>JAVJIX010000031.1:2600000-2822500 GCA_036785185.1 Paratrypauchen microcephalus | reverse complement strand
TCGAGATATATACTGTATATAGAACATCCCCAGCATGATGTCACTGCAAAGTATCAATAAACAATATAGAGAATAAATGCTGCAGTACAAATAAATGTAATTTAAAAAAAATGTATATCCTCCTGGGACCCGAAGAATAAAAGTGTATCTGAATTATTATTATTATTATTATTATTATTATTTAAATTTTCTATTTAGAGGTAAATGAACACCTTAGCATTTACATTTTGTTAATTTTATTAATTTTTTCATAATGTCGTAACATGTCCTCTGTAATGGACTGTAATAGTGTTAAATCCATGTGAAGTTAACAACCGAACAGAAACATTTTTTCGGTCGGTTCTACAGTCGCCTCAAAATGTTTTTAGACTCCCTTTTAATTTCTTTTTTATTTATTTATATTTTTTTATGTATTATTTTTTATGTTTTATTTTTATGTATTATTTATTATTTACTTATTTATGTATTTAATTTATATATTTTTAATTCATTTATTATTATTATTAGTAGTAGTAGTAGTAGTAGTATTAATAATAATAATACTAATAATAATTTATTATGAATTTATTTATTTTATTATTATTATTATTATTTATTTATTTATTTTTTTATCATAGTGCAGCCACAAACTAGAGTCTATGTCAAAACTTAAGATGTCCACTATAAAGGACACAAATGAATGGGCGGGTCTCAGGAGGTTATATATACCTGGGGTTCACAGTGGGTTCATTTTACCTTTGTTACTGTGCTCTATCATCTCTATCATCATAGGCTGTGTCTGAGTGCATTATGATGACCACAAATAGACAGACATTTTGTATCCTCTACTTCACACACAAAATGACCTTTCTCTACCATAAAAACACCACAGTCATTACTGCCTTGTGCTGTAAACTCACCTTAAAACTTCAAAACACGGATATTACCAACACTTTTCTTTTAAAGGAAAAGTAAAGTTTTTTGAGGAGGTCAGTGCGCATGTGCAGACTGTGCTCTCAGCTCCCGGGACCCAAACATGAAACGCAAAGCTGTAAGATATGCCTAAATCTCGGATTACAGGCCACTTTTGCTTCAAACGAAATCGTAGACTAAGACATCGGGCTTCTATGATTTGAAAAGTGCTAAAGTTTGTGTGATTTGGAGCCCGCATGGGGCATATTACATGCTTGGGAAATATATTATATGCCCCGAGCTATGGCTAGGAGTCGCGCTAGGCTAACCGCAAATCTAAAACATCTCTGGAAGTGCTCCATATGACACCAAAGTGCTATGGGTGAGTAAAACAACTTGTTTTATTACCGAAATAAGGCTCAAATTGTAAAAAAAACCCGTTACTTTTCCTTTAACCATTCATGCGCATAAGCTTCTGTAAAGGTGCACTGTGGAGCTTTTCTGCTGGAAGGTTTGCCTCTCTGCTTGTCTCCATGGAGATGTTATTGCTTTGCCTGGAAACGTCCAATGTATGACTCTAAACTTATTTATCTTCATAAACACAAGGCCAAGTTACACATCAGATCAGTGAAGAGGCAACCCCCCCAGAAAGAATGCACGCTTTTGACTATAAAGGTCCTATAGACCAGTTTCAAAGCTACGTCATCACTGAATGTGCACGCAGTTCCGACTCAAAACAAAGCCACCGCTGCCATAAAACCCAGCGAAGATATAGAATAGAAGAACTCAAATAAAGAGAAACAGATGGAATAAATGATAGTTCATATCATTCAACTGACATACACACAAGTGAACACCTGCTGCTTGTTTAGGGTAATTTGCCCAGGTGTTCAATGGTGTTTAATCATGCTGATTAACGAGCAAGCACAGGACACCGCAAAGCTCACAGACATATTAACCGGGTAACCTCTACGACAGACACATGTAAACGAACACGAATAACTTTGTTAAAATGCATGATAAGTTTTCGCATGACCATCATAAATGGCATTTGACATGACTGAGATCACATCTGTGACTCGTGAATTAAGTCGTAGTATGTTACTTACCCCGCAACGCAAGTGCAGTTGGCGGTCAGAACGTAGTTCTCGCGCTTGTTGATGATAGCCCAAGCATTGTACATGGTCGTCTTGTGGCCTTGTCTTTGACTGGGGAGAACATCAGATGCCAACACGCAAAACTCCCCATCGATATGGTGGTATTTTACCTCCTGTACATGGCCACACACGGCAAACTGGTAGGCATCCATGGATTTGTATGCGCGAACTTGGGCTTCTCCACTAAATAACAGTGGATATCTGTCCACTGTAAATCTGGCCACTTTCTGCGGTCGTACTGCCACTCCGTGATCGCATAAGGATCTGGTAGTCGAACCCCGTTGCTCAACGTGAGCTTTTGAATGTAGCTCCGCTATGGTCCGCGATGGTTTTCCTGAGTCGGGCATGCGCGCTCATGCCAGTGACGTCACGTTTGTTTACTAACTGTAAAGGGGTCTATATTACACAAACTTGACTCTTGTGAGATTTAAGCAATGTTATAATGCTGTTACCTCCTCAAAACATACCTGGAGTTGTGTTTTGTTCTGTTTACATCTCCAAAGCTCAAAATGCTCTCTTCCACCTTGTGATGTCATGTAGTGGTGGTTTTCAGGTTAAAGGAGAATTAATGTTTTTTACAATCTGAGCCTTATTTCGGTAATAAAACAAGTTGTTTTACTCACCCATAGCACTTTGGTGTCATATGGAGCACTTCCGGAGATGTTTTAGATTAGCGATAGCCGTAGAGCGAGTTCTCATGTAATATATGCCCCGTGCGGTCTCCAAATAACACAAACTTTAGCCGAGATTTATCCATAGTTTCGAGTAGATGAGGAGGCCAGTGCGCATGTGCGGAGTCACAGTTTATTTTGCTCTCAGCTCCCGGGACCAAAACATGAAACGCAAAGCTGTAAACTATGGATAAATCTCGGATTATAGGCCACTTTTGACTCAAACGAAAGTGTAGACTAAGACATCGAGCTTCTATGATTTGAAAAGTGCTAAAGTTTGTTATTTGGAGACCGCTCGGGGCATATATTATATGCTCGGAGCATATATTACATGCCCCGAGAACTCGCGCTACGGCTATCGCTAATCTAAAACATCACTGGAAGTACTCCATATGACACCAAAGTGCTATGGGTGAGTAAAACAACTTGTTTTATTACCGAAATAAGGCTCAGATTGTAAAAAACGTTAATTCTTCTTTAACATCTACCTTTAGTTCAGTAGAGATTAGCGATTCCTAATGATTCTAGTGAAGATGTATGGAGTTTAGAAGCACAGTGGAGCACTACCACATGACCTCACAAGGTGGTGGAGTGTTTTCTCAACCTAAATATGCAGCGTTTGTGTGTTAAACATGTGCGAATGAAACAAAACACAAATCCAGCTGTGTTTGTTGATGAAGAAACAGTATTGTAACCTCTTAAATGCAAGATAAACCACTTAATGCCATACTGTGGATCATTCAGACGTCTCATTCAAACATGTCCAGTCCTACAGCCGGAAAAGTTATATAAAATAAATAATGAAAATTAAAAAAAAGTTTCTTGTCTCTTGTCTTTCATCACTGTGGCAACGGAGAAATACATGGATCAAGCGTTGACGCGAGCTGTCAAAACTGTGATGTTTGATTGTCATTTGAAGGTAATAGGGCGTCTTTCTTTGTGAGCTCTGCTTTAGATGACACGGGCGGCCGTTGTCAGAGCAGCCTGTCCCTCTGTGTGAGGTTTTATATATAGTGGAAGCCGATAATAATGTTTCGACTGGAAGAAAATATGCAAGAAGACTTCTCCAGACACTTTACTCAGAGGAGAGTTGCATAACTTTGACGTGTACCTGATAAGACTGCGTTCACACTTGCAGGTAGCGCAGAAATACAGGGACTTATCCTAAACTTAAACCTGGACTATATAAGGACTAAATCTTAGCTTGAATTGGACCAAGTCAGGTCTAAATCACAACGTAAACCAGAAAGCAGCCTAAGAGTAGCTGGATTTGATTATGATATAATTTTAGATGTTGGGGCTATAACTCTATGTTTTTGCAAGTTAAATATGCAAACTCATGATCTACAAATGTTATTTCATTGTTATCCAATCTTACTGACTGACTTGGGCACTTAAAGGTGTTATGTCACATCAAATTGACTCTTTTAGTTATGTTATAATGTTATCCCCTCATCAAAAACAGACCTGGAGTTGTGTTTTTTATTCCATTCACAAGTTTCAGTAATCCTGTATTATTAGTCTGTCTACATCTCCAAAGCTCAAAATGCTCTATTCCACCTTACGATGTCATGAAGTGGTAGGTTTCAGGTAGCAGCTACCCTTTACCTTTTATTCAGTAGATGTTGGAAATTCCAGGACTGAAATTATCCAAATGATTTTAGTGAAGGTGTACGCTACTGCTTCGTAACACCACAAGGTGGAACAGAGCATGTTGAGTTTTGGAGTTGTAGACAGATTAAAGGAGAATTAACGTTTTTTACAATCTGAGCCTTATTTTGGTAATAAAACAAGTTTGATTTACTCACCCATAGCACTTTGGTGTCACTTGGAGCAGTTTCGTAGATGTTGTAGTGTAGCGGTGTCCGTGAATGTGTGATCTCGGGGCAAATGTTTGCGGTCTCCAAATAACACAAACTTTACCACTTTTCAAATCACAGAAGCTCAATGTGTCAGCGTACACTTTAAGTGGAGTCCAAAGCGGCCTGAAACCCAATATCCAGCTATAGTTTCATTTGATGACGTCATCATAGAGGACAGCGCGCATGCGTGAACTCAGCTGTTTAGAAGATAAACACCGCTAGTCCGAAAGAAGCTAACACCACTCTGAACTTTTCTGTTGCGAGACATGGCTGAAGATTCGGACTTTGAGATTGAAGAGGACTTATTTGAGTATGATGGCTGTCCCTATCGTTTTGAGCCTGAGTATACGGAGGAAGAGATACTAGAAGGAAGGAAGTGGAGACAGTTTGAGGAGCAGCGCACAAGAGAACAGCGAGCGACGGCCCGTCTACGAAAAGACAGTACCTTGTGGTGTTTATGTGGACATTGTATGTCGATGGCCACAGAGGAAGAATGCCTTTGCTGTCTCGAGTGGGATATCGGGTTTCAGGCCGCTTTTGACTCCACTTAAAGTCTATGCTGACACAGCGATTTTCTGTGATGTGAAAAGTGCTAAAGTTTGCGCAAACATATGCCCCGAGCACTCATGTTCATGGATACCGCTACACCACAACATCTACGAAACTGCTCCAAATGACACCAAAGTGCTATGGGTGAGTAAAAAACGTTAATTCTCCTTTAATAATAAAGAACAACTTAAACATGTGTGAATGAAACAAAACTCCAAGTATGTTTTTGAGGAGGTTACAACATTCTAACATGACTTAAAGCTCCAAGAGTCCATTTTGTGTAATTTACTAGGACCTTTAAATGAATGGATGATGGAGGAAATACAGTGTATTTATATGAAATGTACATAACTTTTCACCTGATATGTTATCACTCGTCCCTGCAGTCTTCCACACTATGGCATTACATTTATCTATCTCCATGGAGACAATCATCAGGCCAACGTATAGGTCAGATCTTTGCGGAGATGGTTTGTTGAGAGTTAAAAGTAAACTGTGACTGATTCACAGGTAGTATATATATAGCCTTCCACCTGCACTTATACTTGTGTACTTTTTGACTATTTCTTCCATATAAAATAGTTGAATCATTTTCCTCTCCCTCCCAGTCGGTCTGCACCTCCGCCTCCTCCTCCTTCATCTCTCACCATCTCTCCTGTGTCTTATCGACTGACACAAATACTATTATGTGTGTATTCTGTGCACTTTCCTGTGTACTTTGTGTGTTTGCTCTCCCGCATGAACTGCAAATGGTTTTCGCAAACACTTATCAGGCCCACTTCCCATGTCTCGCGGAAGGAGAGAATACATTTTTGCTTGTGCCAAAAATAGTTCCTCAACAAGTTTATCTAGAGATGTGTCTGTGTTAGCGTGTGAGCGTGTAGCCAGACAGACCAATCGTTAGGACGACAACAAACGATACATAGCTAGATACTCTGCAGCTGATGTCTTCAACATTTCTTGGGGGTGTGATGCTAGCTGTAGGCTCTGCTCTGTCTGAAGCGCTGTTAGTCATGTTAGACATTAATCTGGGCACAATTTGACCTTCTCTAGCAAGGACCACACCAACAACATGATGCAATGAAGATATTAATTGATGAATGATGGGATGAATGACAGAGAGGTGGATGGGTTGAGACTCAGGGTGGGGGCTCCGTCTCAATCAAGTTAGCTAAGACAAACTGAGATGATGGGATAGGCTTCTACAAATAGGCTTCTGGGAAATTCGAGGTGTGGTCAAGGTGAGCTGTGGTTCGCTGGAGAGGAGGAGAGGATGGTTGAGTTGTGGTCCTGCTCCTGAATCTCAGTTAATCATATTCATTCATTCATTCATTTTCATCCGCTTTTTCCGAGTGTTCGGGTCACGGAGGCAGCTCTCTCAGCCCAGATCTCAGTGCTCCCCATGCCCCCATGACAGAAGAAAGTACATCAAGGCTGTGTCAAGCGACGTGTGGCCGTCCTCTCGTGGACCCACCACCCGCAGGACGATCCATGGGGGCTGGAGCACTGAGTCAATAATATTAACCCCACATAAAGAATCTACTTAGGTGGAACAGGTGAGCTGCTTTGTGTGCTTAAACAAGTCTCTCACGCATTAAAATTAGCAACAAATTAACAGTTTTTCAGTTAATCACTCTCATCTTTTTGTTGAAAATCAAACTCCTAAACAGGACCATGAAAGCTCGTTTTGATCACAGGCTCCTGAAAATGTCCTGTTGGTGGTGCACTGCATAACTTTTCAGGTTGGGGTCCGCTACCATGGAGATGCTATAGATAAGTTTCAAAGCTGCGTCATCACTGAATGTGCGCACATTGTTGACTCAAAACAAAGCCACTGCCGCCATAAAATCCCCAGCGAAGATATAGAAGCGAAGAGAAGAACTCGACGTGAAATAAAGAGAAACAGATGGAATAAATGATAGTTCATATCATTTAACTGACATACACACAAGTGAACACTTGGGCAAATTACCCTAAACAAGCAGCACGATTAACTAGCAAGCACAGGACACCGCAAAGCTCACAGACATATTACCCGGGTAACCTCTACGACAGACACATGTAAACGAACACGAATAACTTTGTTAAAATGCATGATAAGTTTTTGCATGACCATCATAAATGGCATTTGACATGACTGAGATCACATCTGTGACTCGTGAATTAAGTCGTAGTATGTTACTTACCCCGCAACGCAAGTGCAGTTGGCGGTCAGAACGTAGTTCTCGCGCTTGTTGATGATAGCCCAAGCATTGTACATGGTCGTCTTGTGGCCTTGTCTTTGACTGGGGAGAACATCAGCTGCCAACACGCAAAACTCCCCATCGATATCGTGGTATTTTACCTTCTGTACATGGCCACATACGGCAAACTGGTAGGCATCCATGGATTTGTATGCGCGCACTTTCTCTCTTGTATACACGCTGGGCTTCTCCACTAAATAACAGTGGATATCTGACCACTGTAAATCTGGCCACTTTCTGCGGTCGTACTGCCACTCCGTGATCGCATAAGGATCTGGTAGCCGAACCCCGTTGCTACTCTGCTATGGTCCGCCATGGTTGATTCTGGGTCAACAATGCGCGCACATGCCGGTGACGTCACGTCTGTTTACTAACTGTAAAGGGGTCTATTGCTTTGCCTGTAATGTTCCACAATATGGTATTAAACGTGTGTCAGATGCATTTATCTGATTATGGATGTTTTTATAGCTCAAAAACACCTTTAAAAACATGGATTCTTGGAGCATGGGGTCACCTCTTCACAGATCTCACCTGTAAATTGGCCTGATGACATGTTTGTTTCTATGGAGATTGTAAAGTTTAATGCCATACTTTGGAATATCAGAGGTAAAGCAATAACATCTCTACCAGAATCTTCTACCAGAAAAGTTACACAATGCACCTTTAAATCCATTTTGTAATTTTCAGACTCTCATTCTGCCCATAGACATCCACGTAGAACACCCCCTGCATGGTGTCACTGCGAAGTATCAAAGCTCGGGTGTGTTGAGGTAAAGGTCACATTGTCCAAATTACCAAAATGCCAGAGATTTCAAGAGAATTTCTGTATTTTCGAGCAGACCGTGGGTGTGTGGGTGTAAAAAATGTCAACTTTTTTTGTCTCGCTACAGAAAGTTATGTAGTTAAAATAAGGTGACGTGCTATTGTTGTGTCCTTGGGCATGACACTTCACAGACTTTACGCGAATGTGGTGTGGGAGTGAGTGATGCGTGGTGGTTGGAGTGGGCCGTCATGTCTCATGTTTTTTTGCCTCGGGGCAGCTGTGGCATTTTGAGAAGCTAGTCAAGTTTATAAAGCAGGGATGTCAAACATGCGGCCCGGGGGCCAGATTCGGCCCTTTAAGACCTTTAATATGGCCCTCGGCTGATTTTAAATTAAAATATTGGTAATTTTCTGCCTCTCTTCTGCGCAGTTTAGCATAGCAGCATCTCCAGCGCCTCTGTGCATGGCCCCTCCCACCAGAGCAGCACAAATGAAACGCTCTTCAAGGACCATCGTTTTGAAACTTGTATGCTTGTGTTAAAATAGCATCAAGTTTTAGGTTGTTCATAATAATATTTTGTAAAAGAAAGAGTTCTGTACAGTCATACCTCACCTTACGAAATTAATTCGTTCCAGAAGTGGTTTCGTAGCGTGATTTTTTTCGTAAGTAGAGTTGCAATGGGGGATTCAGGCTGCTGCGAAGTTGTTTTCGTAACTTGAATTTTCTTTCGTATTCAGAGACGAAAATTTTACGTAAACGCGTTTTGTAACTTGGATTATTCGTTAGTTGGGTCTTTCGTAAGGTGAGGTATGACTGTACTAGATTCTGTAATAGAGTTGTGTTTCTCTGCACAAATTTGGACTTATTGCTATTTTTGGGGTATATTTGCCATGAGTTTTCTGATCCGGCCCCTTTGGGATCAAAGTAGGTTGGATACGGCCCCCGGACCAACATGAGTTTGACACCCCTGTTATAAAGCTTGTCATTATTCTATACTGTAATTAATGGTTTCTATGGAATGTCGCGGCACAAATAGCAAAACACAAAAAAACAAAAACAAAATGAACCATGTTTAGTAATTGTAACTGAATTTAAAGGTGCACTATGTAACATTTCTAGTGTCATCACCTGTCTGTCTCTGTGGAGATGTTACAGCTTTGTCATGAATGTTCCACAGTATGGCATTACACTTATTTAAATATTTATCTACACTTTATCTATCTCTACCTCTTAGCTGATGCTATAACAAAACAAGTTACAGGTTAGATCTGTGGAGAGGTGACCTCGTAGTAAGAATACATGTTTTTCAATGTATATTTTGTAGCAATAAAAGCGCCTGTAATTCAGTCAATGCAACAGGGATACGTTTAATGCCATACTGTGGAACATTCCAGGCAAAGAAATAACATCTCCATGGAAACAAGCAGTTTGCATATTGTCTTCCAGAAAAATTCACATTTAAACAAATAATAAAACAACAGTAATACAAATTTTCCAAGATTAAGGTGTATTATCTAACTTTTTGGTTGGGGGTCCATCACCTGCTTGTTTCTATGGAGATGTCACTGCTCTACCTGGAATGTTCCACAGTGCGACATTAAACAGATCTCCCTTATATTTATTCAATTACAGGTCGTTTTATAGGTTAAAAAAAATACTTATAAAAATACTTGATCTGGTTTGGTCTCCATGAAGATAGAAACCAATAATACCATAATAAGTAAAACCATACTGTGAAACATTCCAGGCAAAGCAATAACCTCTCCATGGAGAAAAGCATTTGACGGACCCTACACCTGAAAAGTTTCATAATGCACCTTTAAATTCAATTGATTTGGCTGTATATCCTCCTGAGACCCGCCCATTCATTTGTGTCCTTTATAGTGGACATCGAGTTAATTGTTTTGAGATTCTAGTTTGTGGCTGCACTATGATTAAAATAAATAAATAAAATAAATAATATATATATATAAAAATGTAAATATATATATATATATATATACAGTATATATACAGTATATATATATATATATATATATATATATATATATATATATATATACACATAATAATAATAATAATAATAAAATAAATATGTAAATAAATACTCAAAATAAATACATAATACATACTACTACTTTATCAGCGAGTTTTCACAGTTCATTGCTCCCGTGTTGACAAACTATGATAAGATTTTATTGGTCGGTGATTTTAATTTGCATATTTGTTGTCCTTCTGCGCCTATGGCAAAAGATTTTATGGATTTGATTGATGGTTTTAACTTGGTGCAACATGTTAAAGAACCCACGCAGATACATGGCCATACATTGGATCTGGTGATCTCACGCAATTTGTCTTTTAACAATGTATTGGTAGGGGATGCTGTCATTTCTGACCATTGTCCTATTTTATTTGATTTTATTCTGCGTGACTGTCTGAAGCCGATCTCTGTGTGTCACTGCCGCGTCCTAAAACAGGACACCGCGGCGTCATTTTCATCTCTTTTTATGGAAAATGTGCCAGACCTGGTTGACGCCGGCTTTCGGGACACTGAAGAAATGACAAACTCTTTTATGGCTGTGTGCACTACAGTCATGGACTCTGTAGCTCCACAAAAAGCTGCGCGCCCCAGAGTCAAACCTGTGCCATGGATAAATGACACCACTCGTGAAGCCAGGTGCAGATGTAGGCAGGTGGAAAGGAAATGGAAAAATGATCATCTGCAAGTGTCTTATGAAATTTGAAGAGACAGCTTAAAAACATATCAGAAATCTGTTAAAGAGGAACAGAGGAAATATTTTTCAAATTTGGTTTTGACAAATGTCAATAATCCTCGTGTTTTATTTCAAACAGTTGGGTCTGTTTTGAGCCCATCCACATCCACTATTTTAGATTCTTGTTCTGAAAAATGTGAACAGTTTTTATCTTACTTCACAGAGAAAGTTGCTTTGATTAGAGCCAACTTAAACTGTCCTGTTGTTCCACAAATAAGCATGTCTTGCTCAGCTGTTTTTTGTAAATTTGAGCCAGTGTCTTTAGAGTTTCTCTCTAAAATAGCAACTGAGCTTAAAGCTTCGTCCAGTCCTATTGACCCCGTCCCTCCAAGGTTATTTAAGGAGGTGTGGACAACAATTGGCTCAAGTGTATGTGCTATCATGAACAGCAGTCTTGTCTCTGGTGTTGTACCTTCATTTTTTAAAAAGGCTGTAATCGAACCTCTCCTTAAGAAACCAAGTTTGGACGCATCAAATGTTTCAAATTTTCGTCCAATCTCTAAGCTTCCTTTCTTGGCTAAAGTATTGGAAAAATGTGTTCTTTATCAGTTGCAGCCTTTTTTAAAAGCACATGGCATTTTAGAGCGTTTTCAGTCAGGATACAAGGCCCTGCAGAGCACGGAGTCGGCACTTTTAAAGGTTTTTAATGACCTATTTTTAATGACTGATGGTGGTAGCTCTGCCATTTTAGTGCTTTTAGACCTGACTGCTGCTTTTGACACAGTCGACCATGCAACTCTTTTAAACCGCCTTGAAGACTGTGTGGGTGTCAGGGGGACTGCCTTAAACTGGTTCAGGTCTTACCTGTCTGGGAGATCCTGCACTGTCAGGCTGGGGGACTCCACAGTGCAAAGTAGCAGCAGACGAGGTGGAGTCCCCCAGCCTGACAGTGCAGGATCTCCCAGACAGGTAAGACCTGAACCAGTTTAAGGCAGTCCCCCACCCCCAAGGGTCAATTCTTGGCCCTATTCTTTTTACCCTCTACCTTCTCCCACTCGGTGCAATTTTTAAAAAGCATGGCATTTTATATCATTTTTACGCTGATGACTGCCAGATTTATCTGCCTATTTCTAAGCACGCGAAAGGCCCCTGACACCCTTGTTGAACTGCCTTGGTGACGTCAAGGCTTGGTTGGCCCAAAATTTTCTCTGTTTGAACGAAGGGAAAACTGAAATTGTGCTCTTTGGGCCCACTGATCCCTCATTAGACTTGGGCCCCTTTAAAGATAATGTTCATCCCTTCGCCACCAACCTTGGCGTCACCATGGACAGTGATTTTAAACTCAGCAAGCAGATCAACACAGTCGTTAAATCAGGCTTTTATCATCTTCGTCTTTTATCCAAAGTTAAACCGTTTTTAAGTTTTAAGCATTTTGAACAAGTCGTTCACGCTTTTATTTCTTCGCGTCTGGACTACTGTAATGCTCTTTATACTGGCATATCACATAATGCTCTTTCACGCCTTCTTCTTTTCACGTTAGTCCAGAACTCCGCGGCACGACTTTTAACAGGAACCAAAAAACGTGAGCACTTCACCCCAATTCTTGCGTCTTTGCACTGGCTTCCTGTTCATTTTAGAATTGATTTTAAAATTTTATTGTTTGTTTTTAAAGCTTTGAATGGACTGGCCCCGGATTACATCTTGGACCTCATCCAAATTTACACTCCGGCGCACGCTCTGAGGTCTGAGGGCCAGCTCCAGCTGGTGGTGCCTAGGACCAGACTTAAATCCAGAGGGAACAGAGCTTTTTCTGTGGTTGGTCCTAAGCCCTGCCCCCCCACGTCCGAGCAGCTCCCTCAGTGGAGAGTTTTAAGTCTCGTCTTAAGACTCACTTTTATTCTCTGGCTTATAACACTGCGTGAGTTGTGTGGTCCTCTGTTGTCTTTTATTGTATTTTAGGGTTTTTTATTATTTTATTGTTCTTAGAGTATTCATTTATTTATTTTTTAGCGTTTGTATTTTTATTTATTTATTTATTTTTATTCTTTAATTTATTCTATATTGTTTTTATTATTTTATGGTATATTTATTTGTATGCACACTTGTTTCTGTGATTATTTGTTTATTTTAAATGATGTTTCTGTGCAGCACTTTGGAAACGCTTTTAGTTTATGAAATGTGCTATATAAATAAAGTGGATTGGATTGGATAATACATAAATAAGGAATTAAAAGGGAGTCTAAGAACTTTTTGAGGCGACTGTAGAAGCTTGTCAGAGGTGTTGGTCATCAAAAAAAAAAAAAAAAAGTTTTTGTTTGGTGTTAACTTCACGTGGATTTAACACCAAAATGTCCCCGACGTCCATTACACAGAACATGTTACAACATTATGAATAAAAATAAAATTAACAAAATGTAAATGCTAAGGTGTTCATTTACCTCCAAATAGAACATATAAATAATAATAATAATGATAATTTAGATACACTTTTTTTCTTCAGGTCCCAGGAGGATATATATAAAAAACATGAAAACTGTAATATATTTGTGTGCTTATATCACTGTAAATCTGCTAGTTTGCAGTTATTCAAATTCGCAACACTTACACAGAATTGGCTGAGTTCTTTGATTATGCTGCAGTTTCCCATCATGCGTTGGGATGACCAGATACTGCCTGTAGTTTGAATATTTCATCACGGATCCACCATCCCAATTTTGCTCCCACGGAGAAGTTGAGTTGATAACGATCACAGATTCAAACAAAATATGTGTTTGTTTAGACCTGAAGAGCAGAGATGGTGCAAGTGTGTGCAACCTTCATCAGTGTTTACAGCTGGTGAAACTACATTGCAAAAAGCTTGGACAAAATTTAAGATATAAACAGTTAAATCTATCAGAAAATTATCTAAAAGTAGTGAAATTATCTGTCTGTGCAGCAAGATCATTTACTTGACAAGTTCTCTTAAAATAAACTACCTCTAGACTAGAATGAAGCACTCTCAGAACAATAGTGGGGACTGGAGCCACTTTTTCTCCACTGAGATGTTATTGCTTCATCTGGAATGTTTCGTAGTATGGCATTAAACCTTTCTATTTGCACAGAGACCCATTTAGACCAAGTTACAGGTCAGATCTATGGAGAGACAACCCCGCTCAGTCTGAATGCCTGTTTTGTGAGGTTTTTTTGAGCTATAAAACCACCTGTAATTGAATACATGTAAGGTAGAGCTGTTTAATGTAGAGTACTTACGTATCCATAGAAACAAGCAGGTGACGGGTCCCCAACCATTGCACCTTTAACTTGAGTTGAGTTATATTTTCAATATAACTTGGTGTGTTTTCGTATTTTAACTACAAAATGTCTTGTTCCATTGGTAGATCATTTTAGTTTTCATGTGAAATTTACTCAGATCAATATAAAATGTTCTTAATTCAAAGTCATTTCAACATGGCATGATTTTAGTTTCTTGTAGTGTACGTAATAGTTATGTAGTCTTGTGTTTTTATTCTACCTACACAGTGCTGTTGTATGATCTTGAGCATTTTTGTATCTCTATTCAAAGTTTTTTTTATATTCTTGTTATATTCTTGTTAGGCTAGATTTGAGTGTATTTTTATATATTTTTTATTGACCGTTTGCGGCTAGCAGGGATTGAACCACCAACCATAAAGGTCCTACAGTATATTATGCCAAATTCACTCTTGTGAGTTATAATGTTGTTACCCCCTCAAAAACATACACCTTATTACCAAACGTTTTCACTCACCCATCCAAATAATCAAAATAAGGTGTTCCAATCACTTCCATGGCCACAGGTATAAAATCGAGCACCTCGGCCTGCAGACTGTTTCTACAAACATTGTGAAAGAATGGGTCGCTCTCAGGAGCTCAGTGAATTCCAGCGTGGTACTGTGATAGGATGCCACCTGTGCAACAAGTCCAGTTGTGAAATGTCCAGTCGACTGTCAGTGGAATTATAACAAACGGAGCCCCCACCCTGAGTCTCCCACCAGTCATCACATCTACCCACCGTCATTAAATCTTTATCGTATTTCATTGTCGTGAAGTGGCGTAGAACACAAGATACTTCTAATTTATCTCAGTATTTTCCACCATTTCAGTTATCCATAAAACAGCTTTTAAACACTGAGTTGTCAATGCAATACCAAAACATCTGTGGAAAAAATAATAATAATTAAATTTAAAAAAATATATATATATATATGGCCTAAAGGAATAGATACAGATTTTTATTCATCTACTCCCTATGATAAGAAATCTACATAAACTTGAAGTGATAAGAGTGTATAGTGTGTAACTGTATACAGACTCGAGATAAGCATCGGTATGGAGACGTCAACACTTCTCTGCATCCAAAATATGTGCTTATACAACAAACAAGACGGATATTTTAAAAAGCTATCAACAAAAATATGACAAAGGCTTTTCAGTGGCAGCGGCTAGCCTCTGAGATAAGATAAGAGAGCAGAAGAAGTCCCTTTTGTTGAGAATATGGTTTTTAGATACTAGAATGTGCAGATATAAGGTGTTTGAGCCTGTATAAGATGTTTTAAATAAGAAATAACCAAAAGACATATCCGCAAAGCTGTAGTAGCTGTATTAGACTATAGCTTTGGAAAAAAATAAGAGACCATTGCAAAATTATCAGTTTTTCAGATGTGTTTGGGCAAAAGGAACATGTTTGTTTGAGTCTATAAACTACTGACAACATTTTCCCCCAAATTGCGAATAAAATATTATCGTTTAGAGCATTTATTTGCAGAAAATCAGAATCAGAAAGATTTTTATTGCCATTGTCAAGTGAACAGAATTCACAAAACTAGGAACTTGTCTCGGTGATAAGGTGCAAACATAAAACACTAAATAATAATAGTAATAACTAGAGTACAGACACTAAATAATAGTAATAACTAAAATATAGCTATAATATAGTAAAAATAAACAATAAGCAATCCAAATAACAAAAAGGTCCAGATGAGCAGCATCAGAACAGTAGTGCAAACATGACGTAATTAAAGTGACTGATCAAAATGGTCAAAATAACAAAAGATCCATGTTTTCAGAGCTCAAACAATGCAAAGAAATGTTAAAACAACATAATACTAATGTTTACACTTCAGTTCACAAATCAATATTTGGTGCAGTAACCCTTATTTTTAATCACAGCTTTTCATGCTCTCCACAAGTCTTTCACATTGTTCTTGGGTCCTAGTTTAGACCTGGTCTCGTCTTGGTTCAGACCGGGTTTGTCCTAGTTTAGTCCCGGTTTAGTCCCTGTTTTAACCTGGTTTATCCCTGGTTTAGTCCTGGTTCAGATCTGGTTTAGTCCTAATTTAGTCCTGGTTTAGTCCCTATTTTAACCTGGTTTAGTCCTGGTTCACATCTGGTTTAATCCTGGTTTAGCCCTGGTTCAGTCCAAGTTTAGGTCTGGTTTAATCCTAGTTTAGTCCCCTTTTTAAACTGGTTTAGTCCTGGTTCATCCCTGGTTTAGTCCTGGTTCAAATCTGGTTTAGTCCTAGTTCAGACCTGCTTTAGTCTTGGTTCAGACCTGGTTTAGTCCTAGTTTAGACCTGGTTTAGTCTTGGTTCAGACCTGGTTTAGTCCTAGTTTAGACCTGGTTTAGTCTTGGTTCAGACCTGGTTTAGTCCTAGTTTAGACCTGGTTTAGTCTTGGTTTAGACCCGGTTTAGTCCTAGCTTAGACCTGGTTTAGTCTTGGTTTAGACCTGGTTTAGTCCTAGTTTAGACCTGCTTTAGTCTTGGTTTAGACCTGGTTTAGTCCTAGTTTAGACCTGGTTTAGTCTTGGTTTAGACCCGGTTTAGTCCTAGTTTAGACCTGGTTTAGTCTTGGTTTAGACCCGGTTTAGTCCTAGTTTAGACCTGGTTTAGTCTTGGTTTAGACCTGGTTTAGTCCTAGTTTAGACCTGGTTTAGTCTTGGTTTAGACCCGGTTTAGTCCTAGTTTAGACCTGGTTTAGTCTTGGTTTAGACCTGGTTTAGTCCTGGTTTAGACCTGGTTTAGTCCTAGTTTAGACCTGGTTTAGTCTTGGTTTAGACCTGGTTTAGTCTTGGTTTAGACCTGGTTTAGTCCTAGTTTAGACCTGGTTTAGTCTTGGTTTAGACCCGGTTTAGTCCTAGTTTAGGCCTGGTTTAGTCTTGGTTTAGACCTGGTTTAGTCCTAGTTTATACCTGGTTTAGTCTTGGTTTAGACCTGGTTTAGTCCTGGTTTAGACCTGGTTTAGTCCTAGTTTAGACCTGGTTTAGTCTTGGTTTAGACCTGGTTTAGTCCTAGTTTAGACCTGGTTTAGTCCTAGTTTAGACCTGGTTTAGTCTTGGTTTAGACCTGGTTTAGTCTTGGTTTAGACATGGTTTAGTCCTAGTTTAGACCTGGTTTAGTCTTGGTTTAGACCCGGTTTAGTCCTAGTTTAGACCTGGTTTAGTCTTGGTTTAGACCTGGTTTAGTCCTAGTTTAGACCTGGTTTAGTCTTGGTTTAGACCTGGTTTAGTCCTAGTTTAGACCTGGTTTAGTCCTAGTTTAGACCTGGTTTAGTCTTGGTTTAGACCCGGTTTAGTCCTAGTTTAGACCTGGTTTAGTCTTGGTTTAGACCTGGTTTAGTCCTAGTTTAGACCTGCTTTAGTCTTGGTTTAGACCTGGTTTAGTCTTGGTTTAGACCTGGTTTAGTCCCAGTCTTTCACATTGTTCTTGGGTGACTTTATTCCACTCCTGGTGCAAGAACTGAAGTAGCTCAGCTTTGTGTTTGTGTTGAATTCAACAGACGCTGGAATGGAATGGCTGTAATACATGTAGAGATGCGGATTTCAGAAAAAAAGACAGTGGTCTCCTATTTTTTTCTGTATTTTCTGATCCATTTTGATCCAGTGTTGTTTTCTCATCAAAAACATACCTTTATTAACTTGAAAACTACCACTACATGACAACACAAAGTGGGTCAGGACATTATAACATGTCTTAAATAAATTTTGCGTAATATAGAACCTCATGATTATGATTTTTATTTTTACCTCAGCTCTGTAATGGCACTGTCACAGCTGCATGTAACAGTCTATGGGTCAGTATATAGAGAAGAGGGGGTTACTGGAGGAGTGAGGAGCCAATCAAATCACTTCCTGCCTGTAGCTATAGGGGACACAATGAGGTCTCTACACTTTACATAAGAGAATCCTATTGTCGCCTTAAGCCTGTATGGTGGGAAGTGCAGGTTGGCGGAAGCGTATATATATTCTGTATTATAAGCCTGATGTTTGGCGGAAATGTCATTTGTGGACTATGGGCTGCATTTAAAGAGCTCCAATGAATTCAAGTCCCAGGAGGAAAAGTAGATATGATTTTAAATAAGGATCTAATACGGTGGCCTGGAAGTGCAAAACTAATTTAGATCATGGTCAAAAGATTTTAAAGGTCCGTAAAATCGACTCCTGTGAGCTTTATGCCATGTTCTAATGTTGTTTCCTCCTCACAAACATACTTGGAGTTGTGTTTTGTTTGTCTGCAGAATCATTGGAGTTACAGTCAGTTTAGCGTAAAGGTACACTATAACATTTAAGATCTCCATGGAGATGACACTGTTTTGTCTGAAATGTTCCACAGCTGGAATCAAAATCTATACTTGGGTTCAAGTTAAACTTACTTGCAGACTTTTGGCAGATTGAATTTATTTTACATTTAAATTTCCACCAGAAACATTACACAATGCCCTTCAAAGCAAGATTTTCTGTTGCAAAGAGCAGTCACAGAGAGTCCATCTGCTGTGCAAACTCCACTCTTTTAATGTCTCTAAACCAGTGCTGAGTGCTTTTCATCATTCTTTTATTGAGAACTTTTTAACCTTTTCTTTTACCTGTTGGTTTTATGGCTTGTCAGAGACAAAAAGAGCCTGAACAACATTGTAATAATGTGCTCAAATATACAGTAGGTGTGCAGATGCCCAACCTCAGTTCTTTATGGAGCAGGCAGGTGCTCCAGAAGACCAAATGTATAACTGGCAGCTCAGACCACATTCTAAAAGAGAGATTCTTCCTGATGCCCTCTGGGACTCGCTACCTTGCCCCCAGCAGGAAAATAGATTTGCTAATTCCTTTATTCCCTCTGCCATTTGGCTCTTAAACACAGAGGTGAAATGGGCAGTGTCTTTTCTAATCTATTGTTTATTGTTTCTAATGTTGTTCTGTTTTATGTCTGGCCTTTGCACTTTGTGTCTCATTTGCACTAATGCCCAGCTCTGATGTCCGTATGTACGAGCCCCTGACCTGTGTGAAATGTGTGCATGTTTTTTATGCTGTAGTCTGACTGCAAACAGAATTGCCCCTCGGGGGTGAATAAAGTTTTCTAACCTAAACAAAACTACGGCTATGGCTTTGTAAAGTCAACTGCAAAGTTAAATTATGTAACTTAAAATGAGATGTTTTTGACAGGGTTGCACAGTAGCTTCTATAGACTCGGTTTATTCCCCTCACAGGAGCTCATGCGTGACCACCTCTGCTCCACACTTAAACAGAAAAAAATAGTTTCATGCTGATGTTAAATCTGATTTACCGTAGCTTCAGCAAAATTTCCAATGGGTTGAGGTCCCTTTGCTGGAGATAAGAAGGCAAAGAGCTATACCCCCAGACAAATACATCCACATTACAATACCTGTCCAAGATGTTGTCCTCTTTTTGGATCTCAAACCCATCTCCATCTGGGCACAAACATTATTTTGACCATCTTTTTTTCTCCTCCTTGGAGAGATTGCTGTTATAATCTAGCCTGAGGCGCTCGGTAAAGGGAAATGAGAGCTCTGTGGATATGGGACCTCACTCAAAATATGGTGTCCACACTCCGATACCGGTAGATGGATACAAATGTAGATAGATTGATATTTCCTGGGGGTGTGATGCTAATCTGACCAGGTGAGCTGATTTGAGCTGTTAAACAAGTCTCTCACACATAAAGTTACATTCACAAGCTAACTAGCATCAGCCAACAGTTTTTCAGGTCTTCACTCTCACCTTTTGACTGAAAATCAGACTCCTAAACAGGAACACAATCACAGGCTCCTGGTTGTGCTGTTTGAATCCATTTAGTATTTTTTCTTGTGTTTTTGGTTGTGTTTGCTAACATGTGCATTGTGTCACCATGGTAACTTCTAAACATTCCACCATACACATACATGTAGAACACCCCTTGCATGATGTCACTGCAAAGTATCAATTGACCACAAATGGAGTTTAAAGGAGCACTATGTAACTTTTCTGGTAGTGGGATTGCCACCTGCTTTTCTCCATGAAGGATGTCTGCCTACAATGTAATTATAGGTTGCTCACTCTTACATAAAAAATGTATAATTCAATCAAATTCAAACTCATTATAATATTTGGCATAACCTGACACACATTACAGTTTACTAGCCATAGTTTACAGCTATGCGTTCCATGTTTGGGTCCCGGGAGCTGAGAGCACAGTGAGACGCCAGTGCGCATGCGCACTGGCGTCCTCATCTACTCGAAACTATGGCTAAATCTCGGATTACAGGCCACTTTTGACCAAACGAAATCCTAGACTAAAGACATCGAGCTTCTATGATTTGAAAAGTGCTAAAGTTTGTGTTATTTGGAGCCCGTACGGGGCATATTACATGCTCTGGGAATGCCCCGAGCTATGGCTATAAGTTGCGCTAGGCTAACGGCGTTAGCCTAACGCTAATCTAAAACATCTCCGGAAATGCTCCATATGACACCAAAGTGCTATGGGTGAGTAAAACAACTTGTTTTATTACCGAAATAAGGCTCAAATTGTAAAAAAAAAAAAAAAAAAACGTTACTTTTCCTTTAAAGACTAAGATTTTACTCTATTTCTGAGTGTATTTGGTCCATATCTGTACAGAGCAAGATTTACTCTAGTCTCAGTGCATGGAGTTTACAAACACTTGGAGCACTTCCTGTATTACCACATGACATCACAAGGTGGAACACATGTGTGTGAATGAAACAAAACCTATTTAGCGTAACTTGAGTTTTCATAATCTTATTAAGCTTCAAATACAGACTGCATAAATGATATCGTACCCCTCTTCTGTACTCTACTGTTATTTTTTATGGTTTCTATATTTAACAAGTCTAAATGGTAGGTGGAATATTTTTATAATCTCTTTTGATTTATTTCTCTTCTTCTACTAATTTATAATGTGTGTGTTTTAATTGAGAACCACAGTGGAGCCACTTTTAAAATGATGTGGAGCTTGTGCAATGCACTGTAGGTTTGTCAAAAGTATCAGAAATCAGATACTAATCAATACTAAAACTAGTATAAAAACTAGATACTCGTTTGAGCAGGTATCAATACTAAAAATTCACATTCACAGGACAGAAATAAACCTTTCCTGAATGTCTTTAGAATGATCTTGAGCTGCATCAGAACTTGCTCAAAGGTTTGGAATTGAAATCTATGGTTTGTAAATGTTTTTAATTCTGAAACATTTTATTGCTTGTAATTGCTTAAATTGTTTTTAAATGGTTTGTAATTGTATTGATCTGTGCCGCTGTCTTGACCACGACTCCCTTGAAAAAGAGATTATTAATCTCAATGGGACTTTCCTGGTTAAATAAAGGTTTGGTTAAATTAAAAAAAAATTTAAAAATGTATAAGAGCACATAGACTAGTATACACCCATGGAACCTACAGGACCACTGAGGGAGTACACAGATATAAGAATAGAATAGAAATAGAAAAGAAAGTACTGTGATTTAATGTTGAAAATGGCATTCTATTGTCTAAATCAGAGGTCTTCAACAGGCGGGTCGCGGAGGTACTGCAGGGGGGCCGTGAAATCTTTTGATTTCACTTTAAAATAATATAATTTTATATTTTATAGTGTAAAATACAGTATTAACCTGTGTATTATTTCCTTGTATTGGATGTACCATAACAGAGTAGCAATGTTTATACATGACACTAAGCTCAATTTAATATAAAACACAATTCTATGCCGTATATATAGTAGGGGGTCCCTGGCCCAGTTCGCCATCTGTTTGGGGGTCCCTGGCCTGAAAAACGTTGAAGACCCCTGGGCTAAATAAAGAGTGTTTTTATTATCATTGTGGCATTGGAATCAGTATTAAAGGTGCATTGTGTAACTTTTCTGGTGGAGGGACTGTCAAATGCTTTTCTCACTGGAGATGTTATTGCTTTGTCTGGAATGTTCCACAGTATGGTGTTAAACCTCTCTATCCTCGTGGAGGCGACCCCGCTCACGGTCAGAATGTCTGTTTTTCAAGGTATTTTTGAGCTATAAAACCACCTGTAATTGAATAAATGTAAAATAGAGGTGTGGGGGCGGCAGCAGCTCAGTTGGTAGAGCGTCTGTTTAGTGATCCAGGGGTTGGCGGCTCTTGACGGGTGGACCGCGTGTGATCCCAGCTCCCACAGATGAGCGCTGCCGTTGTGTCCTTGGGCAAGACACTTAACCCCACCTCGCCCCCAGTGTCTGCGGACACTGGTAGCTCCCATGGCAGAAGACACATCAAAGCCCGTTGTGACGTGAGCCGTCCTCCTGTGGACCCACCACCCGCGGGAGGATTCATGAGGACTGGTGAGTTGTGTTCTGGGCAGCAGATCTGTTTGGACTGCTGCCCCCGCGACCCAGAAAATGGAAAAGCGGAAGAAGATGAATGAATGAATGAAAGTAGAGCTGTTTAAAGGAGAATTAACATTTTTTACAATCTGAGCCTTATTTCGGTAATAAAACAAGTTGTTTTACTCACCCATAGCACTTTGGTGTCATATGGAGCACTTCCGGAGATGTTTTAGATTAGCGATAGCTGTAGCGCGAGTTCGCATATATTATATGCCCCGAGCGGTCTCCAAATAACACAAACTTTAGCACTTTTCAAATCATAGAAGCTCGATGTCTACGCTTTCGTTTGAGTCAAAAGTGGCCTGTAATCCGAGATTTATCCATAGTTTCGAGTAGATGAGGACGCCAGTGCGCATGTGCGGAGTCACAGCTTATTTCACTCTCAGCTCTCGGGACCCAAACATGAAACGCAAAGCTGTAAATTATGGATAAATCTCGGATTACAGGCCACTTTTGACTCAAACGAAAGTGTAGACTAAGACATTGAGCTTCTATGATTTGAAAAGTGCTAAAGTTTGTGTTATTTGGAGACCGCTCGGGGCATATATTACATGCTCGGGGCATATAATGTATGCGAACTCGCGCTACGCTATCGCTAATTTAAAACATCTCTGGAAGTGCTCCATATGACACCAAAGTGCTATGGGTGAGTAAAACAACTTGTTTTATTACCGAAATAAGGCTCAAATTGTAAAAAATGTTAATTCTCCTGTAATGTCACACTATGGAACATTCCAGGCACAGCAATGACATATCCATAGAAACAAGCATTTGACAGACTTTCTACCAGAAAAGTTACACAATGCAGCTTTAAGTATCGCATCTATTCCGCAGTAGTGAATTTGCGTTTGAAATTTCAAACACTAGTCCAGGCTGTTCTGATTTTTTTCCTACAGTTTCTATATTTCTGCTAAAGGCTGACATAGTTCTGATATTCACAGCATTAGCCCAAGTGTAGCTGAGGACATGTCTGAAGGTTTAAGAGAAGGTGTGAAACCACAGTGATGAAAGGAGCGATGAAAACGACTGGAAAGAGACATCGAAAGTGTGGACTGGCATAAAGGGTGGTGTAAAGAGTGGAGCTGGGGACATCCTGTAGTGTATTATGGTGATTAGTGCTCGTGTGGAGAGCTGAGGTTTGAGTACCGTTATAGCGAGTGTGAATGTATCCGGAGGTGCTGCTAATTAAACATGTCTCGCTGCTCACTGTGGGTCTCCGCGGATACGGGGACTTTAAAGGTCCTATAGCACACATTATGAGCTTTTAGCCTTGTTCTAATGTTGTTACATCATCAAAAACAGAGCTGGAGCTGTCTTTTGTTTCCTTCACATGTTTGAGTAATCCTGCATTACTAGTCTATCTACATCTCCAAAGCTCAAAATGCTCCGTTCCACTTTGTGATGTCATGTAGTGGTAGTTTTCGAGTTAAGAGCTACCTTTTAGTTCTACTTTTAGTTCAGGAGATACAAGAGCTGAAATCATCCAAATGATTCTGGTGAAGTTGTGTGGAGAGGGAAAAAAAAAATGGAGCACTTCCTGTATTACCACATGACATCACAAGGTGGAACAGTTTTAGTTTGAGAGAAGAACTCAGCCTGAAACCACAGAGTTTGTGTGTTAAACATGTGTCAGTGAAACAAAACACAACTCCAGGCCTGTTTGATGAGGAAGCAACCTTTAAGGGGGCGGATCTCTGGGCTGGTTGCCATGGATACAGAATATACACTTCTTCAATACTTTACGAAGATGTGAGTCTGGTCACTGGTCAATCTCCCCAAGTTCACATGGGTGGATTAGCCAATCAGGTACCACACACTTTGACGAAACTTTACAAAGACGAGTGGATCTGAAGCTGTATCCTGTCTCTCAGAGGGGTTGATTGACATGTGGATTAGCCTATCAGAGTTTAGTTAGTTTAGTTTATTATTAGGATCCCCATTATCTGTGCTTTACAGCCAGTTAGTCTTCCTGGGGTCCTTGTTAAAAAGCACAAAAGTACAAAACATGCATTCTCTCTTTTGTTGAGAATATGGTTTTTAGATACTAGAATGTGCAGATATAAGGTGTTTGAGCCTGTATAAGATGTTTTAAATAAGAAATAACCAAAAGACATATCCGCAAAGCTGTAGTAGCTGTATTAGACTATAGCTTTGGAAAAAAATAAGAGACCATTGCAAAATTATCAGTTTTTCAGATGTGTTTGGGCAAAAGGAACATGTTTGTTTGAGTCTATAAACTACTGACAACATTTTCCCCCAAATTGCGAATAAAATATTATCGTTTAGAGCATTTATTTGCAGAAAATCAGAATCAGAAAGATTTTTATTGCCATTGTCAAGTGAACAGAATTCACAAAACTAGGAACTTGTCTCGGTGATAAGGTGCAAACATAAAACACTAAATAATAATAGTAATAACTAGAGTACAGACACTAAATAATAGTAATAACTAAAATATAGCTATAATATAGTAAAAATAAACAATAAGCAATCCAAATAACAAAAAGGTCCAGATGAGCAGCATCAGAACAGTAGTGCAAACATGACGTAATTAAAGTGACTGATCAAAATGGTCAAAATAACAAAAGATCCATGTTTTCAGAGCTCAAACAATGCAAAGAAATGTTAAAACAACATAATACTAATGTTTACACTTCAGTTCACAAATCAATATTTGGTGCAGTAACCCTTATTTTTAATCACAGCTTTTCATGCTCTCCACAAGTCTTTCACATTGTTCTTGGGTCCTAGTTTAGACCTGGTCTCGTCTTGGTTCAGACCGGGTTTGTCCTAGTTTAGTCCCGGTTTAGTCCCTGTTTTAACCTGGTTTATCCCTGGTTTAGTCCTGGTTCAGATCTGGTTTAGTCCTAATTTAGTCCTGGTTTAGTCCCTATTTTAACCTGGTTTAGTCCTGGTTCACATCTGGTTTAATCCTGGTTTAGCCCTGGTTCAGTCCAAGTTTAGGTCTGGTTTAATCCTAGTTTAGTCCCCTTTTTAAACTGGTTTAGTCCTGGTTCATCCCTGGTTTAGTCCTGGTTCAAATCTGGTTTAGTCCTAGTTCAGACCTGCTTTAGTCTTGGTTCAGACCTGGTTTAGTCCTAGTTTAGACCTGGTTTAGTCTTGGTTCAGACCTGGTTTAGTCCTAGTTTAGACCTGGTTTAGTCTTGGTTCAGACCTGGTTTAGTCCTAGTTTAGACCTGGTTTAGTCTTGGTTTAGACCCGGTTTAGTCCTAGCTTAGACCTGGTTTAGTCTTGGTTTAGACCTGGTTTAGTCCTAGTTTAGACCTGCTTTAGTCTTGGTTTAGACCTGGTTTAGTCCTAGTTTAGACCTGGTTTAGTCTTGGTTTAGACCCGGTTTAGTCCTAGTTTAGACCTGGTTTAGTCTTGGTTTAGACCCGGTTTAGTCCTAGTTTAGACCTGGTTTAGTCTTGGTTTAGACCTGGTTTAGTCCTAGTTTAGACCTGGTTTAGTCTTGGTTTAGACCCGGTTTAGTCCTAGTTTAGACCTGGTTTAGTCTTGGTTTAGACCTGGTTTAGTCCTGGTTTAGACCTGGTTTAGTCCTAGTTTAGACCTGGTTTAGTCTTGGTTTAGACCTGGTTTAGTCTTGGTTTAGACCTGGTTTAGTCCTAGTTTAGACCTGGTTTAGTCTTGGTTTAGACCCGGTTTAGTCCTAGTTTAGACCTGGTTTAGTCTTGGTTTAGACCTGGTTTAGTCCTAGTTTAGACCTGGTTTAGTCTTGGTTTAGACCTGGTTTAGTCCTGGTTTAGACCTGGTTTAGTCCTAGTTTAGACCTGGTTTAGTCTTGGTTTAGACCTGGTTTAGTCCTAGTTTAGACCTGGTTTAGTCCTAGTTTAGACCTGGTTTAGTCTTGGTTTAGACCTGGTTTAGTCTTGGTTTAGACATGGTTTAGTCCTAGTTTAGACCTGGTTTAGTCTTGGTTTAGACCCGGTTTAGTCCTAGTTTAGACCTGGTTTAGTCTTGGTTTAGACCTGGTTTAGTCCTAGTTTAGACCTGGTTTAGTCTTGGTTTAGACCTGGTTTAGTCCTAGTTTAGACCTGGTTTAGTCCTAGTTTAGACCTGGTTTAGTCTTGGTTTAGACCCGGTTTAGTCCTAGTTTAGACCTGGTTTAGTCTTGGTTTAGACCTGGTTTAGTCCTAGTTTAGACCTGCTTTAGTCTTGGTTTAGACCTGGTTTAGTCTTGGTTTAGACCTGGTTTAGTCCCAGTCTTTCACATTGTTCTTGGGTGACTTTATTCCACTCCTGGTGCAAGAACTGAAGTAGCTCAGCTTTGTGTTTGTGTTGAATTCAACAGACGCTGGAATGGAATGGCTGTAATACATGTAGAGATGCGGATTTCAGAAAAAAAGACAGTGGTCTCCTATTTTTTTCTGTATTTTCTGATCCATTTTGATCCAGTGTTGTTTTCTCATCAAAAACATACCTTTATTAACTTGAAAACTACCACTACATGACAACACAAAGTGGGTCAGGACATTATAACATGTCTTAAATAAATTTTGCGTAATATAGAACCTCATGATTATGATTTTTATTTTTACCTCAGCTCTGTAATGGCACTGTCACAGCTGCATGTAACAGTCTATGGGTCAGTATATAGAGAAGAGGGGGTTACTGGAGGAGTGAGGAGCCAATCAAATCACTTCCTGCCTGTAGCTATAGGGGACACAATGAGGTCTCTACACTTTACATAAGAGAATCCTATTGTCGCCTTAAGCCTGTATGGTGGGAAGTGCAGGTTGGCGGAAGCGTATATATATTCTGTATTATAAGCCTGATGTTTGGCGGAAATGTCATTTGTGGACTATGGGCTGCATTTAAAGAGCTCCAATGAATTCAAGTCCCAGGAGGAAAAGTAGATATGATTTTAAATAAGGATCTAATACGGTGGCCTGGAAGTGCAAAACTAATTTAGATCATGGTCAAAAGATTTTAAAGGTCCGTAAAATCGACTCCTGTGAGCTTTATGCCATGTTCTAATGTTGTTTCCTCCTCACAAACATACTTGGAGTTGTGTTTTGTTTGTCTGCAGAATCATTGGAGTTACAGTCAGTTTAGCGTAAAGGTACACTATAACATTTAAGATCTCCATGGAGATGACACTGTTTTGTCTGAAATGTTCCACAGCTGGAATCAAAATCTATACTTGGGTTCAAGTTAAACTTACTTGCAGACTTTTGGCAGATTGAATTTATTTTACATTTAAATTTCCACCAGAAACATTACACAATGCCCTTCAAAGCAAGATTTTCTGTTGCAAAGAGCAGTCACAGAGAGTCCATCTGCTGTGCAAACTCCACTCTTTTAATGTCTCTAAACCAGTGCTGAGTGCTTTTCATCATTCTTTTATTGAGAACTTTTTAACCTTTTCTTTTACCTGTTGGTTTTATGGCTTGTCAGAGACAAAAAGAGCCTGAACAACATTGTAATAATGTGCTCAAATATACAGTAGGTGTGCAGATGCCCAACCTCAGTTCTTTATGGAGCAGGCAGGTGCTCCAGAAGACCAAATGTATAACTGGCAGCTCAGACCACATTCTAAAAGAGAGATTCTTCCTGATGCCCTCTGGGACTCGCTACCTTGCCCCCAGCAGGAAAATAGATTTGCTAATTCCTTTATTCCCTCTGCCATTTGGCTCTTAAACACAGAGGTGAAATGGGCAGTGTCTTTTCTAATCTATTGTTTATTGTTTCTAATGTTGTTCTGTTTTATGTCTGGCCTTTGCACTTTGTGTCTCATTTGCACTAATGCCCAGCTCTGATGTCCGTATGTACGAGCCCCTGACCTGTGTGAAATGTGTGCATGTTTTTTATGCTGTAGTCTGACTGCAAACAGAATTGCCCCTCGGGGGTGAATAAAGTTTTCTAACCTAAACAAAACTACGGCTATGGCTTTGTAAAGTCAACTGCAAAGTTAAATTATGTAACTTAAAATGAGATGTTTTTGACAGGGTTGCACAGTAGCTTCTATAGACTCGGTTTATTCCCCTCACAGGAGCTCATGCGTGACCACCTCTGCTCCACACTTAAACAGAAAAAAATAGTTTCATGCTGATGTTAAATCTGATTTACCGTAGCTTCAGCAAAATTTCCAATGGGTTGAGGTCCCTTTGCTGGAGATAAGAAGGCAAAGAGCTATACCCCCAGACAAATACATCCACATTACAATACCTGTCCAAGATGTTGTCCTCTTTTTGGATCTCAAACCCATCTCCATCTGGGCACAAACATTATTTTGACCATCTTTTTTTCTCCTCCTTGGAGAGATTGCTGTTATAATCTAGCCTGAGGCGCTCGGTAAAGGGAAATGAGAGCTCTGTGGATATGGGACCTCACTCAAAATATGGTGTCCACACTCCGATACCGGTAGATGGATACAAATGTAGATAGATTGATATTTCCTGGGGGTGTGATGCTAATCTGACCAGGTGAGCTGATTTGAGCTGTTAAACAAGTCTCTCACACATAAAGTTACATTCACAAGCTAACTAGCATCAGCCAACAGTTTTTCAGGTCTTCACTCTCACCTTTTGACTGAAAATCAGACTCCTAAACAGGAACACAATCACAGGCTCCTGGTTGTGCTGTTTGAATCCATTTAGTATTTTTTCTTGTGTTTTTGGTTGTGTTTGCTAACATGTGCATTGTGTCACCATGGTAACTTCTAAACATTCCACCATACACATACATGTAGAACACCCCTTGCATGATGTCACTGCAAAGTATCAATTGACCACAAATGGAGTTTAAAGGAGCACTATGTAACTTTTCTGGTAGTGGGATTGCCACCTGCTTTTCTCCATGAAGGATGTCTGCCTACAATGTAATTATAGGTTGCTCACTCTTACATAAAAAATGTATAATTCAATCAAATTCAAACTCATTATAATATTTGGCATAACCTGACACACATTACAGTTTACTAGCCATAGTTTACAGCTATGCGTTCCATGTTTGGGTCCCGGGAGCTGAGAGCACAGTGAGACGCCAGTGCGCATGCGCACTGGCGTCCTCATCTACTCGAAACTATGGCTAAATCTCGGATTACAGGCCACTTTTGACCAAACGAAATCCTAGACTAAAGACATCGAGCTTCTATGATTTGAAAAGTGCTAAAGTTTGTGTTATTTGGAGCCCGTACGGGGCATATTACATGCTCTGGGAATGCCCCGAGCTATGGCTATAAGTTGCGCTAGGCTAACGGCGTTAGCCTAACGCTAATCTAAAACATCTCCGGAAATGCTCCATATGACACCAAAGTGCTATGGGTGAGTAAAACAACTTGTTTTATTACCGAAATAAGGCTCAAATTGTAAAAAAAAAAAAAAAAAAAACGTTACTTTTCCTTTAAAGACTAAGATTTTACTCTATTTCTGAGTGTATTTGGTCCATATCTGTACAGAGCAAGATTTACTCTAGTCTCAGTGCATGGAGTTTACAAACACTTGGAGCACTTCCTGTATTACCACATGACATCACAAGGTGGAACACATGTGTGTGAATGAAACAAAACCTATTTAGCGTAACTTGAGTTTTCATAATCTTATTAAGCTTCAAATACAGACTGCATAAATGATATCGTACCCCTCTTCTGTACTCTACTGTTATTTTTTATGGTTTCTATATTTAACAAGTCTAAATGGTAGGTGGAATATTTTTATAATCTCTTTTGATTTATTTCTCTTCTTCTACTAATTTATAATGTGTGTGTTTTAATTGAGAACCACAGTGGAGCCACTTTTAAAATGATGTGGAGCTTGTGCAATGCACTGTAGGTTTGTCAAAAGTATCAGAAATCAGATACTAATCAATACTAAAACTAGTATAAAAACTAGATACTCGTTTGAGCAGGTATCAATACTAAAAATTCACATTCACAGGACAGAAATAAACCTTTCCTGAATGTCTTTAGAATGATCTTGAGCTGCATCAGAACTTGCTCAAAGGTTTGGAATTGAAATCTATGGTTTGTAAATGTTTTTAATTCTGAAACATTTTATTGCTTGTAATTGCTTAAATTGTTTTTAAATGGTTTGTAATTGTATTGATCTGTGCCGCTGTCTTGACCACGACTCCCTTGAAAAAGAGATTATTAATCTCAATGGGACTTTCCTGGTTAAATAAAGGTTTGGTTAAATTAAAAAAAAATTTAAAAATGTATAAGAGCACATAGACTAGTATACACCCATGGAACCTACAGGACCACTGAGGGAGTACACAGATATAAGAATAGAATAGAAATAGAAAAGAAAGTACTGTGATTTAATGTTGAAAATGGCATTCTATTGTCTAAATCAGAGGTCTTCAACAGGGGGGTCACGGAGGTACTGCAGGGGGGCCGTGAAATCTTTTGATTTCACTTTAAAATAATATAATTTTATATTTTATAGTGTAAAATACAGTATTAACCTGTGTATTATTTCCTTGTATTGGATGTACCATAACAGAGTAGCAATGTTTATACATGACACTAAGCTCAATTTAATATAAAACACAATTCTATGCCGTATATATAGTAGGGGGTCCCTGGCCCAGTTCGCCATCTGTTTGGGGGTCCCTGGCCTGAAAAACGTTGAAGACCCCTGGGCTAAATAAAGAGTGTTTTTATTATCATTGTGGCATTGGAATCAGTATTAAAGGTGCATTGTGTAACTTTTCTGGTGGAGGGACTGTCAAATGCTTTTCTCACTGGAGATGTTATTGCTTTGTCTGGAATGTTCCACAGTATGGTGTTAAACCTCTCTATCCTCGTGGAGGCGACCCCGCTCACGGTCAGAATGTCTGTTTTTCAAGGTATTTTTGAGCTATAAAACCACCTGTAATTGAATAAATGTAAAATAGAGGTGTGGGGGCGGCAGCAGCTCAGTTGGTAGAGCGTCTGTTTAGTGATCCAGGGGTTGGCGGCTCTTGACGGGTGGACCGCGTGTGATCCCAGCTCCCACAGATGAGCGCTGCCGTTGTGTCCTTGGGCAAGACACTTAACCCCACCTCGCCCGCAGTGTCTGTGGACACTGGTAGCCCCCATGACAGAAGATACATCAAGGCCTGTTGTGACGTGAGCCGTCCTCCTGTGGACCCAACACCCGCGGGAGGATTCATGGGGGCTGGTGCGTTGTGTTCTGGGCAGCAGATCTGCTTGGACTGCTGCTCCCGCGACCCAGAAAATGGAAAAGCGGAAGAAAATGAATGAATGAATGAAAGTAGAGCTGTTTAAAGGAGAATTAACATTTTTTACAATCTGAGCCTTATTTCGGTAATAAAACAAGTTGTTTTACTCACCCATAGCACTTTGGTGTCATATGGAGCACTTCCGGAGATGTTTTAGATTAGCGATAGCTGTAGCGCGAGTTCGCATATATTATATGCCCCGAGCGGTCTCCAAATAACACAAACTTTAGCACTTTTCAAATCATAGAAGCTCGATGTCTACGCTTTCGTTTGAGTCAAACGTGGCCTGTAATCCGAGATTTATCCATAGTTTCGAGTAGATGAGGCCAGTGCCCATGTGCGGAGTCACAGTTTGTTTCACTCTCAGCTCCCGGGACCCAAACATGAAACGCAAAGCTGTAAATTATGGATAAATCTCGGATTACAGGCCACTTTTGACTCAAACGAAAGTGTAAACTAAGACATTGAGCTTCTATGATTTGAAAAGTGCTAAAGTTTGTGTTATTTGGAGACCGCTCGGGGCATATATTACATGCTCGGGGCATATAATATATGCGAACTCGCGCTACGCTATCGCTAATTCAAAACATCTCTGGAAGTGCTCCATATGACACCAAAGTGCTATGGGTGAGTAAAACAACTTGTTTTATTACCGAAATAAGGCTCAAATTGTAAAAAATGTTAATTCTCCTGTAATGTCACACTATGGAACATTCCAGGCACAGCAATGACATATCCATAGAAACAAGCATTTGACAGACTTTCCACCAGAAAAGTTACACAATGCAGCTTTAAGTATCGCATCTATTCCGCAGTAGTGAATTTGCGTTTGAAATTTCAAACACTAGTCCAGGCTGTTCTGATTTTTTTCCTACAGTTTCTATATTTCTGCTAAAGGCTGACATAGTTCTGATATTCACAGCATTAGCCCAAGTGTAGCTGAGGACATGTCTGAAGGTTTAAGAGAAGGTGTGAAACCACAGTGATGAAAGGAGCGATGAAAACGACTGGAAAGAGACATCGAAAGTGTGGACTGGCATAAAGGGTGGTGTAAAGAGTGGAGCTGGGGACATCCTGTAGTGTATTATGGTGATTAGTGCTCGTGTGGAGAGCTGAGGTTTGAGTACCGTTATAGTGAGTGTGAATGTATCCGGAGGTGCTGCTAATTAAACATGTCTCGCTGCTCACTGTGGGTCTCCGCGGATACGGGGACTTTAAAGGTCCTCTAGCACACATTATGAGCTTTTAGCCTTGTTCTAATGTTGTTACATCATCAAAAACAGAGCTGGAGCTGTCTTTTGTTTCCTTCACATGTTTGAGTAATCCTGCATTACTAGTCTATCTACATCTCCAAAGCTCAAAATGCTCCGTTCCACTTTGTGATGTCATGTAGTGGTAGTTTTTGAGTTAAGAGCTACCTTTTAGTTCTACTTTTAGTTCAGGAGATACAAGAGCTGAAATCATCCAAATGATTCTGGTGAAGTTGTGTGGAGAGGGAAAAAAAAAATGGAGCACTTCCTGTATTACCACATGACATCACAAGGTGGAACAGTTTTAGTTTGAGAGAAGAACTCAGCCTAAAACCACAGAGTTTGTGTGTTAAACATGTGTCAGTGAAACAAAACACAACTCTAGGCCTGTTTGATGAGGAAGCAACCTTTAAGGGGGCGGATCTCTCGGCTGGTTGCCATGGATACAGAATATACACTTCTTCAATACTTTACGAAGATGTGAGTCTGGTCACTGGTCAATCTCCCCAAGTTCACATGGGTGGATTAGCCAATCAGGTACCACACACTTTGACGAAACTTTACAAAGACGAGTGGATCTGAAGCTGTATCCTGTCTCTCAGAGGGGTTGATTGACATGTGGATTAGCCTATCAGAGTTTAGTTAGTTTAGTTTATTATTAGGATCCCCATTATCTGTGCTTTACAGCCAGCTAGTCTTCCTGGGGTCCTTGTTAAAAAGCACAAAAGTACAAAACATGCATTAATACATTTCAATAAATATCACACATATGACAGACAACAGGCGCATCACACACATCAACATCTCAAAAATTAAAGTCTGCAATTTGTTGATATTCCACAACAATTCATATTACAAGTAGCCAATCCCGTAATTCCAACTTCTGTTCTGTTTCAATGAGCGTCAATGGCAAATGTTCTGTCCTTTTATCGCTCTAAAGATAAAGGAGCATTGGAGAACATTTGTATTTGCTTTTGGAATTTTAAACTGTCCTTCTGACTCATGTCTAGTGCCGTAACCGTGTGGTTCTCTATTATTCTCAAACTGACCGGACAAAAATAGTGGATTTTTTGATTTTATTGAATAATAAAGAAGCCAGTGCTTGATCCTGAACCTTTAGCCAGCCTAGATTAGAGCAGAGTTATTATCCTGGTTCTATAAGGACAGTTTAGTGCGACACGAGCTGCTTTGTTTTGCAATAATTGGAGTCTCTCAAGATCTTTTCTTTTAGCCGTGGACCAAATGATCCGACAATAGTCGAGTTGAGAAATTATTAGAGTTCTAACAACGAGCTTTGCCATATCTGCTGACAAGTATTGACGGCATCTTCAAACAGCAGCTAAAGATCTTCCCATTTTCTGTGTAATGAACTCAGTATGTCTTGTTGTCCAGGTGGGCACCTAAAAGCTTAGCCTCTGATACCTGATCTATAGGAGTGTTATTAATTAATAAATTTAACTTTGGGTTGTGCTTGAGAGATTTATTTGAGGCAAGCACTATGCGTTTTATCTTTGAAGTGTTAAAAGGAAAAGTAACGTTTTTTTACAATCTGAGCCTTCTTTCGGCAATAAAACAAGTAGTTTTACTCACCCATAGCAGTTTTGTGTCAATTGGAGCAGTATCGCAGAACTTATGTTGAGCCGTTCTGTTCTACTAATGATCCCGTATCCGTTAGCGTGAGTGCTCGGGGCACTGATTTGCGGTGTCCAAATAACACAAACTTTAGCACTTTTCAAATCACAGAAGATCGCTGTGTCAGGGTAGACTTTTAGTAGATTCCAAAACGGCCTGAAACCCGATATCGCAACAGAAAAGTAAAGTTCAGAGCGGTGTTAGCTTCTTTCGGACTAGCTGTGTTTACAAAACAGCTGAGTTCACGCATGCGCACTGTCCTCTCTGATGACGTCATCAAATGAAACTATAGCTGGATATCGGGTTTCAGGCCGTTTTGGAATCCACTAAAAGTCTACCCTGACACAGCGATCTTCTGTGATTTGAAAGGTGCTAAAGTTTGTGTTATTTGGACACCGCAAATCAGTGCCCCGAGCACTCACGCTAACGGATACGGGATCATTAGTAGAACAGAACGGCTCAACATAAGTTCTGCGATACTGCTCCAATTGACACCAAACTGCTATGGGTGAGTAAAACTACTTGTTTTATTGCCGAAAGAAGGCTCAGATTGTAAAAAAAAACGTTAATTTTCCTTTAATATTAGTTTATTATTTGAGACCCATTGCTCAATCATCTTTAGTTGTTTGTTTAAAATTGATGACAGTTCAGATATGGATTTTGTAGATGCGTAGACTGTTGTATCGTCAGCATACATTGTTATTTTTGCTTGTTTCAGGACTAATGGTAGATCATTTGTGAAAATGGAATACAACAGTGGACCAAGGCAGCTCCCTTGAGGAATACCACAGTCACTGACACACTTTGTGAGAAACTCCCATTCAAATATACACTGTGTGATCTGACAGAGGCATAGTCCAAGTGTTATGCGTTATATTTGTGTTATTCATGAATCATTGTAACATGATTCATGATTCTGAAACTTAACTAATAGCGGTGGGATGAGACACAATTTTCACGAGACGAGACACACCACGAGATCGGGTCCACGAGAATGAGACAAGATTTTGACATAATCTGTGTTAAATAAGTAGTGCAATCCATTTCACAATGTTTCTTGCTTCATTTATTTTATGCAATACCTTAGTGATCATTGTAGTACTGATTTTTGGAACTACAGTTTCTCAAATTGTATAACTCACCAGCTTTTAACTCTTTTTTTAGTCCAAGCCAAAGGTAGATTCAGGGGGACACAATCTCACAAGATCTTGTCCCATCCCTACGAACTAACTAACTTCACCTGTAATGTATTTTTTTTTATTTTTATTTTTTTGCTTTTACTTCTTCCTTGTCCCTTCTTGGTTTCTCCTCCATGTTTCCATCACACTGACTGTCTTTGCGTGCCTTTGTCTTGCGCCCAGAAACTCTTGATTTAGACCAAATTGCTACTTCCTCTCTGTAAATAGCAGTGACACTGTGCACTCTGGTACATTTAGTTCCTCCAGCCTCCATTGTACTGGCTCCTACATTGTTCTTTAAAGGTCCTATATTACGCAAAATACTCTTAGTACAGATAAATTGTATAAGCAGCTCTTAGGGTCAAAAAGTTTTTAGCATTTTTAAGTATTGCTATCGGTAAGCAAGTTGTGAAAAATGCTTATGAACTCTTCATAGTGAATGATGGGTGAAGAATGTTTAAAAATGGGTAGTTTTGTTTCTCGTTTTGTTTCTTGTTACATTTTTAAGATGTACGAGATATTTCGAAGGAGCCACCTTCGAAATATCTCGTAGTGGAGGTGTGGTTTACGATCGCCAGCGGCCGTTTATTGGGCGTTACGAATGTCTATCATTTGGCGTATACGTAGCCCAGAGCCAATCATGTCAGTTGTCAGTTCAAACTACAAGCTTCCGTTTGTCACGTAGTACGTGTCACCATCTTTCCACCCCTCCCCGCTCTCTGATTGGCTCCCAGAATCGGTTGAGCTCGCTTGCCATAGTCGCCAGGCTGTCTTTCAGATCGGAACGAACGAAAGCAGCCTGGGATTTCCCAGGTTACCTTTAAAGGGCTCATATTATGCCATTTTGTGTTTTGTTTTATATCACACAAACCCTCTGTATTTAGGCTGAGGTCTTCTCTCAAATGGAGAACACCTTGTGATGTCACAAGAAGTGTTCAACTGTATTTTTTAACTCCACACACCATCACTAGAATCATTTGGACGATTTCAGTGCCGGAATTGCCAATCTTGACTGAACAAAAGGTAAAAGGGGCTTCATGACGTCACAAGGTGGAACAGAGCATTTCGAGCTTTGGAGATGTAAATAGACTAATAAGAAAGGATTATTCAAGTGTGTGTGTGTGTGTGTGTGTGTGTGTGTGTGTGTGTGTGTGTGTGTGTGTGTACGCGTGCGCGTGTGTGTGTGTGTGTGTGTGTTTTTGAGGAGTATTTCTATAGCACATTTTACATGATCACATGGCTAAAAGCTCACAAGAGTCCATTTATTGTGCTAAAGGAGCTTTAAAGCCTGTATGAAACCCTCCACACTCTCCATCTGTCCTCTTCTGTGGTTACTACACTTAGATATTTGTATTTTCATTACATTTCTGCAAATCTCTGTTCGTGTCACCAGCTGTAATGCAATACTGACTTATTGGCGCTTGGGTAACAGTTTTACACATCTGCCGGGCATTCTCGGATTTCACAGCGAAACCCAATAAAATGTAGTGATTTATGGACTTTCCTGTTTCACCTGTTCAACATCCATTTTCCTCTCAACGTGATTGTAAGAGCAGAGTGTGTGCACTGGGGTGGACCTGGGTTTGTGTGTATGTGTATATATATATATATATATATATATATATATATATATATATATATATATATATATATATATATATATATATATATATATTATATTATATATACATCGAGTTAACCAGTTTATCTTTTAATTGTTTTGAGACTCTAGTTTGTGGCTACACTATGATTTAAAAAATAAAAATCTAAAAATGTTAAAAAAAAAAAAAAAAATTTATAAAAATTAAAAAAAAAAAAACATATACATAAAAAAATAAATAAATATGTAAATAAATACTCAAATAAATACATAAAAATATAATAATAATACATAATATATATATATATATATTTTTTAAATAACAAATTAAAAGTGAGGCGGCTGTAGAAGCTTGTCAGAGATGTTGGTCATAAAAAAAAAATGTTTTTGTTAGGTTGTTAACTTCACGTGGATTTAACACCAAAATGTCCCCGACGTCCATTACAGAGGACATGTTACAATATTATGAATCAAAATAAAATGAACAAAATGTAAATGCTAAGGTGTTCATTTACCTCCAAATAGAAAATTAAAATAATAATAATAATAATTTAGGTACACTTTTTTTCTTCAGGTCCCAGGAGGATATAATGTACAGAAGAAAAGGCTCTACAAAACAAAATGGGGCGATTCTAGAGAAAGAGGTGTAATAAACTCATACAACACTGTTCTGAGCTACGTGCTAATGTTGTTTCCTCATCCCACACACACCAGGAGTTGTGTTTTGTTTCATTCACACACGTTTAACACGCAAACCTGCAGATTTAGGCTCCGTGCACCTTCACTACGATTAGTTGGGATTGGTTCCTTGATGTAAAATGCTTTGAGTGCCTTGAGGCTGGAAAAGTGCTGTAATTGTGACCATTTCCCATTTTATTTTGTAAAAGCTGACATTTTTAAGGAAAAAAAAAAGAGAGAGAGAGATTGGATCATAATTCTTATAGATGTTGTTAGACAAGAAACACAAAAAGCAATTGCCAGGGACGGTATTATCCAATCTGAGACGTTGTTGGAGGAGAACAGTTGTATTTTATCCAGTCCACTTTATTTCTATAGCACATTTTATAAACATGACTTTCCAAAGTGCTGCACAGACAAATTAAGACAGTAAAAGACAATAAATACATTAAAAACAATAAATAAAAAGTGTTAAATTGCATAAAGTTAACAAAAATGATTAAAAATGAATAAATTTAAATAAAAATACAATGAAATAAAAGACACAGAGGACTCGTCTAAGGCACCAGGAGTTTTCCACGGACGGAAAAATGCAAACCACATTTTGGAACATTCTCCATGGAGGTAGATCAGTTTTACATTATAACCAAAGGAACAACATTTCCATGGAATCAAACTAAGTCTATTTTTGTTTTGGCTAAAAAGTCTAATATAATGTACCGAAAAAGCGTTTAGGTTTTGTACAGAACACTCACTGGACTCTCTGTGAACTGTTATTTTGAACTGAATCGAATTAAATCAGCGGCGCTTCAATCTCACACCAGGTCAGAGGCCAATGTACAAAACCCAAACGGAAAACATCACTGGGACAATCTGCATTTTCTGTTAAAACAATCTCAGAACGGAACAAACTTTCCACTGAGCTAAAACTGTGCAAAGACTTCAAACAGTTTAGTGTAGGAGTCAATCGACATTTCTAAAGAATACAAACCTGTCAGCGTTAAGACAAACCTGAGAAGGGGAATCCATTTTAACTCATGTAAATAATGTACCTTTGATGAAATGTTTATGAAATGCATTATTTTATGCTGTGTTTAATGTTTTGTCGTGTTGTGTGTCTCAGGGACTGCAGATGGAAATGAGCTCAAAGAGTCTATAGTCTGGTACAAAGCATCTCTTCACTGACTGTGATTAATGCTCCTGTACATGGGCCCTGTCAAATAAATGAAATAAATGAAATGAAAAGTAGTTTTGATTCTACAGAAATGAACCAGCAAAAGTCTGAAATTGGTGCCCTCAAAGTACAGATTTTCTTATTTCGAGTTCAAGTGCACTCTCTGCTCCCTCCATCCTCCCTCCATCCTCTCTCCATCCTCCCTCCATCCTCCCTCCATCCTCTCTCCATCCTCCCTCCATCCTCCCTCCATCCTCTCTCCATCCTCCCTCCATCCTCTCTCCATCCTCTCTCCATCTTCCCTCCATCCTCCCTCCATCCTCCCTCCATCCTCTCTCCATCCTCTCTCCATCCTCCCTCCATCCTCTCTCCATCCTCTCTCCATCTTCCCTCCATCCTCCCTCCAGCCTCTCTCCATCCTCTCTCCATCCTCCCTCCATCCTCTCTCCCTCCTCCCTCCCTCCTCTCCCCACCCTCTCTCCTCCCTCCATCCTCCCTCCACCCTCCCTCCTCTCTCCACCCTCTCTCCACCCTCCCTCCTCTCTCCATCCTCTCTCCACCCTCCCTCCTCTCTCCATCCTCTCTCCACCCTCCCTCCTCCCTCCTCTCTTCCTCTGGTACCAAATGTTCTGTTAAATGCATTTCCACTGAATGAAAAGTTTTAAGGCCATTCACCTGTAACATCACTAAACTGTTTTATTCTTCCTCTCTCCCCCCTCGCCCCTCTCCTCTTTCTGCACCGCCCCCCTCTCTCTCTCCTTTATCCCTATCCCCCTTTCTCTCTCTCTCTTTTCCTCTCCTATCCCCTTCTCCCTATCTCATCTTCTCTCCCACTCTCCCCCTTTCTGTTTCTCTTCTTTACCTCCCTCTCTCTCTCTCTCTCTCTCTCTCTCTTTCTCTCTCTCTTTTTTTCTTTCTCTCTCTCTCTCTCTTCTCTCTCCTCCTTTCTCTCTCTCTCTCTTCCTCTCCTACCCCCTTCTCCCTATCTCATCTTCTCTCCTACTCTCCCCCTTTCTCTTTATCTCCTTTATCTCTCCCTCTCTCTTTCTCTCTCTTTCTCTCCTCTCTCTCTCTCTGCCCTTTCTCCCTTCTCCTCCCTCCTCTCCCTCTCTCTCTCCTTTTCTGTCCTCTCTTCCAGATAACAAGTACGCCCCCGCTGTGAGTCTGAACGGCTTTATCTTCATCCTGGGGGGCGCGTACGCCAGGGCCACCACCATCTACGACCCCGACAAAGGCAACATCAAGGCGGGCCCCAACATGAACCACTCCCGACAGTTCTGCAGGTACCGCATTAAGGCTTTAAATCCCCCCCTAAACACTCACGCAAATGTGCAGGGGGCCGTGACATTCTGGAAATATATGTAAAACCCGGGGCTTATGGGTAATCTGCCAGTCTGTCATAACAATGGTGAATGCTTCGACCTGCGGCTGGAGCGTTAGCTAACTGATTAAATGTTCCATATTTTTGCTTTCTTCAGGGTTTTAAATACTGTGAGCAGTTTTATATTGTTATTGCAGTGTAGTTCTAGTTTAAAGATGCACCGTGTAACTTTTCTGGTGGAGCGTCCGTCATGTACTTTTTTCCATGGAGACGTTATTGCCTTCTGTTACTGTCTTCATGGAGACCAAACCAGACCAGGATCTGTGGAGACAGTCGGTTAGAATGTCTGTTTTTCTAGCTATTTTTGCGCTGTAAAACCACCTGTAACTGACTAAATGTAAAGAAGAGCAATTTAATGTCACACTGTGGAACATTCCAGGCAGAGCAATGACATAGAATCAAGCAGGTGACAGACCCCAACCAAAAAGTAACATAGTACATGTTTAAATGGGGTTTAAGTGGGTTTCCTCTGGGCACTCCGGTTTCCCCCATCAACCCAAAACATGCACCATAGGTAAAAAAAAAAATATATATATATATATATATATATATATAAATATATATAAATAATAATAATAATATATATATTTAAAAAAAATATATATATATATATATATATATATATATATATATATATATATATATATATATATATATATATATATATATATATATATATGTTTTGGGTTGATGTACCTGGATCAATACATGAGCGCAGCACAGAACGGCATCGGCAAAAACTCCAGGGGAGCCAAACACCAACTCCTGGTTGACCGAACAGTCGCCCGTGATTGCAGAACCCGTCAGACCAACCTGTGCACTGCCTGGATTGATTACAAGAAAGCCTATGACTCATTGCCACACACATGGATCACTGAGTGCTTGGAGCTGTACAATATCAATAAGACTCTAAGGGCATTCATTGCAAACTCAATGTGGTTGTGGAAAACCACCCTTGAAGCCAATGGCAAGCCACTTGCGCAAGTGTCCATCAAATGTGGCATATACCAAGGAGATGCACTGTCCCCACTGCTGTTCTGCATAGGTCTGAACCCCCTCAGCCAAATCATTGAAAGCACTGGCTACGGATACCGACTCAGAGATGGGGCCACCATCAGTCACCTCCTCTACATGGATGACATCAAGCTGTACGCTAAGAGTGAGCGAGACATCGACTCACTGATCCACACTACCAGGATCTACAGCACAGACATTGGAATGTCATTCGGGCTTGGGAAATGTAGTAGGATGGTGATCAAGCGAGGGAAGGTAGTCCACACAGAGGGGGTCTCACTCCCAGAGGAAACAATAGCAGACATTGAGGACAGTTACAAGTACCTTGGTATCCCACAAGCAAATGGCAACCTTGAAGAGGCAACAAGGAAAGCGGCTACAGCCAAATACCTGCGACGAGTAAGGCAAGTCCTAAGAAGTCAGCTCAATGGCAAGAACAAGGCCCAGGCAATAAACAGCTATGCCCTGCCAGTGATCAGATACCCAGCAGGAATCATAAGCTGGCCAAAGGAGGAGATACAGACCACAGATGTTAAGACACGAAAGCTCCTGACCATGCATGGAGGGTTCCATCCCAAATCCAGCACCCTGAGACTGTACACGAGCCGGAAGGAAGGAGGCCAAGGACTAGTGAGTGTGGGAACCACTGTCCAGGATGAAACATCCAAAATCCATAAGTACATCAAGGACAAGGCCCTGACAGATGAGGTGCTCAAGGAATGCCTCAGACAGTGGAGTGCAGAGGAAGAGGTGCTGGAGGAACCATCATGGCAGGACAAACCCCTACATGGGGCGTACCACCGAAACATAACTGAAGTGGCTGATATCAAGAAATCCTACCAATGGCTGGAGAGGGCTGGTCTGAAGGACAGCACAGAGGCCCTCATCCTGGCTGCACAGGAGCAGGCCTTGAGCACCCGAGCAATAGAGGCCCAGATGTACCACACCAGACAAGACCCAAGGTGTAGGCTGTGCAAAGAGGCTCGTGAGACAGTCCAGCACATAACTGCAGGGTGTAAGATGCTGGCAGGGAAAGCATACATGGAGCGACACAACCAAGTGGCGGGCATAGTGTACAGAAACATCTGTGCAGAGTACGGGCTGGAGACCCCAAGGTCAAGGTGGGAAACACCTCCGAAGGTTGCGGAGAATGACCGAGCCAAGATCCTGTGGGACTTCCAGATACAGACTGACAGAATGGTGATGGCGAACCAACCAGACATAGTGGTGGTGGATAAGCAACAGAACAGAGCCGTGGTGGTGGACATTGCAATACCAAGTGATGGTAACATCAGGAAAAAGGAACACGAGAAACTAGAGAAATACCAGGGGGTCAAGGAAGAGCTGGAGAAAGCCTGGAAGGTGAAGGCATCAGTGGTGCCCGTGGTGATCGGAGCACTCGGGGCTGTAACCCCCAAACTGGAGGAGTGGCTACAACAGATCCCAGGAAAAACATCAGACATCTCAGTCCAGAAAAGTGCAGTACTAGGAACAGCAAAGATACTGCGCAGAACTCTCAAGCTCCCAGGCCTCTGGTAGAGGACCCGAGCTGGATGAGAGTGAGAGACCAACCACCGTGGAAGGTGAGGAGCACATTTTTATTTTTTTATATATATATATATAGGATGGGTTAAAATGCAGAGAAAAATTTCTCCAGTGTGAGATCAATAAAGTTCACTTCTTCTTCTTCACTTCTTCTTAAATAATGCATCTTCATATGTTTAAGTGTTTGTCTCCCTCTGCTGGCCACACAGTAGAATGGCGCATGTTCAAACGGTTGATTAGCAGTACAGTGGTCCCTCGCTCTATCGCGTTCACTGTTCACTGTTCACTGTTTTTTTTCAATTTTTTTTCAATTTCTTTTATAGTGTAACATTGTGTTCTGCGTCCTGATTGGCTAAGAGACTAGACCAGGACTAAACATGGACTAAACCGGGACTAGACCAGGTCTAAACCAGGATTAAACCACTCTTTGCTGGTTTGTGGCTCGGGCTGAGAGGACGCGGTCCGGGCGCCGCGGTTCGATCTCGTGCTCGCAGCCCCGGTGTACGCGCGGCCTCGCGCCGGTCGTGCTGCTCTGTCATGGATTTGTCCACGATGAGGGGTGCACGTGTCACGCACTTGTCCAAGGAGTTGGTGCGCGTCGCGTCCCGGGACGTGGCAGTGCTCCTCGCGCATCCGGCGGGGCTCTCAGAGCCGTGTCTCCCCCCACGCGTCACTATTAATACATTTTGCTGAAAATCTATGAAAGTTTGAGTGTTTAAATGAGAGACAAATGTGAGAAAAGGTTAATTCCAGTCTGAATGAATCCTAAATCAACTCTCAGTGCATGAGAAAGCCTCTTGGGGTGAGGCCTATGGAGGCTTTTGTCTTTGAACACTTTATTCTGGGCTTGTCGCTTGAATGCAAATGAGGAGGACAGAGATGGGCCAGTGCAGCGGGTGGGGGTGTGGCCAAATACGCCACTGTTTCCTGGTTTAGCGGTGCGATGTGCGCTGTCACCCACTTCCGTGTGTGTAAGCGCGGAGGAAAATAGCAGAAGCGACCCATGAAAAAAACACTCAGTCAAATTTCCACAGAAAATAAAATTAAAACTGCTGTTTCAGAGGCTCGGAGGCTCGGATGAAGGACATCCGAGCCTGGAAACACTCTCACATCTCTCCAGGCAAAAACAAACTGCAGCTCGTAGCGTTTGCGCTTCTCTGGGCGTGATTTCCAGAGAAAGGGGGTGGACATCCAGACGGGGGGTGTACACCTTTCCCGTGTGACGTCAGAAAATTCCCTTGTCCAAAATCGCCCGTTTGGGCTGTCTTTTTTTTTCAAACGTGGAACAGGATCGCAATTGCTCAGTTTACACATTTCGCAACTTTTACCCATGGGGGGGGGGGGGCTAAACAGGGTAGGGGAGCTCACATTAACGTTCAAAAACCTCAGAAAGTGAATATTTCATGCCATGGGACCTTTAAATGTATACTTAAAGGTGCATTGTGTGACTTTTCTAGTGGAGGGTCCACCGAATGCTCTTCTCCATGGAGACAGAGCGGTTTAATGTCTTACTGTGGAACATTCCAGGCAGAGCAATGACATATCCGTAGAAACAAGCAGGTGACACGCCCTCCACCAAACGTCTGTGATTAATTTTGTTGAACAGAAACAAATGAAACTCTTTTTCTAGCTGTGTGTAGAATCCCTCAGTCGTCCAGGTAGAATCCACGGCAAAAGGAGAAATTCAATTCGTCAACTGGACAAAAGTTTATTTTGTCCAGTTGACGAATTGACAAAAATAAACTTTTGTCGACAAATTGTATTTCTCCTTTTGCCAACGATTTTTCTAGCTGTTTTTATTTGTTGAATATGTTAAAAATAAACTCTCATCCTTTTCAGCAGGTCTCAAACAATAATAAAAATACTCAAAAACATAGTGCAGTAGAAAGTACAGATACCTGCTCTCAAACGGAGTGAAAGAAAAGTAAAAAGTATCCACTTTAAAATGTGCTTAATTGGTGGAGAGTCCGTCACCTTGTTTCTACGGAGATGTCATTGCTCTGCGCGGAATGTTCCATAGTATGACTTTAAACAGCTCTACTTTACATTTATTCAACTACAAACATTCTACTAGAAAAACAGACATTCTGACTGTGAGTGGGTTCGCCTTTCCATAGATCTGACCTGTAACTGGTTTAGTACCATACTGCGGAACATTCCAGACAAAGCAATAACCACTCCACGGACTCTCCAGCAGAAAAGTTACACAGTGCACCTCTAAGTAGGGTTGCAAAGGGGCGGAAAATTTCCAGAAAATTTCCATGGAAACTTTGGCGTGGGAATTTTGGAAATTTTCAAATTGGTAACTTTGCACAGAAGTTTTGGAAATTTATGAGAATTATTGTGAGTCATATACCAACATAAACATAAACATTTATTTTGTCATCAGCAGCATTATTGTAAAAAGGAGACAATTAAAACACACGACACATGATTTATTATTTATTTATTTATTTCTCAGTAAGCTAGCTCTAGCACATTTTGCGGTAGCTAGCATCATAAGATCACTTCTTCCAGGGCTCTCAAGTCTCACGCTTTGAGAGTGTGACACACGCAATTCAACGTGTTCACACGCTCACACGCCACACATGGTATTTCTCACACTGAAATTTAGTAACGCAATTCAAGCGCAGCGCACAGCGCTTCTGTGCCCAGAAAATCGGTCTGTGTGGCTCAGAAGAATTAGTTATGCACCGCGCCGTTTTCAGCGTAAAAAAACCCTCACTCGCACCCCCACCGCCCCTACGGTTGGCAACCGTCCCTTTGTCCCGTATTACCGTGTGAATCAAAAATAGTGTCTAAAACAGGGGCCCAATATGTTGATCTACCAGTCGACTGGTGTCAAATACTACGACACCGGTCTTGGTCTCGAGATGAGTGCAATCATTACAGCCGCTGCCGTTAGCAATAAACTTTAACCGGTGTGCGGGACCGCGCGGGGCTTCGGACTGCAGCCTGCGCGCTCGTCTGGAGCCGCGGCGCGTGCGCAGCATGTTCGCTACAGCGTGTACCTTCGCTTCACGTCCTCCTTTTCACACAGGAGGAGCCTGTGTACGCTATACGCGGGGAAGAGTGACAGTGCATTTGGTAAATGTGCAGAGGTAAATACCACTGCAAAACCAGTAAGAGAATGTGACTCCAGGAGGAAGTTGAAAAAACAGGTAAAAAAAAAGGGGGGGGGGTCTCAAACTGTGGGTGAGGGTCCAAAAACGGGGCACACAGTGTTTAGGTGCAGTACAGTTTGCTTAGCTTATTTTAAGATTAAAATTAACATTTATCAGATAAAATGGAGATAGATTTATGAAAACTTATTTATGTGAGTCAGCCTTTTCCCACATGAAGATCATTAAGTCCAAGTCCTGTTCCACCATGACTGATGATCATTTAGAAATGTGCTTGAGTCTGTCTGTCAGCAGCTACTGTCCAGACTACACATCCTGAGCTGATTCCATCCAGTGCAAGTCACATTTTGTGAGAAGTTAGTGCAAAGTGGCTGAAATGACCCCAGAGCATCTCAGAGCATCTACAGTTCAAAAACTTTCCGGGGGGGCATGCCCCCGGACCCCTCTAGCTTTTCAGTGACTTTCAGCTTTTTCCATTACTGGTCACTTTCATCCCTGTTTATATTAATTTATACAGTATTAAGTTAAGCAGGACAGATATTTATTTTATTCTGTTCATTGTTATTTTGTATTAAAAATAAATTGCGGATAATTATTTATTTTCCATGTGTTCATATCACTCAGATATGCATCTAATTCAATTCAGGTTTGAGTCAAATAGTTAAAAAAATCGCTTCACACGTACAAAAAAGGGCTAAAAAGATTCACTACATCATGAAGGGTGAAGGCAATCGGGCCGGTTGGCAACCCTACTCGCACCCAACCCCGCTCCCCAGAAATCTCACTCCGACCGAACTTCAAAACTTGAGAGCCCTGCTTCTTCAGTGAAATGACGCAAATCTAGTTTACCAGTAAGCTAGCACTATTTTTTTTCTACTTTTCTACTTTAATATAATCAAATATAATCTAATTCATGATATCCTCAAAACTTACGTGTCTGCATGTCGTCCTCTTGCTGAAAGGCCTCAGTAGTTCTGTATTTACTGTGAGCTCAGAAAAGTCACTTTAGCTCTTCAGAATTCTAGAAGTTCTTGTGCATGTGATAAAGGAATGTAAATGCATGTAGAGGCTGTGGCTCGATGGCTCTGCACAAAATACTGTCCTACTTTAATCACAGAAATGTGATTATTTTAGCCAAGATTATGCTACAATATTTTTTCTACCAACTATATTGATGCCCCTAACCCTCAACTTTGATAATTCCCAGTTTATTCCCATGAATTTCTGAAAATTCCCGTTAATTCCCGAAAATTCCCATAGAAAGTTTCCAACTTTGAAAATTCCCAGAATTTTGCAACCCTACCCAGTGGTGAAAGTAGTTTTCATTTCTTACAGGTGCTATAATGTCCAGTGCATCACTACCGTAAAAAAAACAAAAAACACTAGGTTACCCAGGGATCGAACCCAGAACCTTCTTGCTATAAAACTAGTGCGCTAGCCACTCAGCCACCGCGCCATCTAGGCTATTTCCTTGGCTACAGTCAAATAAGTTCACAATCCTTGTGTAACAGACTGCGGATATCTCTGCACGAGAGTTTCGGCCCGAAACTTGGGTAGCTTTCAGATCTCAATTATTTTCAGTTTCAATTCTTTTAGCGGTGCTGTGCACCGGCTGAGAATGTTATACCGGTGCGCCGTTCCGGTGCGCACCGGCTTACTTTCACCACTGACCCTACCTCTAAGTAAAGTACAGATACCTCAAATGTGTTCTTAAGTGCAGTACGTTACTACTTTTACTTTATCACTTTCCACCACTTCAAATGATTCCTCAGGTTACGTTTGTACGGCGACGATCAAAACAGAAGACGCAAAAGTGGCGTCTCGTCTTCAATTTTTTATCCTCGTTTAGACGAGCGTTCTCAACAGAAAATGTTTGTTTACACAAAGACGCAAAAGTGGACGAATTCGATTGAATATGCATGCCAGGCTGCTAATATAATGTCAGAGCTACCTTTTTCAGGACACCGACAGGGGCTCTCATTACGGTTGTTTCGCCCTCGATGTCGGGTTGGAGCTCTTCGCTTAATGCAACAAGAGCTTGTTTAGTCATTCTGAAGTTTTATCAAGGTAGTCAGACATGTTTGTTATTTTTTTTACTGGCTTGGCGCATGCAGTGTGACGTCAGGTGTATGTGACGTGAACATGTTTTGCGCTTTTTGATGTTTAGACGGAGACACGACCCGGGCCGTCTTCAGAACTCCACACTCTGGAAGGAGTCTTCAGATTTTTGCGGTTTCAGAGCCCAACGTCTAAACGAAAGACACTTCCGATAGAATATTTTGTCGTTTTCAATCGCAATCGTCCTTGTCTAAACGGCCCCTCAGGCTATTCCCCACCTGTCGTATGAGCCCCATTTTTTCTTCTTAAAGGCACAGTGTGTAAGATTTTTACCCGTTAATTACTGAAATTGAAGATACCCATTAAAAAATACATTGTTTTCCAAGCCTTTTCACTTCCATCATGAAATCAAAGTATTCTTTTGGACTTAGATATAGTCACATAAAAGGGGGATCTTCCCCATGCAGAGGCAGCCATTTTGAATACGAGAGCAGCAGAAGGACATTTGGGCTCCGCCTTCGCCTTCGGCAAGGCTCGTGGTTTTGGGTAAACAACACAAGCATGGTGCCGGATCAGACGTCGTAATGGATCTAACACGTGTTTTGGACTAAATTGTTTTACTGGATTTTATTCGCTGGATCCTTACGGACAAATTGAGAGCAAGTTTATGGTGAAATACAGAGTTTGACCTGTGCAAAGCATTCTAAGGTAAGCTAACCTCGTTTTGTGCTTTTCCGTATAAAAGCCCCATGTGCTCGGGGAGTGATTGTTGTGCAGGGAAATGAATTGCATAGTCAAAAAGAGGAGACTGTAAGGTTTCATTTGATGTGTAGAGTGTCATGGTACATGATCGGGAATGTGTGTTTTCATGAGAAAAGAAAAAAAATAAAAAATAACCGGGACCGCGTTTTATTTATACAGTAGCGGCTCGTGCGCGCGCCCAGGTGACCCTCGAGGTCTGCCGTAGCTAAAACAGAAAGTGCAATAGCACCATCCACCTATGCGCCACGAATCCTACACACTGGGGCTTTAAATTATGTAAAACTGAGTGTGTTTAGCGCGTAGCCGTTTACTTGCATTTTTAAGTCAAATTAAAATAATCATAACCCAATTTCCCTAATCATGTCTGTAATAACCCTGTGTTCAACCGATAAAAACAACTCCCCACCGTTTATCCTCTCCTCTTTTCTTAATTGCCTTATTTAGCTGCTCCCCCTGCGTTATTACTCACCATTAGAATCAAAGTGCATGCTGGGTGATTATAAAACGCAGGGGCCACAGGTGCAGTGTGACCATATATGGGCGTAATGGTCTGATAAATGGTGATTATGACTTTAGAGCAATGGGATCACTTCCTGGTCTAAATAAGCCATCTTAAGAGAGAAAGAGAAGGAAGAGAACTAGAAGATCCGTTCTTTTACACACCAGTCCTATACGCAGACCTGGCGCGTATAAATCATGTTGCCGTGGTTACTGATAAGACCACAGAAGCCCGCACACACCGGCTGTTTTGTGTGGCCGGTGAGGGTTTGTACAGGGAAATGTAAACAAGCAAAACAAGATGAGACGTCACTCACAGTGTGCATTTATTAAAGCTGCACTGCGTAACATTTCAAGAAGAGGACCTGCATCTGCTTGTCTCCATGGAAACGTTACTGCTTTGTCTAGAGGGAGGGAGGGAGACAAGCAGGTTACAGCACTACAGGGTCAAATCTGTGGAGAGTAAAGATGGATATGTTTAAAGTCATACCATGGAACATTCCAGGCAAAGCAATAACATCTCCCTGGAGACGAGAAGGTAGCGGATCTCCACCAGAAAAGTTGCCTTTAAGACCATGTTAAAGGTGCACTACGTGTGTTTTCTGATGGTGGGTATGCGCCTGCTTGTCTCTATGTAAATGTAGTTACCTCTCCTAGAATGTTTCTCAGTATGGCTTTAACCTCCTGGGACCCGAAGAAAAAAGTGTATCTAAATTATTATCATTATTATTTTAATTTTCTATTTGGAGGTAAATGAACACCATAGCATTAACATTTTGTTAAATTTATTTGTATTCATAACATGTCCTCTGTGATGGACTGTAAGAGTGTGAAATCCACGTGAAGTTAACAACCGAACAAAAACTTTTTTTTTCATTTTGATGACCAACATCTCTGACAAGTTTTTAGATTCCCTTTTAATTTCTTATTGATTGATTGATTTATTTACTTATTTATGTATTTTTATTTAGTTATATTTTTTATTTATATGTATATGTATTTTTTTCTGTATTATTTATTTATTTACTTATTTATACATGTTTATTTATGATTTTTTTATTTATATTTTTATTTATTTATGTTTTTTTTATTTTTATTTTATTTATATTTGTATTTATTTTATTATTAGGCCCGAGCGCTAAAGCGTAGGGCCTATTGTAACTGTTCTGCAGTGCGAAGCACTGCTTCGCGCTTTGTTTTGCGCACGCAGCAGAGCGCGAAGCGCTCTCCCCTTTTTAAGCACCTAGCACTCATGTCAACGACTGGTGCCCATTGACATGGCACGGTGGAATCGCCCGTGGCCGCGATAGCGGCCAGATTGTAATTGTTCACCCCAAAACATTGTCGGCCCGCGTGAGCGGAGCGCTTTCCTGTTTCCAAGCATAGTGGCACTCATGTCAGTGACTTGTGCCCGCTGACCTGGCACGGTGGCACCGACCGTGGCGGCAAAATTGTAATCGTTTTATGGGCACACATGCGTGCACGATATCATGTGTGCCCACAAAACAATTACAGCCTAAATGGGCTGTCAACAAAACCAAGAGAGACAAGGGCAAGAAACAAGACAACAGAGAATCCGAACCCAGGAGGAAAGGGGTAGCGATTCCTTACCTGGCCGGCGTGTCGGAAAAACTACAGAGGATTTTCAGACAATATGAAATTCCAGTTTATTTCAAACCCACAAACACTTTAAGACAAAAACTCGTCCACCCAAAGGACAAAACACCGAGCCACAAACAAAGCAATGTGGTCTACTCCATTCAGTGTAGTGAAGACTGCAGTGAGCGCTACACTGGAGAAACAAAACAGCCACTTCACAAGAGGATGTACCAACACAGACAGGCGTGCCAGAGTGGACCTTCATCTGCCGTACATCTTCACCTAGAAGCCACGGGCCATTCTTTTGAGGACAGTGAGGTTCAGATCTTAGCCAGGGAAAAGAACTGGTTTGAGAGGGGAGTTAAAGAGGCTGTTTTTGTCAAAAAAGAGAATCCTTCTCTGAACAGAAATGGGGGAGTTAGACACAACTTGTCTCCCATCTATAATTCGATTCTCAAACCAAAGTCAAAAACAGACAAAGAAACATTAGGACAGACAAGCCATTGCAGAGGGGTGGAGAGGGTCGTTGTCTTGAATAGGGAATTGGACGCCAGAGAAATTTGAAATACAAAGAGACAGATTAGCTGATGGTTTCAGAGTTGTTTCAGTGTAGTGAGCGGGCTGATAGATATGCTAATACAAGACGCCAGAGGAATTCGTAAAACAAAAGAGAGTAGCTGGGATAGGTTCAGAGCTTTGTTCAGTGTAGGGAGCTCCTCCCTGCAGCGAGATATAAACAGGGTCTAACCAGCATGAGGGCCAGAGCTGACGAAGCCTCTCGGATGAGTGGTGAAACATTTTCGACCAAACAAACTTTATCCAGTTGACAAATTGAATTTCTCCTTTTATCACAAAAATTCTAGTGAAGTTTAAAAACACAGAGGAACAGAGGAACATTGTATTACTACATGACATCATAAGGTGGAAGAGAGTGTTTTCAGTTTGAAAGAAGAAATCTGCAGGTTTGTGTGTTAAACGTGTGTGAGTGAAACAAAACAAAACTCCAGGTGTGATTCTGATGAGGAAACAACATCAGAACAGATCAGAAAACAGCACAATATGGGCCCTTTAACCTAAAAACTACTACTACGACTACTACCTCTGTAAAGTGTTTCTGCTCCGGTAGATTTGTGTAATAATCTCCGTGTATGCACCATGATCTGTGTGTGTGTGTGTGTGTGTGTGTGTGTGTGTGTGTGCGTACCTTATGTAAATGCAATCCCCAACAGGAGAACAAAGCTCTAATCGGCTTACACAACTTTGTGATCTGGCGCACACACAAATCCATATTTGCTTTTTCATTAGTGCGTTTTTCAGTTACCTCTTTGTGAATAATGCGCTGTAATCTCGCGTTCGCCCCCTGGTGGGTAATCGGCGCGTTGTGGAGATGTTGTCTGACTAAAATGAAATCAAAGAGGACATTTGCTTCGCCTGGAGAAGAGAATGTGCTAGATCAGAGTGAGTGGGAGAGTGGAGGTGGAGGGGGGGTGGAGGAGAGAGTGTACTTGACTAGAGTGAGTGGGAGAGTGGAGGTGGCGCACAGTACGGGGGAGATGGAGGGATAGAGGAGGAGAGAGGGAGGAGAGAGGGAGGAGGGAGGGTATTAAACCAGACTCTGGAGGTGGAGTACTGTACAGAGGAGGAAGGAGAGAGGAGGGAGGGAGGAGGGAGAGGAAAGCAGAGAGGAGGAATGAAAACCAAATGTTCTGTTTTATTATAGCCATAGATAAACAGTCACCACTGTTGCCATAGTTACTTTGAAACAGTAATCTGACTACGGACGACTTCTTTAAAAAGTAACTTAGTTCGATTATTTTCAGGAGTTACAGATCTCCCGCCCCTACAACATAAAAATGACCCCCACTTCTGCCAATAGACTACAGGGGGTCCTCGGGTTACAACGTTGATCCGTTCTTAAGACGTAACCCGAATTTCGTCGTAAGTCGGAATTTGCCTTTGATCTTCCAACCAAGGCACCAATAACCTTTCCATCTCAATAATTAGACCACTAGGCTGCTTGGTTATCACTGTCAGAGCCCACATCAGGTACTTCCGCCCACATTGGGCACACACACGAGGCCGTCTTCTTCGCCCTACAACCACAACAGAGCGTATTCTTCCGCCGTGCGCCGCGCGTTATTTTTATTTTTATTTTTTATGGGGGCGCGTTCGTAACCACGAAGCGGCGTAAGTCGAGACCGTCGTAACCTGAGGACCCCCTGTACTCACTTTATTGACATCACTGTTGCAACTACCTTGTTCACAGTCCCATACGACGAGTGGATGTCTTCAATTTCTTGACCAATGACGTCATATGTGTGTCTCCCCCGTATTCTTCTGCATACTAAAGCTGCCTTTTTGCGTTCTAACGTGTCTCTACTAAGCCAGTGTAATGTGACCCCCATGTAACTTTTTTATTTTATTTTTTATCTTTTATTATTATAAGGTACATATTTTAACATCACAATAACATTCGCAAAAGACTCAGAAGACACATCGGGGAAGGTCTAGACGACAGGGTCCGGGGCGGACAGCAGAGGGGGGCAGGGGTCAGAAGTCCAGCCGAGGGGAACCGGTTCGGGAGATGGAGAAAAGCGTATTGTCTGAGGTGAAGGTGTTGCAAAACTCAGTTTCTCTTGCGGAGTGGAGGTGGTGAACGTGGGCGCAAAGGAGCGCCGTGAAGAGGGGCCAGTGCTCTGCTGCGCGGCCGTCGTGGAGGTGGTGGTGTCGTGCCACGAAGATAGAATATCTGGCCATGGATAGGATGAGGCGGGCGGCGTCCCAGTTGACCATTGCAGCGTCCGCCCCCCCCCCCCAGGCCTTTCTGTGTGTGTTCTGTGTGGAGTTTGCATGCATGGTCTGGGTTCGTGGAGTTTGCATGTTCTCCCCGTGTCTGGGTGGGTTTCCTCCGGGCACTCCGGTTTCCCCCACCAACCCAAAACATGCACCATAGGTAAATCCTCCAGCTTAGGTCCTGACCAAACTGAAGCAAGAAGATCATGAGATGGTCCCCGGGTGCAGTAATGTGCTGCCCACTGCTCCTAATAACAGGATGGGTTAAATGCAGAGAAGAATTTCTCCAGTGTGAGATCAATAAAGTCACTTCTTTATTGTTAGCTGTCCAAATATCAGCTGTTGTTGACACAAAGTCGACCTCATGTAGCGCAGCCTTCATATTTGTCTCCATCGTTTCATATTGCTTCAGGTAACTAGAAAAGCATGTTCTGTGAGGCAGCTCAGTATCGTTCCTGTAGGGATCTTAGATACAATGGCACGAAACGATGGTGAGTCAACAGTGTTCACAGGCAGCATTTCGTCAACCACATAATGCCCAACCATCCTATTCAACTCCGCCCCACTTACTGGTTTTACACCGAAATCCAGCTTCCTTTTAGTCTGGTTTACACCTGACCATATCACAAGTGAGATATGGGTCTGGAAACTCGCTTCGAAAAATCCCGTAGCGGAGGTGTGGTTAGCGATTGTCAACGGCCGTTTATTGGGCGTTATGAATGTCTATCATTGAGCGTATACGTAAGTCCATAGCCAATCATGTCAGTTGTCAGTTCAAACTACAAGCTTCCGTTTGTCATGTAGTACGCGTCACCGTCTTGCCACCCCTCCCCCGCTCTCTGATTGGGGCCCTAAATCTGGGACTCTCGCTTGGACGAGTTTCCAGGCCGCCTTCCAGTTCGAAACGAACGGAAGCGGCCTGGGAATTCCCAGGCTAGCTTCCTTTGCCTGCTCGGTGGGACCTCCTTCACCTGTGACTTTCGCATCGGGCGGGTCTTGCTCTGTAGCTTTGTTGTGCTGTGCAGTTTATCCAGATGTTTTTTCAGATTTGACGCTGTGTTTTTGAAAGTAGACAGCACTCTGTCATCAGCACAGAGTGTACAACGGACCTTAATATTGTCATCCTTAGCCGAAATAAAATCAAAATAATGCCTGTATTTCCAGCTGTAAAAGGTGAACCTCTCTCCTTCCATATTGTTCACATCTGATGAGATAGAATCTTTAATCTGACTTTGGCGCCGCGGAGCCGAGATGACGTAACCTCGTAAGAAACGTGTAGCCAAAAAATAAGAATAAATAAATGTAACCTACGTTCCCCCGAAATGCAGAAATAGTAACACACGGTGTATTAGATAAGTAACTTTAATCTGACTACTGGTTCTGAAATAGTAGTTGCGTTAGACTACTCGTTACTGAAAACAGTAGTCCGACTACAGTAACGTGTTACCGGCATCACTGACAGTCACACATTGTAATGTTGTGGCTCTAGTCTTTTCTGTTCTAATGTTTGCTCATCACAAACTCTGCGTATCTCTGTTCCACCTTGTGATGTCATGTGGTAACCTCACATTTTGAGTAATATAAAACTTTTAAAAGGAAACAAAAAAATAAAATAATGACCTAATTATTATTTTTTGGTTTGTTTTTCAGTGCTGCGATCCTTGATGGTAAAATCTACGCCACCGGGGGCATCGTGAGCAGCGAGGGTCCCGCTCTGGGCAACATGGAGACCTTCGACGCCTGCACCAACCAATGGACCCTGGTACAGTCCCTGCCGTGCCCCCTGTTTAGGCACGGCTGCGTGGTCATCAAGAAGTACATCCAGAGCGGGTGACCACCAACTCAGCTGCAGCTTTCACCAACGAAAACTATAAAAACTCTAACCAGGAACCACCAGCCAGCCCCAGACCACAGGGACGGGACACAAGCGCTTCCGGAGAACTCTTGTACGCCCCCTACTGTCCCATTTGGGGATAGGCCTGGAGAAAGTACACTCAAGTCAGGGGAGGGGGAGAACTACACCAGAACTACACCAGTGAAGTCACGTTCTGTGTTGATCGTACTGGGACTTGTTACTAAAAAGCATTTTGTTGTTTTGTTTCATTGTTTAGAGCATAGTTCTGTTTTGGTCGATGTTGGTGTGTTGTTTGGACTAGACATGGGACGATAACAAAGTAGTTTAAAGTTTGTTTTGAGTTTGTGAGGGGGAAGATTTCGAGACTGTTAAAGGGCCCATATTACTCTATTTACTGATGTTCTACTGTTGTTTCCTCATCACAAACACACCTGGATTTGTGTTTTGTTTCATTCGCACATGTTTAACACACAAACCCTGCAGATTTAGTTCTTCTCTCACACTGAAAACACTGTTCCACCTTGTGATGTCCTGTCATAATACAGGAAGTTAGAATCATTTTAAGACCTGGAACTGCCAATGTGTCTCTGAACAAAAGGAAAAGCCCAGAATCAAAGACATTTTTGTCCGACCACGCTAAAACCGGCCGCATGTCGGCATTAGGGAAATGGAGATATTTGCATTAATTTTTTTTTTTTTTTCCAAAATTTGTGATTTTTGATTTTTTTTGCAGAATGTGCTAGGCTAGGGCTAAACCAGGACTAAACCAGGACTAAACCAGGACTTAAACAGGACTTAAACAGGACTAAACCAGGACTTAAACAGGACTAAAACAGGACTAAAACAGGACTAAACCAGGACTAAACCAGGACTAAACTAGGACTAAACCAGGACTTAAACAGGACTAAAACAGGACTAAAACAGGACTAAACCAGGACTTAAACAGGACTAAACCAGGACTTAAACAGGACTAAAACAGGACTAAACCAGAACTAAAACAGGACTAAACCAGGACTTAAACAGGACTAAAACAGGACTAAACCAGGACTTATACAGGACTAAACCAGGACTAAACCAGGACTAAACCAGGACTTAAACAGGACTAAACCAGGACTTAAACAGGACTAAAACAGGACTAAACCAGGACTAAACCAGGACTTAAACAGGACTAAACCAGGACTTAAACAGGACTAAAACAGGGCTAAACCAGGACTAAACCAGGACTAAATCTTACGAGCCATTTTCTCCGCTCAGCAAAAGCCAATGTGCTGCTTTCCAATGGCCACAACTTCTTCAAATGTTCTCAGATTTCCATGTGTAAGGCATCGTTGGAAAGTTTAGAATCTACACTTTCAGAATCTGCGAATAACTCAAAACGCCCCTGGGACGACTTGTGTCCTGTTTTGCTGTGGTCGGTCACATTTATTGTGCAGTGTTCCTGTGCCTTTTAACCTTACAGTGTCGTGTTTTTAGTTGATTGTACATACTTATTATTATTATTATTTATCTTAATTTTGATGCATGCTCATATTTTCCTACTGTTTCTGAAACTTGCGCTGTGACACTGCAATTTCCTCATTGTGGGACAAATAAAGGATTATCTTATCTTATCTTCATGACATCACAAGGTGGAACAGAGCATTTGGAGTTTTGGAAATGTAAACAGACTAATAATAAAGGGTTACTCAAAAATGTGTGAATGAAACAAAACACAATTCCAGGTGTGTTTTTGAGGAGGTACCTACATTCTAACATACACAAGGAATATATATTTTTGTTGTGTTGGTTTAGACCTGACTGACGTGTTGCAGGATTTTTTCTGGTGGGGTGTTCGCAATTTTCTTGTGTCCATGGAAATGTTAGTGATTTGCTAAAAAAGTTTCACAGTACAGCATTATTAAACTCTCGCATATATTCAATATTCAGTCACGGTAGTCAAAAACAGGCTACCAGCTCTGAGCGGGGTGACCTCTCCACAGATCTGACCCGGTACTGGTGGCGTGACGCTCTTATCTCCATGAAAACAAATATTCTGTGGAACGTTACTTGTAATAACATCTCCGTGGAGACAACTGGGGGGATCCTCGACCAGAAATGTTACATAATGCTCCTTTAATACACCAATCAGGTAAAAGTCTGTGACCGCCTCTTTAATAAACCGCAGTGAACTTTTCAACCTTAAAAAACGGTTCTATTAGAATCTAGAGAGAATATCATAGACATTAAATAAGCCATAATAATTCATATTTACAATTTGCAGTCTCAGAAAGCAGATTTTTCAACAATTTAAATGAAACTGAAGCTGGGATCTTTGCCAGATCATTTTCTTAAGAAACAGAAAGTAAACACGTCCGTTAGTTGACACATTTTTACGTAGTCGAGTGGAATTTGAATCAGGTTTCGGTATCATTTTGGGACTTGACGAGGTATTTCTGATTTAATTTTGTTTTTACACTAGACACTACCAGTACAAAGTAGTAAAAATAAAGAAAACAAAACAATGAATGAATGAGACGATGTTTCCAAAACAACTTTTGACTGCCAATGAAAAAATAAATAAATAAATAAAACTGAGAGAATGCACTTAAAATAAGAAAAATAAACACTACTAAAACTAATATTTCAGTTATGTTAAAGGTGTACTATGTAACTTTTTGGGGGTTGGGGTTCCGTCACCTGCTTGTTTCTATGGAGATGTCATTGCTCTGCCTGGAATGTTCCACAGTGTGACATTAAACAGCTCTTACAGGTGGTTTAATAGCTCAAATATAACTAGAAAAATGGGCATTCTGACTCCACAGATCTGACCTGTAACTTGGTCTGGTTTGGTCTGGTTCTCCATGGAGAAAAGCATTACAGGCCCTCCATCAGAAAAGTTACACAATGCAGCTTTAATGTAATAATAACTCTTATAATAACTACTTTATGTACATTTGTTTTTCTGGTTTGGATCTCCTTTTCAACTCAAGGTTTTTTTCACTGCAACTAACTACTCAGATTTCCAAATATGACAAGATGTTGCCTTAGAAACACGTGAATTAAACAAAACCCTGCGTATTGTCCCATGCCTAGCGCTGACTCTTCTTTAGCGCCCCCTACAGGAGAGGCAGATGAAATAAATATGTGAAAAATCCTCTGTTTTCCTCATCCAGTTTATACAAGTGAGAATTCCTCAATGTTGTATTTTCCTGAGCGGGTTTGAACTCCCGATAACCTTTTACAAGTTTCTGGAACAAAGTCAGGTCAGGCAGGCTTTAAAATGCTGAAAAAAACGTTCTATTTTTTGTTGAGTGAATTTTCATCTGTATTTTATGATTTTTGGTTCATAGCATTGTCCTCTGGGGGAGTTTTGGGAGGAATATTTGGAAGCGAGCGCCTGGAAAAAGCACAAGAATCATTTGTGGCTAATATTTCCTGATTTTTTTTTTTTTTTGTCTAATGTGTCAGATTCACCTGTCTTGTTTTCTAGTGTCTCAACCCAGATGTTTCTGGGTTGGTACTGTGTAAATACTGGAACGAAATATGTATATTTTAAACCTGAAGATTGCGATTGTGTATAAATGTTTTTAGAAAAATCACAGTGAATAAGTTGGGTTCAAGGGGTGTCTGTAAATCTGTACTCAAAGGAATTAACAATGGTTATTACTGAAGCCTAATACATATACCTGAACATGACTCTGGGTCCTGTCTTTATTTTGTTTTTCATGATATGGGTGATATCTTTTTTACACCATCATGCTGGAGGTGCCTATGGCAGAATGTTTAGACGTTACCATAGAGACACAATGCATACATTAGCAAACACTGCCAAAAAGTGCGTGAAGAGTCCCTCAGTCGTCCAGGTAGAATCCATGATAAAAGGAGAAATTCAATTTGTCAACTGGAAAAAGTTTGTTTGGTCGAAAACGTTTCGCCGCTCATCCGAGAGGCTTCGTCAGTTCTGGTTCGAGTGCTGGTTAGACACTGTTTATATCTAGCTGCAGGGAGGAGCTCACTACCCTATTTCAGAAGAATTCAGGGTAGTGAGCTCCTCCCTGCAGCGAGATATAAGCAGAACCAGAACTGACGAAGCCTCTCGGATGAGCGGCGAAACGTTTTCGACCAAACAAACTTTTTCCAGTTGACAAATTGAATTTCTCCTTTTATCTCTGCCAAAAAGTATTAAGATTGTTTTACCACTATGTCAAATTGTCTGAAAACTGTAGAGAAGATTTAAACAGCACATTTTCAGGAGCCTGTGATCAGTCCGAGTGTTCATGGTTCTGTTTAGGAGTTTGATTTTCAACACAGCTCTCATGTCTCACGCTTTGAGAGTGTGACACACGCTTTTCAACGACTTCACACGCCACACATGGTATTTCTCACGCTGAAATTTTGTTAAGCAATTCAATGAAACTCTAGCCACTGGTCACAGCGCTTCTGTGCCCAGAACATCGGTCTGTGTGGCTCAGAAGAGTTATCCAGGCACCACGCCCTTTTCAGCCAATCAGAAACTAGATTGTTCTGTTGTCGGGCAGACCGTAGAGTCTAGTTTCAGCTAAGCGCGCACTGCGCTGTCAGTGATAATTGAAGGACGGCAACTGAACACGAGTGAGACGAACGAATGATGACAAAACAGTGAATGATAAAACAAACAAACCTCCAACTCAGGACAGAACCATCAGGTAATAACTTCATTTATATAACACTCATTAGTTGCTTTGTAGTTTTGCTCTTTAGACCAACATTTACACCTGTCCATTTCAAGCCCCCCCCCCAAAAAAAAAGAAATCTCACTCCAACCAAACTTCAAAACTTGAGAGGCCTGATTTTCAACAAAAAGGTGAGAGCGAATAACTGAAAAACTGTTGGCTAAGGCTAGTTAGCTTGTGACTCAAAAAAAGTCACAAATCATCTCACCTGTTGTAGTTCCAGCGAAGTCAACACTTTCAGACTGTTACAGCTCATATTAAAGTCTAATCTGATTAACAGAGAGCTTCAGACAAAGCAGTGCTTACATCTGGCATAGAGACACACAGGACTGAAACAGAATCAACAATCGAAGCACCAAACCATCTTTAAAACGCCATTGTTCTCAGCGATGAGATGAGGGCGTCCACATTTCAGAGACACGTGCTACACATTAGCACCTCTGGTTGGACCATCTCAAGTTAATACAAAGTTTTTTCATGATTTTTTCATGATTCTAACAGAATGAAGAACTTTCCTGTTGTGATTCAAACTTGCATTCAGTTATTGTAAAGTGGAACCAAAGTTTTTTGTAACACAGCAAAAAGGCAGGATCTTTATTCAAGTTTATCACAGCAGTTTATTTAAGAAATACAGTAAATGTTTCATTTCAAATATAACTTACACTAATATAACAATTGCCAACAAATGTGTTAAATACACAACCCCCAAACAGAAGTCATCGTATGAAAACTGAACTAAAGAAAAGGGTTAAAACAGGAAGAACAACAGAACAGAGGGACAGAGGCCTTCATTGCTGCATACTGGACTAGAGGCGTCTCCTACCAGACAAAAATTGGTGTTAGTCCAAAACTGGCAACCATTTAAAGGGCCCGTATTACCCACGGACTCTTATGAGCTTTAAGTCATGTTAGAATGCTGTTACCCCATCAAAAACACACCTGGAATTGTGTTTTGTGTCATTCACACAAGTCTGAGTAACTCTTTATTATTAGTCTGTTTACATCTCCAAAGCTCAAAATGCTGTTCCACCTTGTGATGTCATATAGTGGTAGTTGTCAATTTAGCTACCTTTTACCTTTTTTAGTTCAGTAGAGATTAACAAATCCAGAGTTTAAATTAGATTAAATGATTCCAGTGAAGGTGTGTGGAGTTCAAAAACACAGTGCAGTGGAGCACTTACTGTAGGCCTATTACCACATGACATCACAAGGTGGAACAGAGTATTTTCAGTTTGAGAGAAGAACTAACCTAGCCTAAATATGCAGAGTTTGTAAGTTAAAAATGCGTGAATGAAACAAAACACAAGCCCAAGTGTGTTTGTGATGAGGAAACGTTAGAAGAGAGATCAGAAAATCGTGTCGTACGGGCCCTTTAAACGCGCAGAAAGGAAGATCACAATGCATGACAAAAACTACCCATATTTCCAAATCAAGTTCATTCAAATCGGCAGAAGAGACGAGTATGAAGAAAATTAAGAACTGTCTCTCTAAGTCCGCCACAGTCTGTAACCAAGACAACAAAATCAAATAAATAGAAAGGCTGATATAGGGTAGATATGAGTTGATCCTGAGACGCTTATGTAAACCCTTTATTCCCCTTTAAAACAAAACCTGCTACACAAATGCTACCAATATTAAAACAGGATAAAAATAAGGACGCATGATGCTAAAGGTGCACTGTGGAACTTTCCTGATGGAGGGTCTGTCAAATGCTTTTCTCCATGTGGATGTTATTGCTTTGTCTGGAATGTTCCACAGTATGGTATTAAACCTTTCTATCGTCATGGATTTCAAACCAGACCAAGTCAGAGGTCAGATCTGTGGAGAGGCGACCCCGCTCACAGTCACAATGTCTGCTTTGATAGGGATTTTTGAGCTGTAAAACCACGTGTAATTGAATAAATGTAAGTTAGAGCTGTTTAATGTCGTACTGTGGAACATTCCAGGCAGAGCAATAGAAACGAGCAGGTGACGGACCCGCAACCGAAAAGCTACACGGTGCACCTTTAACCAAATTTTTACAAAATGACAACAAAATCTTCCATTAACAATAAATAAACATGAGATGACTTTAAGGTTTGCAGAAAGGCGTTGGGGGCAAGCAAGTGACGCTCGTGGCACAGGTGTTGAGGTACAAATTGAAATCAAAATCTGGCTCTTAAAATGCAAAAAAGTACTTCCAAAATTACTGCAAGAAGTAGATATATTTGACCAACAGTATTTGAGAAAAGTTGTACCCAAGTTGAGATCATTTGAGGTAGCGTTGGCGTTTCTTTCCGCTGTAATCCAAGTGCCAACCTGCCAGAATCCTTTTGCATATAGTTCTTAATTATTTCACCTGTGAATAAGGTAAAATACGCACCGCAATTTTTGAACGTTTTTGGGAAAAAAATAAAAATAAAATCAGTTTTTCCATGTCAAAAGATGGCATTTTTAAACCAAACAAAACAATGCCGCATTTTTGTTACATAAAGCATCAACTTACAACTTACAAACTAATTATAATGCTCGGTGAATATTCTGTTATGTGAAGGGCACTGCCTAGGATGGCCTTGATCGAACACACACACAAAAAAAGAAAAAAAAAATGTGTGTAAAAAAAAAATACAAACTTCCAACGTAATACAAAATTGCTGAGAACACCTTTAAAACTAAAGTAGTCAAAAATACTTGGCATGAGAACTTATTTTTGCATATAAAAACTCAGAAACACTGGTGGAGTTTGGAGCGCTGATTGACAAAGTCCAAGACATTTTTGACGATTTTTAAAGCTCCACTGTCACTTTTCTGGTAGATGGAAGACAGTAGGGTACGCCACCTGCTGGTCTCTCTGGATGGATGTCGGTGATTTGCTTGGAATATTCCACAGTATAGCATTAAACGCATCTATGTCCATGAATGTTGACATGTAATGGGTCTGTTTTATTTGTTTTTATTATGTTTTTATTGTAATAAATTGTAGATGATTTTTTTCTCTCTATGTGCAGCACGTTTATTAAATGTGCGATAGAAACAAAGGGGCTGGAACCACTAAATCTGTGGCAAGGCAAGCCCGCTCACAGTAAAAATGGACGCTTTTAAAGCATTTCTGCCCAATAAATGTTACATAGATAATGCTATACCGTGAAACATTCCAGCCAAAGCAAACAAGAACATCTCTATGGAAACAAGCAGGTGGCAGACCTCAAAACAGAAAAGCTACATAGTGAACCTTTATGCTGTTTTACTTCTAAAAAATGGCCCAAATAATTATGTACAGCTAGTTTTTGATGTACGTTTTGCTTCATGGCCGTAGTGGTAGTAGTTAGCCCACTGCAGAGCTAGTCCAGTGCCATACGAGGCTAACTAAACAAACTTCGAAATAAACTGTCTAATATTCGAGTCATTTCAGTTTGGTAAAAATAAGGCACACTCTAGGCAGTGCAAACTACTTTGTTCCAATTTGTACTGCTTCCAGCTCCTCTGTGGGGTGTGGATGAGAGTCTCAGCTTGAGTGAAGGGACAACATTCATACTGTGAGTGGAGAGCGCTACGCTAGCTATCCAGGGCGGACCATCTGCTAGGCTAATTCACTATAGCCCCTTCTATATCTACGCTAGCTCCCAGAATCCTTTGTACAACAGGTCACTGCTAAGTTTAAAGATGCAGTCCAGGATTTTGTTGTGCGTTGTGTAACTTTTCTGGTGGAGGGTCCATCAAAAGCTTTTCTTGGTGGAGAGGTTATTGCTTTGTCTGGAATGTTTCACAGTATGGCATTAAACCTTTCCATTTTCCATGAATCCAGACCAAGGTACAGGTCAGATCTGTGGAGAAGCACCAGCTCAGTCAGAATGTCCTTTTTTTTGAGCTATAAAACCACTTGTAATTGAATAAATGTAGAGCTGTTTAATGTCATATTGTGAAACATTCCAGGCAGAGTAATGACATCTCCATAGCAACAACTGAAAAGTTCCACAGTGCAGCTTTAAGACTGTGAATACACAGTTGTAGGCGGTTGAAGAAATCTGAGGTTAAAGGAAAAGTAACGTTTTTTTTACAATCTGAGCCTTCTTTCGGCAATAAAAGTAGTAGTTTTACTCACCCATAGCACTTTGGTGTCAATTGGAGCAGTATCGCAGAACTTATGTTGAGCCGTTCTGTTCTACTAATGATCCCGTATCTGTTAGCGTGAGTGCTCGGGGCACTGATTTGCGCTGTCCAAATAACACAAACTTTAGCACTTTTCAAATCACAGAAGATCACTGTGTCAGGGTAGACTTTTAGTGGATTCCAAAACGGCTTGAAACCCGATATCGCAACAGAAAAGTAAAGTTCAGAGCGGTGTTAGGTTCTTTCGGACTAGCGGTGTTTACAAAACAGCTGAGTTCACGGATGCGCACTGTCCTCTCTGATGACGTCATCAAATGAAACTATAGCTGGATATCGGGTTTCAGGCCGTTTTGGAATCCACTAAAAGTCTACCCTGACACAGCGATCTTCTGTGATTTGAAAAGTGCTAAAGTTTGTGTTATTTGGACACCGCAAAGTAATGCCCCGAGCACTCACGCTAACGGATACGGGATCATTAGTAGAACAGAACGGCTCAACATAAGTTCTGCGATACTGCTCCAATTGACACCAAAGTGCTATGGGTGAGTAAAACTACTTGTTTTATTGCCGAAAGAAGGCTCAGATTGTAAAATAAAATGTTACTTTTCCTTTAAAGACAGGAGCAATGTGCAATGTTATACTATACAGTCTGATATTTTAAAATCAGAAATTTCAACAGGTGATATTGCATAATACACCGTCTATATTTCTTGGATATTATCTAACAATATGATTTACAGTAAATATTTGTAAAATGGGTCACAAAGCAAGTATGAAGTGCTTAAAACCTAGCACCTTTACTTTATATGTCACCTCCAGATTAATGTTAGGTTGTTTCCTCCACAAAAACATACCTGGAGTTGTTTTGTTTCATTCGCACATGTTTGACTAATCCTTTATTACATCTCCAAAGCTCTATTCCACCTTGCAATATCACGAAGCAGTAGTTTAAATTAACAGCTACATTTTATCTTTAGTTCAGAGGAGCAGAGGAGCAGAGGAGCAGGTCTGACATCCTCCAGACTCTAGTGAAGCAGAAGAACCTGCAGGGTTTGTGTATTAAACATGTGTGAATGAAACATAACTCCAGGTATATTAGTGATGAGGAAACAAGAGTACACAATAGATCAGAAAATAGCGTAACATGGGCCTTTTAATAATTAGCTAAGACGATGAGAAGGCAAGCTTGTTCTTATCACGAACAGCATTTTGTAGGATCACTTCTGTCTGCTTAAAGGATAATTAACTTTTTTTACAATCTGAGCCTTATTTCGGTAAAAGTTGTTTTACTCACCCATAGCACTTTGGTGTCATATGGAGCACTTCCAGAGATGTTTTAGATTAGCGATATCTGTAATGCGAGTTATATGCCCCACACAAACTTTAGCACTTTTCAAATCATAGAAGCTCAATGTCTTAGTCTACACTTTCGTTTGAGTCAAAAGTGGCCTGTAATCCGAGATTTATCCATAATGTACAGCTTTGCGTTTCATGTTTGGGTCCCGGGAGCTGAGACCAAAATAAACTGTGACTCCGCACATGCGCACTGGCGTCGTCATCTACTCGAAACTATGGATAAATCTCGGATTACAGGCCACTTTTGACTCAAACGAAAGTGCAGACTAAGACATCGAGCTTCTATGATTTGAAAAGTGCTTAAGTTTGTGTTATTTGGAGACCGCAAACATGTGCCCCGAGAACTCACATTACATCTCTGGAAGTGCTCCGTATGACACCAAAGTGCTATGGGTGAGTAAAACAACTTGTTTTATTACCGAAATAAGGTTCAGATTGTAAAAAACGTTAATTCTCCTTTAACTTAAACTTAATTTTCTGTCTATTACCTCCTACAGTTAAAGGTACTTCACAAAATACTGGACTACACCTTTAAGAAACCACCTCCATTAATCTTCTATACCACACCCTTTTGTCTAAAACCTTATCAACTCCAGCCCTGGGTGAGTAGAATTTCCAACTATTGGTATTTAAAATCCACTGAAACTGGCCTAGGTGAGATTTGAGCATTTCTAGTGTCATTTTCAACATGAACTGTGCCCATGAGTTGTGCTGGTGAGGATCTGTGTGGTTTTCAATGCACCGTCTGTAAATGTTACAATACACGGATCACACGTAAAAAGATGTTATGAGCAGCTGATATGACATCTTCACTCAATCTGTTGGTTTCTGCTAATTGAAAGGTGCACTGTGGAACTTTTCTGCAGGGGGGGAACGTTCCCACCACATGCTCGTCTCAGCGTTAAAGTTACCAGGGGTTGGGACTTTATTTGAGTAGAGATTATTTTTTGACTTGTGTTTTTTCAGTTGTATCAGCACTAAAACTCATCTCAATGGAAACACAGAACCGGGCCAAATTACAGGTCAGATCTGTAGAGAGGTAAGAATGCATACTTTTCCAAGGTTCTTTTGTGCAATTTAAAAATCTGTAATTAAAAATACACAAGATACATAAGTTAAAGGTCGTATATTATGCAAATTTGACTCTTGTGAGCTTTTTGCCAAGTAATAATGTTGTTTCCTCATCAAAAACAAACCTGGAGTTGTGTCTTGTTTTCATACATGTTTGAGTAATCCTTTATTATTAGTGTGTCTACAGAAAAGCTCAGAATGCTCTGTTCCACCTTCAAGTTTTCAAGTTAAAAGCTAGCTAGCCTTTTACCTTAAGTTCAGTAGCACCTCCTGTATAACCACATGACATCACAAGGTGAAACAGGGTGTTGTCTGTTTGAGAGAAGCATAAACATGCAGCGTTTATCTGTTGAATGAAACAAAACACAACTCCAAGTGTGTTTTTGATGAGGAAACAACATTATAACAGGTCAGAAAACAGAGTCATTTGCTCCCTTTAAATGACCTACTTTGGGACATTCCAGACAAAGCAGTGACATCTCCGAGCAAGTGACAGACCAACCACCAGAAAAGTTACACAGTGCACTTTTAAATCAGTGTTGTTGTTGGTTTTTTGATTGTTTTGTTTTCATAGTAGTCCCAAGAGCAGCATGGAGTAAGAAAGTTAGCACCCGTTAAAGCACCAGGTGGTGGAGCATTGCAAGGAACCATCCGAGGAACCATTTGTAGTTTGGTTTTCGTTGTTGTGTACGGTAACGTAGAGTGTGGTCTGGCCAAGTTCCTGAGACGATAGCTAGCACCATTAAAATGTCTCTTGTTGTTGAGATTTGAGCCTTGTTGTCATGGAAACTGCATGAGGAGGCAGGCAGGCTGACGGGCTGGGAGGATGAGGCGTGGTCCCGAGCTTCCCCTGATCCAAACTCTGGAATCTGTCACAGGAATGTATCAAAATGCTGGATTCGGGATTCCAAGTCCTGCAAGACAAAAAGAAGGGAAAAGAAAACATTATAAATGTTACAGTGTCTGTCAGTTAGAATAGATAAAATAAGATAAAATAATGAATGTTTTTCAGCTGTTCGATTGTTAAAGGCGCCATTTTGAAGACTTTTGATGGTGGAAGAGGAACTACCTCCATAACGATGTTCTTGTGTTGCCTGAAATGTGCCAAAGCATGCCTTTATCTACATCTTCATGGAGATAAGTGGCTTAATCAGTCAGGCCAAGTTATACACAGAGGTGTCGGAATGGGGCCCAGAACAAGGGCCCTGGGTACAAAATCTGTAATATGCAACTGTCACATAGAGAACATGTAATATGGGCCCACCAAGATGATTTGTATACCACCCAGAATTTTGTACTATTCCCCTGCATATACATATTTACTGGAAAAACATTAGAGGCTTCAGAATTAATTTGTGTGATTAATTCCATGTTTCCGAGCCTGTCAATTCAAAACAAAAACAAAAAGCTTCCTTTTTAAAAAGCATAATTCTGAGGACTTTCGACCATTGAAAAGATTTTTGTTATTCTTTTGTATTGAACTATTATTCATTTCGATGATAACAGTACATTTTCATGTCCATGCCTTGCAAGACAAAAACAGGAGAAAACAAAACACGTCATTATAAATGTGTATTGTAAAAGAACAGAGGTGTCATCATCACTTCTTGCAATATTTACATGCGACTGTGTGAATTAGACAAAATAATGAATGGCTTTCAGCTAACTGTTTTAGCCCCTGATTTGGGAAGAGCCATGTCCACAGGGAGACCCCTAGGACACACTGCACACTCCATGCAAGTGTATTCCCTTCAAAATGCATAGAAAGCATGCATTTGTTGTTTTTCCATCGGCACATGCTCCTGGGGCGGTTATGCATTTTGCCGTTAAAGGAGAATTAACGTTTTTTACAATCTGAGCCTTATTTCTGTAATAAAACAAGTTGTTTTACTCACCCAGGGGTGTCATTTGGAGCATTTTCGTAGATGTTGTGGTGTAGCGGTATCCGTGAACGTGAGTGCTCGGGGCATTTGGTTACGGTCTCCAAATAACACAAACTTTAGCACTTTTCAAATCACAGAAGATCGCTGTGTCAGGGTATCTTTAAGTGGAGTCCAAAGCGGCCTGAAACCCGATATCCAGCTATAGTTTCATCTGATGACGTCATCATAGAGGACAGCGCGCATGCGTGAACTCAGCTGTTTAGCAGGTAAACACCGCTAGTCTGAAAGAAGATAACTTTAGCTAACTCTGAACTTTACTTTTCTGTTGGGAGACATGGCAGATCTTCTGTGATTTGAAAAGTGCTAACGTTTGTGTTATTTGGAGACCGTAAGCAAATGCCCCGAGCACTCACGTTCACAGATACCGCCACAACACAACATCTACAAAACTGCTCCAAGTGACACCAAAGTGCTATGGGTGAGTAAAACAACTTGTTTTATTACAGAAATAAGGCTCAGATTGTAAAAAAACGTTAATTCTCCTTTAATTTGTGCCTTCAGATTTACTATTGAAATCCTGACATTTGCTGTGGTCAGCCTGTAGAGACGGTAAATACAAGCTTAATAGGTTTCGCAGTAGACCAATTTAAATTTGATCTTCTTCCCCATAGACAAACACAGAGCCAGTGCGTGTGCATGTCAGTGTGGCCGCCCTCACACTGGTGCACAGCTGTGGTTTCACAATCTTACACACTGAACAGTATAGTGTGTTTAGAGCCTAAAAGTTACACTGTGTACCTTTTTTCCAGCACATTTTTCAATATTACGTTAAAAGGTCAGTTTTTTTTAATGATTTCTGCCTACATTGTTCTCATGTGTATGCCGTGTTTTCCAGACTCTATGGAAACAACCAAATCACAATAGAAAAGGGATTACATTTAATTAATTACATTTCCTCTAGCGTTGTATGCCTTCACTGACAGTTACACGTGAGATTAACTGCATTGTGTTCTACGAGCTTCATAAATACTGCGTGATTAGCTTCCGATCGCTACATGAAAAGCTGACGTAGCATCTCGCTTGTGGAATAACAATTTAATATCACTCCTGGAATTTCCCTCAGCTTAGACGGGAGTGATGAATGGAGGAAAATAAAGAAGAGAGAAGGAAGGATGAGATTCCCAGTGTGAAAACAGCAGAGTTTGACACTGAGTAAACAAGAGTGGGGCCGCCGAAGGAGAGACGGAGGAGAGATGGATGAGAAGGGGAGGGGGATGAATACGTTTGAGAAGCAGCTCCTGTGTGTGTGTGTGTGTGTGTGTGTGTGTGTGTGGTGGTGGGGGGGGTGTACTCATCTGAGCGAGTCACCAGTAACACAAAGAGGAGTGAAAGAGATTTAACTACCCACACAAGGGACAGGCAAGAGACAGGTTTAGTGTGGGTTCTAGTGTTGTCATGATACTAAAATAAAATCTAATTAAAATTCATTTCTATACACACACCCCAGGATTTCGCGGGCATTTTTTGTGATTGTTTCGGGCTAAAACGCCTGAATTTGCGGGAGCTTTTCCAAAAAGTTGCGATGAAAGTTGCGGTGCTTTTAAGGTTTTTGTTGCGATTTTGTTGCGGGAGGAAGTGAAAGTTGTGATAAATAGTTGTGATTTTCCCTTTTTGTAATTAAAATTGAGTAATATTTTGAATACCGAGTTATTACTGACAAAGAATAATACAAAGACACAGAGATCACAGATATGGTCCTAAAACAACCTTACCAACATCGAAAATAATTTACTACTAGGAGGGGAACTGTTTCGGTCTTTTGCTGTTATTTTTGTGGGCAAATGGCGCCGCAGACATGTTTCTTTGCCATTAGAAGCCGTGTCCCAATTCCCAGAGTGCACAGTTCGGAGCGTGGTTTGAAGGGCATGTGCGTCATTTCTTTTTTGTCCCCTGCGCAGTTAACACGCGTTCACAGACCGCAGTCGTTTCCATGGAAATCGGGGCGTGGACCAAGTGCGTGAAAAAGCACGCTTCACACACTCATATATCCCAGCATGCACCGCGCGCTACTTCTTCTACGGGAGAAAATGGAGTCAGCGGCTGCTTCCCGTAGTTGCGAGACCTGTCGCATTTCGCAGACGGCCATGCGGTCCGCGGAGTGCACTCAGGGCTGAGCAAGTGTGCACCGCCTTGACTGCAGTCTGAGCCCCTTCAAACCACGCTCCGAACTGGGGACACGGACACACTTTCGTTTCTTCACACGGAAGGCAGAAGGAAGTTGGTCGACATGAGTTCAATACGTTGCTGATGATTGGTCAAAATTGGTAAAAATTGTGGGAAAGTTGCGGTGATTGGTCAAAATTGGTAAAAATTGCGGGAAAGTTGCGGTGATTGGTCAAAATTGCAACATCGCCCTGAATTCACGGGGATTGGCTGAAGTTGCGTTGAAGTTGCAAATCGCAACATCGCAAATTCCTGGAGGGTCTGTCTATACTAAGGAATCCATACTTTGCACTCTGGGGGTGTTCTACATGTTTCTATAATGTGAGATGTTTAGGAGTTATCATGGTGACACAATGCACACATTTAAGATTGTCTAAAAAGAAAAAGAAAAATACTAAATGGATCAGTACGAAAATTCACAGTCGTGTTTAGGAGTTTGATTTTCAACAAAAAGGTGACTTCTAACTAATTTTATGTGTGAGAAGAAAAATCATTTCACTTGTTGTAGATCCAATTAAATGAGCTCTTTCTGGTCAGATTGTGTTAAAATAAAGCACAGATTAAAATCTAATAAAGCCTCAGACGGAGCAGAGCCTGCAGTTAGCGTCACACCCCCAAGGACTGTTGGTGCAATGATGATATAAAAACACTGTCTTTAGAGCACAGAACGTCATTAAGGCCATATTGTTTTAAGCAAAGCAATAACATCTCCATGGGGCCGGGTCTGGTGATGGACCCCACTGGATGTTTTGTATAAGGGCACAACAAAACGCACTGTTCATCTGGGATCGGAGCTATAAATAAAGGTTATAGCAGCCAATATTGGGCTTTTTTCACACCCTACAATACAATATAGAAAAGTTTTACTAAAATTCAAGTCTTGTCACTGAAACATCACATTAAGTTTGAGCTCTGAGTCATTGTCTGTACGTCATCTGTATGAATGAGGAGCACCACTGTCACCAAACTACTGTATTAATAGAAGTATTTGAAAATTTGCAGTCAAAACTTTTATATTTCCCCCTGTAATTAGCTTCATAGTTAGTGCAGCAATTATTTAGGGAAATTAGAGGTATAAAAACTGGAAAACAAGCTATTTACCAATACTAATTAGACAAAATGAGTAACAAGTGAGAGATTCTAAAGGCTCATCTATGTGGTACATTGTAGATGCATACAGATACACTGGAGGCTTCTGTCCATTGTTTGGTCCATCTCTTCAGAACAGAGCTGTATATGACTTGACCACTGGGGGCAGTAGTGAACACAACTTGATAAAAAGTGACTAGAACCATCTGCAAAACAAATGCATGCTCCCTCACCAAATTTTTCTTGGCTTTTTTCCCCAACAGATGCGATTTAAACCCTGCCATGGGCACCTCCATGTTTATTTGTTGCTGTATTTCCTCCGTTTTGGTCAATTGTCAAACAGACGTTAGCGCCCTCTTGTTGTTGCTTAAGAGAACACAGCCTTGACATTAGAAATGTTTGGAAGTGTAAATGCAGTGATAGTTACTACGACAAAAGTGGAGCAAAAATTAGCCTTAATTACTAATTTTAAAGGTCCCATGGCATGAAATTTTCACTTTCTAAGGTTTTTGAACGTTAATGTGAGCTCCCCTACCCTGTTTAGCCCCCCCATGGTTAAAAGTTGCGAAATGTCTAAACTGAGCATTTGCGATCATTTTCTGCGTTAGAAAAAAATCAAAGCTCAAACGGGCGATTTTGAACAAGGCACCTTATTGACGTCATATCGAAAAAAGAAATGCAAATGCAGTTCCACCCCCGTCTGTCTGTACTCAGCGTCTCTGTAAATCACGCTCAGAGAGTTTGGACTGTGAATGCGCTAGGCAATGCGAAATGCGTTTTTTTGTTTGCCTGGAGGCACGTCCGAGTGTTTCTAGGCTCGGAAGTCCTTTATCTGAGCCTCTGGACCTTTGAACAGCAGTGGTTTAATTTTATTTTCTGTGGAAATGTGTTTATTTTTCAATGGAACGCTTCAAATCTCTCCCCCCGTGCAAAAACACAGAAATGGATCAGCTGAGAGCTGAGAGCAAAGAGTTTGGCCACGCCCCCACCCTCTACTATAGGCCAGCTCTTTTCTCCTCATTTGCATTCAAGCAACAACTCCCATAATGGAGTGTTCAGAGAGAGAGAAATTACTCTTTCTCATCTTATCTCTGTTTCTCATGCACTGAGTGTTGATTTTGAAGGATTCATTTACAGTATTAGGGAACCATTAAGGAGCCATATAAAAGCATCAAGAAGTACCATGTCATGGGATCTTTAAAAGGTGCGCTGTGCAACTTTTCTAGTGGAGAGGCCGTCAAATGCCTTTCTCCATGGAAATGTTATTGCTTTGTCTGGAATGTTTCACCTTTCTATCTTCTTGGAGACCAAACCAGACTAATTTACGGGTCAGATCTGTGGAGAGGGAACCCCGCTCACAGTCAGAATGCTTGTTTTTCTAGCCAATTTTGAGCTACAAAAACCTGTAATTAAATAAATGTAAGGTAGAGCTGTTTAATGTTATACTGTAGAACATTCCAGACAGAGCAATGACGTATCCATAGAAACAAGCAGGTGACGGACTTCAACAAAAAAGTTATACAGTGCACATTTAAATCCGAATAAAAGTACAACATGTTATAATTAAAGAATAAAACCACAGCTAAATGGGTTTACCACTTAATTGGTCAATTAAATGTTATTGGTGTAAAAGATTTCCACAAATGTAGTTTTATTGCAAAACTGAAATACAATGACTGCTTGCGATGACAGAACGTGTGTTATTAAACCAATTTTCCACAAACTTTTAAATTGTTTACAAAAATGTGGGTAAGTCTCAAAAGAACAGAACAGTCTGGTTTTACCCCTTCGATAATTGGTTCCCGGTAATCTGCACACACTGAAAGAAGAAATTAGATTTTCCCCATGTATCTGAATAAAATGTGTCATGCCTCAAAAAAGTCTGCTGTGTTCTATCTTCATCTAATTAGGAAGTCTCATTATCAGGAAGTGCACAGTTAGCATGCTAATTTTTACATATTTTTTTGCTTTACCATGACAGCAAAACATTGGACCACTGCAAACTGTTTAAAATGAACTAGTTCTGTTTTTCACATTTTTAAGTATAAAACAGCACTTTCAAATTGCAAAAGCTGTAATTATTTTGCCAATACAGTGGTCCCTCGCTCTATCGCGGTTCACTGTTTGCGGCCTCGCTGTTTCGCAGATTTTTTTATTTAATTTTTTTTATAGTGTAGCTTTTTTTTTTATAGTGTAACACTGTGTTCTGCGTCCTGATTGGCTAAGAGACTTTGCCGATTGATAGATGGGGGACGCGGGGGGACCGGGACTAGACCAGGACTAAACGTGGACTAAACCAGGTCTAGACCAGGTCTAAACCTGGACTGGTCCTGGACTAAACCAGGACTGGACCAGGTCTAGACCTGGACTAAACCGGGACTAGACCAGGTCTAAACCAGGATTAAATCACCCCGTGAGGCTCTTTGCTGGTTTCGTGCGGCTCTTGCGTTCGTTTGTGCGTGTTCGGTTTGTGGCTCGGGCTGCGAGGACGCGGTCCTGAGGGGGAGGCATGGTCCGGGTGCCGCGGTTCGATCTCGTGCTCGCAGCCCCGACCTTGCGCCAGTGTAGTGTGTTCCATCACGGATTTGACCACGCGCACTTCTCCAAGGGGTTGGTGCGCGTCGCGTCCCGGGACGTGACACAGTGACTCATGTCTCCGCTCCCCTCGCGCGTCCGGTGGGACTCTCGGCGGAGCCCCCACGCTTCACTATTAATACATTTTGTTAAAAATCTACGAAGGTTTGAGTGTTTAAGCAAGAGAGAAATGTGAGAAAACGTTAATTCCAGTGTTTTAATGCGTTTACAGCCTTAAAACATGTATAATAATTGTAAAATATAAAGTTGTCCTACTTCACGGATTTCACTCATTACGGGTTATTTCTGGAACCTAACCCCCGCGATAAACGAGGGATCACTGTATAATTATTTCTTCGGTAAGAATGCATGTTTTTTCCAGAAATTTTCGAGAAATTAAAACACCTGTGATTGAATGCAAGATAGGCATGTTTATTGCAATACAATGGAGCTTTCCAGACAAAGCAATAAGATCTCCAGGGAGACAAGGATTAAGCATTTCCTCCTCTAGAAAAGTCACATCTTTAAAAGGGTCTATATTACGTTATTTACTGATCTATATTATGTTATCAAAACATACCTGGAGTGTTTTGTTTCATTCACTCATGTTAAACACACAAACCCTGCAGATTTTGCGTACGCTGGTGTGAGTGAATGGGTGAATGGTTCCTTGTTGTAAAGCGCTTTGAGTGCTTTGAAGCGCTATATAAAAATGTGTGACCATTTACTATTTACAAGGTGGAACAGAGCATTTTGAGCTTTGGAGATGTAGACAGTTAATAAACTATAACTCAAACATGGGTGAATGAAACCAAACAACTCCAGGTCTGTTTTTGAGGAGCTAACAGCATTAGAACAGAAGTACATTTTGTGTAATATAGGACCTTCATGAACCTTTACACTTGTTATGTTTTTTTGTCATTAAGTATTTCAGAGTTGTTTTCATTCAGTTCTATTTTCTACCTGCAGCACTCAGCAATTTAAGGTTGCCGAGTTTGACACTACGATTGGCCCAAACTTCACCGTCTCCATTACAGCTTCAATTAGGCACTTGGCGCTCACAGGTATTAGCAACAGATCAGTAGCTGTAAACATCACCAAGCGCTGAGGTGTAGGTGAATAAAAACGTAACCAATTTTAAAAGTGCCTGAAAGTTTTGTCTCTTTAGCTGCTGTGTGTCGTGACTACGATTTTAAAGGACCTTCCAGATCACTTTTAAACCTGCTTCTGGTCAACTTGAGATTAACATTTCACATTTTCTAACTTAAAATAATGTTTGCATTTGGAAAACAGATCCCTCCAGTTGCCAATTAGGTATATAGATATTGGAGTGCCCTATGCTGACAGCAACAGGAATGAACAATGGGGAAAAGTTGGACAAATGTAAAGACCCATATTATGCTAATTTTTTAATCTATGCTATAATGTAGTTTTCTCATCAAAAATATACCTGGAGTTGTGTTTTGTTTCATTCACACATGTTTAACACACAAACCCTGCATATTCAAGCTGAGTTTTTGGATAATTTTAGCTCTAGAATTGCCCATTTCTGCAGGACTAGGTAAAAGGGTAAAGGCAGCTGCTAACTTGAAATCTAACGCTTTGTGACATCACAAGTTGGAACGGAACATTTGGAGCTTTGGATATGTAGAATACAATCTGACAGTGAGCCCAGTGATAGCTTATGAGCTTAAAAACTGCACAGGAGAAGTCTATCTAGGCATCCATTTTTACCTATGCTGCAACAATTCAGGTAGAATGCAAATTGAGCACTTCTGAGTGCTCAGGGAAAACGGTGATTGCATTAATTGATAAAACAAGCATGCATGAAGAAAAATACAACTCCAGGTATGTTTTTGATGAGGTGACAACATTATAACATGCTTAAAAGCTGAAATAAAGTCAGTTTTGCATAATAAGAATCCTTGAATGCGGTAGTGCCTGGGTTCTCTACTCTCCTCCTACACAAATAACTGCTCTGCTTCTTGGTGCTTTTTCCTGTGATCTTCAATACATCGGCCTGTGGACCTTTTTCACATTGTCACCGTGGGAACGCTGAAGGATATAGAAACACCTGAGAGAGTAACAAGCTTTATACCATGCATTATAAAACACAGTCTGTATTGTATGTGGGAATATACAAATAAGGTTTGATTGGTGTAAAACTATAATTTATATTTACAGCATGTATTATCCCACCAAATTAAGTCAAAATTAGAGAATCATAAAAACCTACCATATGCACTTTAACAGTTTCTTCAATCAATTATAAGAAATTGCAAAAATGATGATGCAAAGCAATCTACAGTGTTTGTAAATGACTCGTAAAAGTACATGAAAAGGGCTATTGGGCTTCTATAGGTGAAATTTTGAATGTTCATAAAAAAAATCATTACAAACTATGATATAAAAAAATAACGGTATACTTTGCTTTTACTTTGTGATGCTAAATGTAGGAACTGCTCTGTCAGAGGTTTTAATTTGAGTTTTACTTTAACACAATCTAACCAGAAAGAACTACAACAGGTGAGCTGATTTGTGTGGTTAAACAAGTCTCACACACACAAAATTACAGTCATAAGTTAGCTACGTAGCAGTAGCCAACAGTTTCAGTTAGACACTCTCCCCTTTTGTGTTGAAAATCATATTCCTCAACAGGACCATGAACACTCATATTGATCACATCATCCTGAAAATACAATGTTTAAATCCATTTTGTATTTTTTATTCAGTTTTCTGAAAATCTTAAAACTTTTTTGGCAGTGTTCTCGAATGTGTGCATTGTGTCTCCATGGTAACTGCTGAACATTCCATCAAATACAAATGTATGTAGAACACCCCCAGCGTGATGTCAATACAAAGTATCAAATAGTGTTCTGCACACGATCAAAACACAAACAGGAGCTTATTAGACTAAGGGGCTTGGATTCTCGTGCAAATAAGCATGGCAGAGGCACTGATTTGCAGTGTGTTTATTGGGGATCATGGCAACATATTTCAGCTACTTTCAAGACTCCATCACGGCTGCTGTACAATCAACACAATCAAGTGGTCTATATAGGAACCATGTTGCCAGTTACAAAACCTATGATTAAAGAAAGATACATACATACCGCTGTTATATATTACATTTGATGAGTGAGCTACTGTTATTCTCCCATGGGGGCTGGTGCATTGTGTTCTGGGCAGCAGATCTGCTTGGACTGCTGCCCCCGCAACCCAGAAATGGAAAAGTGGAAGAAGATGGATGGAGATATACTATATATAGTGGTACCTCACCTTTCGAAATTAATTTGTTCCAGAAGTGGTTTCATAACGTGAATTTTTCGTAAGTTGAGTAGCTATTTCAATGGAAAAGGCCTGATTCGTTCCAAGGCCCCGTTCCAAGTTTTTTTTTATAGTGTAACATTCTTTTCTGCGTCGTGATTGGCTAAGAGACTGTAGACCCAGGACTAAACGTGGACTATACCAGGTCTAGACCAAGGTCTTAACCCGGACTGGACCAGGACTAAACCTGGACTAAACCAGGACTGGACCAGGTCTAGACCTGGACTAAACCAGGACTAGACCAGGTGGATTAAAGCGCCGCGTGCAGGTGTATTTCCTGGTTTCGTGCTAGCTCTGATATTAGCAGCAGCGCCAGTGTACCTCACAAGTCACGGCTGAGGCGAGCAGCGACTGCGTGCGTGGGGGGAAGGGGGAGGGCGGAGAAGTGTGCGCGCGGACACGTGTGATAGCGCAGCATGACCCGGCGCAGGGCGGCGTGGTTTCGTGCTAGCTCTGCCGGTGTACCTCACGAGTCATGGCTGAGGCGAGCAGCGAGGAGGGGATGTGCCTCCCCTCGGGACCGCATGCAGTCTGAGCACATGAACGAACGCATGCAAGAGCTGCGGTGGTTTAATCCTGATTTAATCCTGGTTTAAACCTGGTCTAGAGGAGGCACGGTTTGAGCACGGGTTTCGTGCTCGCAGCCCCGCGCCGGGTCATGCTGCGCTATCACACACGTGTCTGCGCGCACACTTCTCCGCCCTCCCCCTTTCCCCCACGCTTCACTATTAACACATTTTGTTGAAAATCTATGAAAGTTTGAGTGTTTAAACGAGAGACAAATGTGAGAAAAGTTTAAATCCAGTCTGAAAAAAAGAGTATAATGTGTGCCTGAGCGTGCATCTGAACGCGCATTATTTGAATTTTTGAGATTTCGCGTTTCGTAACTTGAATTTTCTTTCGTATCTAGAGACCAAAATTTTACGTGAAGGCATTTCGTAACTTGGAATTTTCGTTTGTTGGGTCTTTCGTAAGGTGAGGTACCACTGTATATATATATATATAATTGATTTAAACCACATATTTTCAGGACCCAGTGATCAGTATGAACATGGTGTTAATTATGAACAAACCGTGGCTAACACAGAAGTCCAATAACAGTACACCGCTTGGGTTCAGATCAGGGAGGCCGTTCCTCCCAATCACCCCTCTCCAAGAGCCACTGTCGTTGCCCACGTGGGCATCTCTTGAAGTGTCTTGGACACTCGGTGAAAAGAGGGGCAGAGCTGTCAACTGATCACCACCTGGTTGTGAGTTGGGTCCACTAGAGGGGGAGGCAGCCGGAAAGACCTGGCAGGCCAAAGCGTATCGTGAAGGTCTGACAGAGCCCCCTGTCAGGGGGACCTTCAACACACACCTCCAAGAGAGCTTCTCCAAGATTCCGGGAGAGGCTGGGGACATGGGGTCTGAGTGGGCTTTGTTCTTGGCCTCCATTGTCGATGCGGCTGCTCGTAGCTGTGGTCGTAAGGTCTGTGGTGCCTGTTGCGAAAGCAATCCCCGAACCCGGTGGTGGACCGGTGGCTGAAGGAGGAGTATCAGACCTTGTTGGCTCATGGGACTTCTGAGGCAGGTACCTCGTTCATCACCCTGGATGAGATCCGTCCTGAGTATCTTACGCCTCTGGATGTTGTGGGGCTGTCTTGGCTGACACGTCTCTGCAACATCACGTGGCAGTCGGGGACAGTACCTCTGGACTGGCAGACCGGGGTGGTGGTCCCTTTGTTTAAGAAGGGGGACCGGAGGGTGTGTTCCAACTACTGGGGAATCATACTCCTCAGCCTCCCCGGTAAGGTCTATTCCAGGGTACTGGAGAGGAGAATCCGACCGATGATCAAACCTCGGATCCAGGAGGAGCAGTGTGACTAGCTCTATACTCTCCATCGGGTGCTCAAGGGTTCATGGGAGTTTGCCCAACCAGTCCACATCTGCTTCATGGATCTGGAGAAGGCATTCAACGGTGTCCCTCATGGGGTCCTGTGGGGAGTGCTCTGGGAGTATGGAGTCCAGGGCTTTTTGCTAAGGGCAGGAGCTGTGTTCGCATTGCTGGTAGTAAGTCAGACCTGTTTCCGGTGTATGTTGGATCAGCTCCTCCAAATCCGAGGTCATGGTTCTCGACCGGAAAAAAGTGGCTTGCCCTCTCCGGGGCAGTGGAGAGTCATTGCCTCAAGTGGAGGAGTTCAAGTATCTCTGGGTCTTGCTCATGAGTGAGGCGAGGATGGAGCATGAGATTGACAGGCAGATCGGTGCAGCGTCGGCAGTGATGTGGTCACTGTGCCGGACCGTTGTGGTGAAGAGGGAGCAGAGCTGAAAGGCAAAGCCCGGTCAATCTACGTTCCTACCCTCACATATGGTCATGAGCGTTGGGTAATGACCGAAAGGACAAGATCGCTGGATACAAGTGGTCAAAATGAGCGTGAGCGTGCGTGCGCGCCTGTGCGTTTCCATGCAAATAATATGATACAACACCAGGGTACACCAGAGGCTAATCATTACAAAACATAGAAAAAAGAATGCATCTTTGGCACAGAAAACCAAAAATATTAACCAAAACACAGCGGGAGCAGTTTGCCAAGATGTATTTAAGATTTTTTTTAAGAGTTTGAAAAGGCGAAAACTATGGAAATGGAAACAAAATTACGAGAGAGAAGCGTTGAAAAGGCTCAAAAAACATCAGGTGCACTAATTAAAGTCATTTCGCCTGTCAAAAATATTTTAAATTACCTTTGCCACCACAATCACTTCAGATTGTGCTCCTTTATGCACTTTAACTGAAACTAATTAGCTCTATCTGGTATTCACTCTGAATTTGAATGCAGAGGTTATAAGGGCAAAATAACGCTGCCGTTTTTCCAGAACTGGAGGAAAAAAAAGGGGAAAAAAGAGCGAGAGAACAATCTTGCTTTATTGTGACTGAAAGAAAAGAGGTATTTCGCAACTTCTTGACAGCCACGATACAGGATAAAGGCAAAGGCTATATTCATTTACGCTTTACAAAGACGACAGCGCAGTAGACAGGGCTGCACTGTGAGCCCTGTGATCTGTTCATACACTTGTCCAACAATTGTACACATTGTTTTCAAAGGCAGTTTCCTTGAAAGAGCGGTTTCCGTTTAATTGTGGTAGGTGGGCATCAAAGCAGCCAGTTAACAGCTTTACAGCTTATTTTTAGTGTAATGTGGTACAAGTAAAAAGCAAATTGAAGTCAGCAAGATTAAGTAAAAAAAAAGCCTTTGGCCATTGTTATAAAATCTTGCAATTTCAAAGTTTATCAAAAATAGGCCTAATATCCGTTTTCATTTTATTCAGACAATGCAATCTAAAGCTACATACACATTTCTTGTCACACATTTGTGTAAGAAACTTTTTGGGTGATGTGTCTGCCACCTGCTTGTATCCACGGAGATGTTACTGCATATCATGTTCCACAGTACTGCATTAAATGTATACATCTTACATTTTTTTATTGAGCAAAATATTCTGAAAACATGTATTCTTACAATAAGTGGGTTCGCCTCGGGTGAAGATTTAATGCCATATGTTGGAACATTCCAAGCAAACCAATACCATCTCCATGGAGACAAGTGGACTCTCCACCAGAAAAGTTACATAGTGCAGCTTTAAGTTTTTAACATGAGTAAATTTTCTTATTACAGAGCTTACACGTACTGAGAGGCATTTCATATTCAGACACTGTAGGCAAGTTAGTATTAGTATCAATAAGTTTCATTTTGGCATTTTGGCTGAGTGGTAGTGTTTGCCCAGTAACCCAAAGGTTGCCGGTTCAAACCCAGCTCCGAACAGCACCTACTGTTGCTGCCCTTGGGCATATAAGAATGTGGCGCAGAGTGGCCCCCACATTTCTGTTAATCAGCCTCCAAATAGAAGTTACTTCAGTAGTAGCTATAGACTGTATACATAAATATAGACGGTATACATAAATGGATATAGCCAACCCACTAGCCACAGCATTCCAAATAGGAAGTGAACATGGGGGTGCTTCTGGCTCCATCGACTCGGGCTCCACTATACATTGAGAAAGTGTCACCACTCTCTCTGTAACTGCTGCAGTGAGCCTTGTCATTTTGGTCCTAAAATGTTCGTATTAACTGAATTTTGTCAGTTAATAAATTCCTGTATTAACTGAATTTTGTCAGTTAATAAATTCCTGTTTCTAATGTGAACTTGGCTCCAAATTCGCTTCTATAACTGACTCCCTTAATCCACTTCTTTATATAGTGTATGGTGGTAGCTAATACAATGTAAAGTGTTTTGGATGTACTGTATTACAATGCCCTATATACATACAACACATCATCATTATAACAAACTGTATAATGGCCCAAAGGATTTCAACTTTTTGGTCCCACAAAGCTGCATGTTGGACCACATAAACACAGCTAAACGTGATTTACTGTTTTAGCGACGCACACAATGGTTAAAGGTCAAAGACTGGTGAAAAATCTTTAATGGTTTTCTGTGACGGACAAAATGTAATAATAATTCTGGGGCGATCTGAAGGTCAGTCTGTAGCTGTAGTGTTATTGTCTATGGTCCCTGTGGCTTTAGCTGGAAGCAGGCTCCAGTCATCTCCATCTGGAAAGGTCACACCTTTTCTGGATGAATGAAGCCCAAGAGGAGATGAGCAGAGTACAAAGAAACAAATGTACGCACGCATGCTATATTTCATTCACACTTTAACAGCAAACAACACCACATGGAGTTGCAGTGAATGAATGGAGTTATGTCAAAGTCTTCTGTCTTTCTCTGTGGGCATGTTAAGATGATCTGCTTGCAGCTGGGTCTGGTTTGATACAAGTTTGTGTACAAGCTTGAGCAGACATAGGGACTTTAAAGGGTCATATATTATGCAAAATTTGTTTGAGTAACCCTTATTATTATTATTATCATTATTATTATTATTATTAGTCTGTCTACATCTCTAAAGCTCAAAATGCTCTGTTTATGTCATGAAGCAGTTAACAGTTACCTTTTACATTTCGTTGAGTAGAGATTGGCAATTTAAGGGCTGGCATCATCCAAATGAAGGTGTATGGAGTTTAAAAACAAAGTGGAGCACCCGTATTAACACGACATCACAAGGTGGAACAAAGTGTATTCGTGGAACAAAGTGTTAGAGAGAACTTGGCCTAAATATTCAGGATTTGTGTGTTAAACATGTAGGAATGAAACAAAACAACTCAAAACAAAACAAAACAAAACAACAACAAAGATCTGTTTGTGATGAGGAAACAGCATTAAAACAGGTCAGAAAATATGGCCCTTTAATAACCAACCAAAGACTGGTTTGAGTTAAATGTGCTTTATGTGTTTGTGTTTATCAAGTTTAATGCCAAACTGTGAAACATTCCAGGCAAAGTAATGACGTTACCATGAAGACAAGCAGGTGATGTAGTAGAAAAGTTACACAGTGCAGCGTTAATTTATAAGTAACTGTCCCCCAAGATACAAACCTCGTGTGTGTGCATCTTTACTAAGTCATGTGGGTACTCAAGCCCATTCAGACAGCTGTAGGGGTGTGCAAAAATATCAAAATATCGTAATACTAAATTTGGTGATACAGTCCTGTTATCATGGGCTGCTGTAATGATATCGACACAGCATGTATGTTTTTATTTGGCATCTTTTACCATTTTTTGTGACATGTACAGTATATTGTCAGTGTTTTGATGAGTAAAATAGAAGTTTCACAAGTAGTGGTTTAACAAAGAAATATTGTTGTTAAAGTGTATTTGTTTCTTTAAAAAACAGCAACATATCAAGAGTATAATGTGCAATATAAGGTTTATCTCGTGTATCGCCATATTGTGATAATATCGTATCGTGAGCCGTGTATCGAGTATCAGATCGGATTGTAAGGGACCCGGTGATACCCAGAGAGTTGGTTTAAAGGGATAGCGCGTTTAAAAAAAAAAAGTTAATCTGTATGGGTTTCCTTCTAAAAGTTACGTGTGTTGACACCGGCTTACCTCTGACAGTCTCAGCTGATCCCGGTTTGGCTCGCTTTCACGTAAGTAGGTCCGGTAACTTCCCTGGAACATGAAATAAAGCTTGTTTTTCTTCTCAAAACAAAACATTTTTCCGAAAGGTGATATATTTGCGTCCAAAACAGCTGTCAACGAAACATCCAGCAGCGTACGTAGCGATCGTGTATTGTGCCTGTCGACTCGTATCACTGCGCGCACATTAGCTGTATTAGCCTGTTAACTTTTAGCAGAAGTGTACGGCAGATGCGGTCCGCCGTAAGGGGAAGTTTACAAGTGAACAGGCTAATACAGCTAATGTGCGCGCAGTGATACGAGTCGACAGACACAATACGCGATCGCTACGTACCCTGCTGGATGTTTCGTTGACTACTGTTTTGGACGCAAATATATCACCTTTCGGACAAATGTTTTGTTTTGAGAAGAAAAACAAGCTTTATTTCATGTTCCAGGGAAGTTACCGGACCTACTTACGTGGGCTCCAGAAAGCGAGCTGAACCGGGATCAGCTGAGGCTGTCAGAGGTAAGCCGGTGTCAACACACGGAACTTTTAGAAGGAAACCCATACAGATTAACATTTAAAAAAAACAACACACTATCCCTTTAAGATCGGCTCAGTAACAAGCCTGGTTAAAGTTATGCTCCTAAAAATAAACAAAAGTCTCTGTAAATGTTCATATAAGACACATGAACCCAACCTGTGTTTTTGTGTGTGTGTGTGTGTGTGTGTGTGCATGTGTGTGTGTGTGAACACAAACACTGGCAAACAAACCACATGCCAGACAAGCTGACATTTCTCCTCTCGCATCTCCAATTTGGGCTGGCAGGATGAAGGGTAGCCCGGCCGCACCACCTGGCAACCGCTCCCCTCTCCTGCACTGACAAACTGACAGCAGCTTCTATATACAGGGTAATACTAGGGGCAGTAGGTAGTGGGTACACAACACTCTGGATAGGGCAAAATGCAAGGCTACAAAATCTCAAAGGTGACCAAAAATCTGATGTCACCCATAGTGTTCGGCTTCAGTCAAATAAAGCTCATCGAGGCTTGCAGATACAGGGGCGAATTTACAACAAGTATCATAGCAACCAAAGAGCCAATCCAGAGTGGGGCTATTAAAGGTAACGTCCCACCCCTTAGCAACACTGGCAACGTTTGTCTCAAGCTAGTTAGCATTAGCCGCTTTTCAGTTAGTCACTCTCACATTCTTTGTTGAAAAACAAACACCTGAACAGGACCATGAATGCAGTCAACTGTGCATAATATAGGACCTTTAAAGATAATATAAAAAGAAGCAAATATAAATATTATTTGTGTAACAATTACATCTCTTCACACCAGGGCTCTCAAGTTTTGAGTGGGGTCGTGCGTGAGACTGTAATTTCCAAGGACCGGGGTGGGGGGCGCTTGAATTGCGTGAGAAATGCCGTGTGAGCGTGTGAACACGTCGAATTGCTTGTTGAGAGCCCTGTTTGTCTAAAGATCAAACTTAAACTACAAAGCAACTAATGAGAATTATATAAATGAAGTTATTACCTGATGGTTCTCAGTTTGTTTTATCATCACCGCACTTTGTCAGTGCGCGCTGAGAGGGGCGGGGAGGAGGGACCGGGGCGGAGGGGAGCGGGACATTTTTAACGGACATTTTTAACGGTCTCACCGCGGTTCACCGCGGCTCACCATGGGCAGTTCGGCTCTGGGCCGCGCGTATTCCGCGCGTAAGCCGTCGGGGGGGACACGTTACGCACAGACGGAGACACCGGGACCGGAGTCGGTGCGTCTCAGAGGAGACGTGGCACCGGGACTGAGGCTCAGGACGTGCCCGGGGGACGGCGCGTCTGCTCCGGCCTCCGCTCGGACCGTGCGCCCGGAGCAGGGGGAGGTTTTTTTTTGCTGAAAACGCACGGAGCCTGCATAAACTAAGCCACACAGACCGATTTTCTGGGCACAAAAAAAAGAAAAAAAAAAGAAAAAAAAAAAAAATCAGCGTGAGAAATGCCGTGTGTGTGAGCGTGTGAACACGTCGAATTGCGTGTGTCACACTCTCAATGAGTGAGACTTGAGAGCCCTGCTTCACACTGTGTTCAAGCAGGGACCAAATGTATATTGTAGGTGCAAGTAGTTAAGTTATTTTTACTCATTAACTATAGAGAGATTGCTAAAAAAAAAATACATTCACACAAACACATTTTAAGTAGGTCAGAAATTACTTGTAGATGTTCATCATTTAATTGAGTGGTGCCTCATTTGAATACATCAGGAATCAGGAAGGTTTTTGTTGCCATATGAGTGAAGGTTCACAACATTAGGAACTTGCTTCGATACCTGGAGCGGACAGACACTCCGAGCACCAGGGCGGCCATTCGCGGCGCCAACTTGGATACAACAGAGTAGAAAAAAAGATGCAGACAATTTTACAACATGTAATGACAGAAAAAAAAAAAAACAATTGGAGAGGTAAACATACGGTGATCTTTTTCTTTGGCAACAGAAGGAAGGGGGGGGGGGTGTCAGATTGGAAATCAATAATTGATCGGAAACTGACGCAGAGGCAGACTTACTAAATAGACAGGGGAGAGTGTTTTACATAAAAATGTCAGTGTGAGCCGAATGGAATGTGTTGTTTTCTTTTGTAGAGTGCTGTATAAGATAAGGCTCCAGCTGTGACCTTGGACGTGTTTGTGCAGAACACGAATACATCTATGCATAATTACGGTAAACACGGCACGTCTTATCTGCATCATAATGTAAGCATAATGTATGAGATAAACAAGACAGAGACCTTTTAATGTCACTTATAAACCTCTCTAACTCTGCTGTCAGAGTGTTTCAGGTCTGATGAATACACCGTTGTTTTCCTCAGCTAATTAAACTCATCTTAGAATAGTTCTCTCAAACACACAACATGCACACCAGTGTTTCTCAAACTGGAGTGGTATGCACGCTTTCTCTGGTGAGGTCTTCTGTCGGTCAGGTACACTTAGAGACAAATTTGTGTTGACTGTATCATATCATAATAACTAGTGGTAAAAGGAGAAATTCAATAAACAAAAGTTTATTTGGTCAAACACTTTTCACAGCTCATCCAAGCTGCTTCTAGTTCTGGTCAGACGCTGGTGGACACTGCCTATATCTGCCTGAAGGGAGAAGCTAACTACAATGAAATTACTCTGAGACTACCACACCTATTTGTTTCTGTTAGTTAGGTGGGCCTATTAAATATGCAGTGGGAGTGGAATGTGGGGTCTTGCTAGAACCATTCAGAGCCATAATGGGAGTTTTCACACCTCTGGACCAGACCTGGCTAGCCCTTTTGTTTTCTTTATTTGGCGGCACGGTAGCTGAGTGGTTAGCGCTCTTGCTTCACAGCAAGAAGGTTCCGGGTTCGATCCCCGGGTCGCCCAGACCTTTCCGTGTGTGTTCTGTGTGGAGTTTGCATGCATGGTCTGGGTTCGATCCCCGGGTCGCCCGAGCCTTTCTGTGTGGAGTTTGCATGTTCTCCCCGTGTCTGGGTGGGTTTCCTCCGGGCACTCCGGTTTCCCCCACCAACCCAAAACATGCACCATAGGTACTCCAGCTTGGGTCCTGACCAAACCGAAGCAAGAAGATCATGGAGATGGTCCCCGGGCGCCCTAATGTGTGTGCTGCCCACTGCTCCTAATATATGTATATATATATAGGATGGGTTAAAATGCAGAGAAGAATTTCTCCAGTGTGAGATCAATAAAGTTCACTTCTTCTTCTTCTTCTATTTGTTTTGATTTAGGTTTGAGGATAGAGTTATAAATGAGCCAAATTATGTCTGTTCAATGGATTCTCTTTCATGAAAAAAAAAATCTTTAACTCCCCTCTCAACGTATTCGTTGACCAGAACTGAAGAAACAGCTTGGATGAGCTGTGTATTCGACCAAATAAACTTTTGTCCAGTTGACAAATTGAATTTGTCCTTTTGCCATAAGTTTGACCTGGACGACTGAGGGATTCTACACACATAATCACTAGTGTGACGCTGGTACAGTCCTATTTACACTACGTAAATACCTGTGAATTTTGTTTTTTATTTGATACCAACTATTCTGCACATGATCAACCTGGGATGCCTCTCTTTTGTTAAATCCAGTGGGCAAAAAAGCACAAAATGTTTACCTCCTGCAAGGTTTTCTCAAATAAAATAATCTCTAAAAATATGAAATTATAATAGGCTGATTGTCATCTGTGGGCATCGCCATGTTTGTTTTGGTTTGTTTGGGTGCTTCACCGTTGACTTCTGCACAAACATCAATAATGCATCGTGATTGGTCGCTCTTCACACCAATGGGGCCAAGATGGATTCTCATAAGTTTGTGAACTCACAAAAATCGCGAGAATCCATCTTGCTGTGAAAGGTTAGGATTGTGCCATAGAACTCATAGAATTATTATTTTATTAATTATTTTAGAATGCTAAATACCAAATTACCACTAGTTACCGCGTGGCTTATTGCATTGTTTCATGACTCTTTTGTTTATTTTGTAATATCGTTTTAGCTATTGCATCTCTATGAACTCTATATGAGGTTGTATTTGGTACAGGGAAAGTCAAACCTGTTCTTAAAAGTTATATTTGAGGTAGTATTTGAGATAATATTTGAGATATTATATGTTGTAGTATTATTGACCGTAACAGTCACCCATCTCACCTCCAGTAGCTGTGTTTTGTCGTAGTCATGGCGATGCAGATAGATGCTTTGACTGAGCACCGAGTAGAGCCGCTCCAGCTGCTCCACACTGAAGCCATGGCTCTTCTTCACCACCAAGTCCAGTAAGACCTACAAAACAGACATTTAGTTTAGTTTAATTTGACAACGTGATATTAGTTTGATTTATATTTAAAAAAATGAAAATTAACAGACAAAATGAATATATATATAACATTCACTGTTGTTGCCTCGATAAGACTTAGACAAACTTTACTGATCCACAAGGGAAATTGTTTTGGGTACAGTAGCTCACTCAACAAATGTAATATAAAATATACAACAGAGGGTAAAGGAAAAAAGAAAAAAAGAAGATGGAAATGAAGAAATAGATGGATGGCAATCAAAGAGCAATATACCAGTGTCAGATGAGACATAATTATACACATACAAATAAAGATAATAAATGTATATGTACAAATCAGATTTAAATAGAAAAGAAGTAGTCACATAAAATACAATATCAAATACGATGTACAATACCAGCTATATACAGCTGTAGGAAGTATTGTCTAGGGAGTATTATATCATCTATTGCACAAGGGTGAGTTGTTGTACACTTGTATGGAGTATAGTATGAATGTCGTCCTGTATCTCTCACTGTTTGAGTGGAGCTGTAGGAGCCTGTTGGAGAATGAGCTCCTCTGTCCCTCTATGGTCTGGTGCAGTGGGTGAGTGTCCATGATGGAGAGCAGTCCTGTCCCTCACTGTGACAAATGTCTCCAGCTCACAGCCAATCACGTGACCAGCTTTGCGGATCAATTTGTCAATCCGTCCAATGTCCCTTTTACTGGTGCTGCTCCCCCAACAGACCACAGCGAAGTACAGGGCGCTGGCAACCACAGACTGGTAGAAGATCTCCAGTAAGTCTGCTCATGCTCTTCTTGTACACAGCATTACAGTTGTCCCTCCAGTCCAGCCTGTTATTCACATGAACGCCGAGGTACTTGTAGCAGTCCACAATCTCCACATCATGACCCTTGATGGTAATGGACTCCACTGGTGACCTCATCCTCCTGAAGTCAATCACCAGTTCCTTGGTCTTGTCCAAGTTCAGGAGCAGATGGTTTGCCTGGGACCACTCCACAAAATTTGCAATCAGCGTCCTGTACTCCATCTCCTGTCCATCCCTGATACACCCTACCGCCGCAGAGTCATCAGAGAACTTCTGCAAATGGCAGGACCATGAGCTGTACTGGAAATCAAAGGTGTACAGAGTGAACAGGAATGGAGACGGGACTGTACCCTGAGGGTCTCCTACATTATTAACCACAGTGTCAGACAGGGTGGTCCCTAGTCGCACATACTGAGGCCTGCCTGACAGGTAGTCAGTAATACAGGAGACAGTGGAGGAGCTGACACTCATCCTGAGCAGTTTCTCACCCATCAGAAAGGGCTGGATTGTGTTAAAGGTGCTGGAGAAATCAAAGAACAATATCCTCACAGAGCCATTAACACTATCCAGGTCTGAGTGAGCCTGATGCAGAAGATTACAGCATCCTCCACACTCATGTGGGCCTGATAGGCAAATTAGAGAGGGTCCAGGGATGGAGCCACCAGGGGTCTGAGCTGAGCCAGCACAAGTCTCTCAAACTCTTTCATGACATGAGATGTCAAAGCAACTGGTCTGAAGTCATTGAGTCCAGATGGGACAGGCTTCTTGGGCACTGGCACAATGCACAAGGTCTTCCAAAGTGCCAGTACCCTTTTCAGTTTCAGACTCGGTGCAAAGAGAAAGTGTAGGACCCCAGTGAGCTGTGCTGTACAAGTTCTTAGCACATGGGGGTTGATTTTGTCTGGTCCTGGACACTTGTTCTGGTGAACTTTCTCCAGCTGCCATCTCACCTGCCCAGGTGACAAGGATACTGAGCTGGGTTCCTCCGTGGGGGTGGGGACAGGCGTGGGAGCAGAGATGATGGGCTGAAGAGTGGTCTGTGTGGGTTGAGCGTCTGGGAGGTGTAGAGATGGAGGTGCCAGAAGAAGAGAAGCGATTAAAATGCAAATTGAGTAAGTTTGACCTGTCTGGGCTGTTATCCTGCTGTTTGGATCTGGAGAGACCAGAAATAGATAACAATCCAAATGTATTTTATACATAGGTTTCAGAGTGATAAAAGATTAGAACCGTTGCCATAGTAATTACTAATCCAAATTCATGAGTTTCAACATGAAGTTGAAACTCATGAATAATGTCTGAATAAAATCATTAAAGAGCCTATCCAATGGCCAAGCCAACATCTCCATTTCAAATAGTCACGTTTCTATGTGGGGTCTATGCAACACTTCTGGTTGGTGGTGGTCGGCTACCATTTTGTCTCCATGAAGATATTATTGCTTTACATGGAATGTTTCACAGTACGGCATTAAATGCATCTATCTTGCATTTAACCAATTTGCAGAAAAGACTCACCTGAAGTCACCTGCTTTTCTCCATGGACATAACTTTAATGCCATAGTCTGCAACATTTTAGGCAAAGCAAGCAAGCAACAAGCAGGTGGCTGACCCTCCAACAGAAAAGTGACATAGTGCACTTATAATTAAAACACAATTTACATTTTATTTCATTATATTTAAATAGTTTTCATAATTTGTCAGGGCTTTTACAATCTTAACTATCAGGTTTATACAACCCCTGCAATTTATAATTTTGTAATACAGGGCTATATAATGTTGTGTTGTCTCCACCCCTCTGCTGTTAATTACTCATAGCAAATGTATGTACGTAGGGGGTCTATTGAAACAAATAGGCAGTGACAGGCATGGGGGACGAACTAGTCACACAAGCAAAGCCCTGACGTTATTGAATGCAGTCGTAGGCTTCGGAGGTCGCTTTTATTCAAAAGTAATTATGATTGGACTGACAGCTAATTAAGGCTAATCATAACGAGAAGCAAGTTTACATTTCACTGCTACTTTAATTAAAACAATCTGGACAGCGAAAAGCCCTTTTAATTGACCCAGCGTTGGTATTTTCATTTAGTTATTTGTCAGTTTGAATAAGCAGGAGCTCATCGGGATTCAAGGTCTCCGGAAAGCAAAAGGTGCATTAATTAAAGCTACAATCGACTGTCTGTAAAGAAACGAAGAAGAAATGTGATGGAAAATGAAATCGTGTTTGTGTGTGTCACGGCAACAGTGACCGTTGCCGTGAGAAACACATACAAGCAGGTGATGTCATGATTAATAAAACACAAGTCGTTTGTCAAAAGCTTTAATCAGGCGACATGCAGGAGAGATAATTGGGACAAGCGTTTGAAAAATTACATGGGGAAAAAAACTGCCATATTCCATCTGTTTGTGATTTAAACACTACAAGAGTTATCTTTGTAATTACATTTATGGGGAAAATCACTCAAAAGCTACAAAGTAAAATGATAAAAAGGGTACAAAATATTGCAACTATGTTGTAATCTATGTAGTCTTTCTCATAAAGGTCCCATATTAAGGAAATTTGACTCTAATGAGATTTAAGCCATGTTGGAATGCTGTTATCTCATCAAAAGCATACCTGGAGTTGTGTTTTTGTTTCATTACCCTTAGGCTACGTTCAGACTGCAGTCTGAAGTGACCCAAATCTGATTTTTTCGTCTCTATGCGACCTGTATCTGATCTTGTACTGACAGTCTGAATGACACACATCCGATTTTTTCAAATGCGACCCAGGGCACTTGGATATGTGGTCCTAAAACAGATACATATCCGATCTTTTGACATGCGACTTCAGTCTGAATGGCCAGGTCGCATTCATCCGACGTACACGTCATCATCAAGTGACAAATGTCACTATTCTGCGCTGAAGTAGGTGGAAACTGAACACAACTGGACCATATTTTGGGAGACAAGCCCAGCATTGAGCTGATAAAATTGCGTTACTAAAGAGGAACCCTTGCCCGAGAAGAGTCCAGGTCCCGCAGCTAGCCACTGCCCCACAAAATGCCATGGCCAAAAACCTTGTCCTTCTTCTCAATCTTCTCCTTAAAACAAATAAGCTGTACAAGTTCTGGCTCTGGAGGTGTTTAAAGTTCACACTGGAGATCACAAACAAGTTGCATTTAAAGGGATAGTGCGTTTTTTTTTAATGTTAATCAGTATGGGTTTCCTTCTAAAAGTTACGTGCGGTAACACCGGCTTACCTCTGACAGTTTGCGCTCAGCCCAGTTCTGCTTGCGTTCTGGAGCTCAGGTAATTAGGTCTGGTAACTTCGTGGGGACTCGTAATAAAGCTTGTTTTTCTTCTCAAAACAAAATGTTTGTCCGAAAGGTGATATATTTGCGTCCCAAACAGTTATCCACGAAAAATCCAGCAGCGAAGTTAGTGATTCGTATCACTGCGCGCCTATTACTTATTATTAGCCTGTTAACCTTTAGCGGAAGTGAACGACGGATGCGGTCCACCGTAAGGAGAAGTTTACGAGTGAACAGGCAACAGGCAGCTAATGTGAGCGCAGTGATACGAATCGAGACGAGATATGCGAATACTAACTTTGCTGCTGGATTTTTCGTGGACAACTGTTTGGGACGCAAATATATCACCTTTAGGACAAAGTTTTGTTTTGAGAAGAAAAACTAGCTTTAGTACGAGTCCCCGCGAACTCACCGGACCTAATTACCTGAGCTCCAGAACGTGAGCAGAACTGCCGGTGTTACCGCACGTAACTTTTAGAAGGAAACCCATACAGATTAACATAAAAAAAAAACGCACTATCCCTTTAACTGGAAATGTGAACGACCTAGCAAAAAAATTGGATTTCACAAAAAAATCCGAATTGAGCATTAAGCCCTCCAGTCTGAACGTAGCCCAAGTCTGTCTACAGCTTCAAAGCTCAAAATGCCCTTTTCCACCTGATGTCATGTAGTGGCAATTTTCAAGTTAACAGCTACATTTTACCGTTCGTTCAGTAGAGATTTGGAGTTCCAGGGATGAAATGATCCAAATTATTCCAGTGAAGGTGTAGGGAGTTTAAAAACACAGTGGAACGTTTTCCTGTATTACCATATGGCATTACAAAATGGCTTTTTTGATGGGGCTAAAACTTTAAATTATAAATCATATGTTATGTCCAGTTACTCTTGATTACCTACTATGTACTTTTCAAAACCCTTGAGTCATTTCTCATTCCTCTACTCATTTCTCAACTAATTTACATGTTTACTTGAATAATATTGTAATTGTACCCTTGCTTATACTTTTATACTTTTATATACTTGTATACTTTCTGGCTATTCTTCATACCCAATCCAACCATCACATTCCATTATGTTTTAATAGGCAAAATGGAAAAAAGAATACTGTGAATTGCTTTCTGGATGACCCATAGTCTTCAGCTCCAATTCTGTTAAAATAAAAGTTTTCAAAAACAATCAAAAACTTTTACTCCACACCTGTGTCCCTCCAGCACAATGGGAGATAAATGCGTCTGCAAACCAAAGGCCATCTGTCTTATTCAAATGCAAAGAAAAGTGAATTAACTCAGATATTCTCCTTAAGATGAGACAAAGCTGATACTGCAGTTTTAAAGGTTCAATATTAAGCAAATTTGACTCTTGTGAACTTTTAGCCATGATATATTGCTGTTATCTCCTCAAAAATATACCTGGAGTTATGTGTGAATGAAACAAAACACATTTGTGAACCCTTTATTATTTTATTTACATCTCCAAAGCTCAAAATGCCCTGTTCCACCCTTGTGATGTCATGAAGCTTTAGTATTCAACTTAATTCCAGGACTGAAAGCATCCAAATGATTCTATGGAGGTGTATGTATGCAAGTTTGTAAGTTTAAAACACAGTGGAACACAAGGTGGAACAGTGTTTTCTGTTTAAGAGAATAACTTTTAAGCCTAAATATGCAGGGTTTGGCTTCAAACATGTGTGAATGAAACAAAACACAACTATGTCTGGGATAAGTAGATAACTGCAATACTGCAATACCACGGTATGATCAATCACACCGCTCGAGGGTTTAGGTGACCCCGTTAGCCACATTTTGCATTTTAATGAAGCTCCATGCACATGCCCGGCAAAATTTTACCATTCTTCTATGAACCAGTTCATGTTTACCTGATTCTGAGCAAATGGGTTCAAATACTGAGACCCGACCCGAAATTGCACACATTAAAACTAAAGTGGCACACCACTGGAGCTGGCTGTATTATCTGTGGGAGCGTGCCTTGCGAACACACAGTTTTGTTTTTTGCATAATATTAAAGTCACCCTTCATTTTACTATTTACACTAAAGTGCACGGTTTAAGACCTGTTTGAAATGGCCTACGCACTCACTGGATATACCGGACGTAGAAGCTTTTAGTTTTTGTTTGGGTCTAAAGCACCTGGATCACGGAGTGAGGAGCACCTGATGCAGCGTGTATGTGTTCTTGATGTTTCCATCCAGGTGAGGAGCTTTGTCTTTGCACTGTGTTGGTGTGTATGATTTGTGACCTGTCTCATTCACACTGGAGCATCATTTCTTTTTTCACGGAGGAGTGCCGCTCCGAGAGAAGCGGCGTGTCCAGATGGTACTTTTGCTGCTGGATATGCGAGGGACTCGTATCGTGCGTGGCAAGTCGTATGTTTGGCACCAATGTACCTGGAGGATGTGGAGGATATTTACGTATTTGGATTTCTGATAGCTGGACATCTGTTAATTGGCCTGGGATTGTCCATGATCTATCGCATAATTTGTAAGCTGGCAGCTTCTAAAGAATCCCCTAAGCTGTCTGCCGAAATTTCGAGCCATTGTGAAGGTGTTGGAGATCTTGTGAAAGGATTACATCAGAAAGTGGGACAGGTTGAGGTCCTTTTGGAAGGATTTCAACCGAAGGAAACATCTCGACGTTTGGATATCATCACGGGGATGGTGACAGAACTGTGTAAAGCCAACGCAGCGCAGTCTGTGCGCCAAGAGGAACTAATGAGATCTCTCATGAATCTTCATGGCGATATGAAGATGGGGGTCTGGCACCTGAGCTCAGTCTAAATTATTTACCTGAGTCTCTAAAAATGTATTTCTAAATTAACCCCTTGGATTATTATTATTATGTCTTCCTGTGAAAATCTTGTCTTGGCTCCAATGGTTATCTGTGTTTTGACTTCACCTCCCTGCATGAACACTTCCAAGGCCATCTGTTATCTGGACTCTACATAAACATGGCACACACTCTTACACTGTCACTGAAAACAGAAATAATAGCAGAAATTCCCTGTCTTTAGAAGGTCTGACCTCTGCTCTCGGTTCAATCAACTTCATCGATTTCCAATCTGACCCCCCCCACATCCTTCCTTATGTTACCAACAAAAAAGATCACCTTATGTTATATCTCCAATTGTTTTTTCTGTCATTACATGTTGTTAAATTGTTATTGATTGTACTGCATCTTTTTCTACTCTGCAACCAAGTTGGCGCCGCAAATGGCAGCCCTGGTGCTCGGAGTGTCTGTCCGCTCTAGGTATCAAAGCAAGTTCCTAATGTTGTGAACCTGTTCACTCATATGGCAATAAAACCTTCCTGACCTGATCCTGATTTGTGTAGTTTCAATGAGTAGCTATAAAACTATTCATTGTCTGCTCCGTATGCACAGGACACCTTGTGCCTTTTTCTCATCTCTCGCCGTTTTCTTTTGGCGATAATTGCATAAGAACTAAAGTTGCCCTCTTTGTGCAAGTAACACATGCAAATACAAAAGTTAATGGTTAACTCAGTTAACCCGCTTAACCGCAGGTTAACCGTTAACTGTTACAGTACAGTGCATTACTACTCAGTGTCAGAAAGAACTGGTTTGGTGAACAAGCTTGCTCAGTAATCACTGTGGCACTCCTCCATGCCTAACTTAGGACATTCAAGGCCTGTAGATGCCTTACAGCTTTACGTCATAAAATAACCGCAAGGGAAATTCTTGAACCGTGACAGCCAAAGCAATAAGTAAACAACACACATACATAGATTTTAACATAGATCAGAAAATAGCAAGGTCTTAGCTAACACATACTACTTTTATATCACACTAACCCATTTCAAATACCTACCTTGAGCTGTAGAACTAATGTCATGCAAAACTCAATAGTCCAGAAACATGACATTAAGTGGATAATACTTTTCAAATATTCACATCTCCATAATCCAATCAGACAGACAGGAGTGCACAGTAATATAGCGGTGACACCAAACTCCACCTGACCGATCTAATCACAAGAAGTCCCTAGCCAAATAAAAGGCGCATACATAACCCAGCAGCCCAGGTAATATTCTGAATTGATAATGGCTATCTGGGGCTCTGCCAGTACTTTATCTATTGAATATTTTATTGCGTTCTTTCTGGACAGTTACTCCCAGTGGTGTATCGGCAGCAGGGGTCTCAGGTTTCATCGGATTGAGAGAAGTGAGGAGCCAAACGGTGCAAAACTCAGATCACCATGCATAAAGTTTTTATTAGCGTTGTTACAAAGAGAAATTCCACTGTGCTTTTAGCCAACTGCCTCTGTGTGAGTGCATTTTCAGTATGTTTGCTATAGTTGACAGCTACACCTTTTTGCCTTTTGTTCAGTAGAGATAGAGTAGTAATACCATGACTGAAATTATCCAAATGATCCTAGTGAAGTATGGAGTTTACAAACACAGTGGAGCACTTCCTGTATTACTCCATTACATCACAAGTGTGTGAATGAAACAAAACACAAGTCCAAGTATGTCAGTGATGAGGAAACTACATTATAATATAGATAAGAAAATGGTGGTGCAACTTGTGTAACTTTTCGGGTGGTGGGCTTTTCTCCATGGAGATGCCTGGTCAAATGTTTCAGTTTGGCATTAAACCTTTCCATCTTCATGGAGACCAAATCGGACTAATTTGCAGGTCTGTGTACAGGCGACCCCGCTCACAGTCAGAATGCTTGTTTTGCCAGGCATTTTTGTGCTACAAAAACACCTGTAATTCAATAAATGTAAAGTGGAGCTGTTTAATGTCATACTGTGTAACATTCCAGGCAGGACAATGACATCTCCATAGAAACAAGTAGGTGACAGACCCCCCAACCGAAAAGTTACACAGTGCACCTTTAAATAACACCCCACATATTTTTCAATGTTTTGTATTTTGTATTACATAAAAGATATACAATGTAACTTTTTGGAAAAAGCAAACCTGGAGTTGTGTTTCGTTTCATTCACACATGTTTGAATAATCCTTTATTATTAGCCTGTTTACATCTTCAAATGCTCTGTTCCATCTTGTGATGTTATGAAGCGGTAGAAAAGTTACAGCAGTAAAAAGTTACACACTGTGGCATTAACTTTAAATTATAAATCATATAAAGACAGAGGAGGCAAATCCAGATTACAATTTTAACAAAACATGCATAAAGTTTTTATTGGCATTGTTACAAAGAGAAAGTCCACTGCACTTTTAGCCAACTACCAGCGTGTGAGTGCATTTTCAGGATGGTTACAGATTTAAGTGTTTTTTCATACCACAGAACTCTCTCCCTTATTGTCACCAGTTCAAGCAAGGTCTTCATACATTTTTGTGATCTGAGTTCTGGACATTGTATTCCTAATGTGCTTTCTTATATAATGAGAATACCCCCAATAGATGCACATGTATAGAGCCGTGCGTTATACAGTTTTAACATAACAAAACAAAATTATGGGGATATTGAAATGATGTATAGCATGTTTCTATTCCCATTGATAACAAAACCCAGTAGGATCACAACACACAGCGCAAACCTGATCGACAATATCTTCACTAATAATTTGTCAAAGGACACAACTAATGGTTTATTTATCTGTGATATAACCGGTCTTTTCTATATATGATCTTACTGTACACATAAGGAAGGAAACCCATAATACATGATATAAACGTGTAAGAAATCAAGAATCAAATGCATTAAAAGAAGACTTGAAGTCACAAGACTGGAACACAATTTACAATGAGTTAAGATACAGAAAATGCTTGTAACAGGTTTCTAGATATATTTATTTCTCTGTACAATAAGCACTGTCCCATAATAAACCTAAAAAGTATCAAAAATGTCCATGGATTTCAAAAGGCTTGCAAAATGTGTGTAGAAAGAAGAATATTTATAAATCGTTTTTGAAATTGAAAACAGAAGAAGCAGAATGGAAGTATAAGTTATATAAAAACAAGGTAACTGAAGTTAAAAAAAAATATATATATAAATGGAGTCATTAAAAATGGAAGTCAGAAAGATACTTATCCAGAATATTTTGTTGTTGCAAATGATGAAGATCATGATATGAACAGAATTGTGAACAGCTTCAACAATTTTTTTTAATGTTGGCGCCAATTTAGCAGCAAATATACCCAATCAAGAAGAAATAAATAGTGACAGAAATAAAAATTTAATTTATCTTTGTGAAGTCGCAGAAGCTGAAATATTGAAAAAAAAAAAAAAAAAAAAACATTTTCTACTGACTGTCACTCTGTTGATATGGTATTGATAAAACAAGTAATTGATTGTATTGCAGCGCCTTTAACTCATATCTGCAACCTGTCGCTTGTGAATGGCCATGTCTCTAAGAATATGAAAATGGCAAAAGTTATTCCAGTATTCAAAAATGGAGACAAGCACATTAATCATTATCGCCCTGTTTCACTTCTTTAAATTCTCAAAAATTCTTGAAAAAGTATTTGACAATAGATTGAACAAATTCATCCGGAAACATAACCTGATTAATGAAGGTCAGTATGGTTTTTGAAGTAATCGACTGACCTCAATGGCAATAATAGATGCTACAGAAGAAATATCAAAAGCACTGGACATTAAAAAACATGCAGTCGGAATATTCATAGATCTCAAAAAGGCTTTTGACACTATAAGTCATGAAATACTTCTTAAAAAACTAGAAAGGTATGGATTGGCAGGGAAGTGGATTAAAAGCTATCTGAGCGACAGGGTACAGTATGTGCAGATGGGAGAGTTCTCTTCTAAATGCCTTGACATTAGGGCTGCAACTAACGATTATTTTAGTAGTCGACTAATCTATAGATCCAGTAACGATTAGTCACGAAAAAAAATATTACTAGGATAATGGACACGACACTAATGTTGGTATTTAGTGAGCGCAGTTACGCGTGCGTGCGTGCTTTAAGCATTCCATTTCAAAGCGGAATATTGTCAGTATCCAGTTTAAAAAAAAGTTGAAGTATTCTGTGAAACAGCGTTCTGTTAAGGGAATACTGCCAAAACACGACTAGATGACATTCGGAATGAAAAAGATTGTCCATGAATCGTGAGCAAATTGAGTATGGTCACCATTCCGATTCCGATTCCAATATTAGCACTAGTGCTAATATTGGAATATTCCTCACATGCAGATGCATGCAGGGACTAGCCCGGTAATAAACGGAGGAGTTGTTTGCGCCAGATTCGGCCACATTTCATGTCAACCAACATGACTTGCACGCAAAACCTACATGTAACCTCGCCCATTGTTCCCGTCTTTCACGAAAACGTTTAAAAATACGATGGCACTCAAGGCTAGAAGTTTCCCAAAAAGTAAACAAGCTAGCTGCCAACAACTTACCCACCTGGAGCTTTGGACGCGAGTCCTGGGTGCTTTCGTTTCGTTTCATCACCATTGTACTGCCATGGAACGCCAGCTCCACTTTACAGATGTTGCATCTTACTTTATTGTTTTTAATTATCCTTAAAAAACTCCCACACCTTCGATTGGGAAAAGTTTGAGGCCGGGACATTCTCTTCGGGCTGCCAGAGATTTTTTTTGAGGATGTATTGACTGACTTTGATTCAGCTCGGTGGTCTTCACTGAATGAGGACGGAAAGAGACTATACTGCCCTCACCTAGGGTTGCCAACTCCCTGAAAAATAAATAAGGGACACCTCATCGGCAGGACCGGCCAGCCCGATTGCCTTCACCCTTCGTGGTGTAGTGAATCTTTTTAGCCCTTTTTTGTATGTGTGAAGCGATTTTTTAACTATTTGACTCAAATCTGAATTGAATTAGATGCATATTTGAGTGATATGAACACATGGAAAATAAATAATTATGAGCAATTTATTTTTAATACAAAATAACAAAATTAACAGAATAAAAGAAACACCTGTCCTGATTAACTTAATGCTGTATAAATTAATATAAACAGGGATGAAAGTGACCAGTAATGGAAAAAGCTCAAATTCACTGAAAAGCTTGAGGGGTCCGGGGGCATGCCCCCCCGGAAAATTTTTGAACTCTAGATGCTCTGAGATGCTCTGGGGTCATTTCAGCCAATAAAAACTAAGATGTCAACCACCCATTTTGGGGGGGGGGGGGAATTCCCTTTCCCCCTCTTGATCACTTTGCACAAACTTCTCACAAAATTTAACTTGCACTGGATGGAATCAGCTCGGGATGCATAGTTTGGACAGTAGCTGCTGACAGCCAGACTCAAGCACATTTCTAAATGATCATCAGTCATGGTGGAACAGGACTTGGACTTAATGATCTTCATGTGGGAAAAGGCTGACTCACATAAATAAGTTTTCATAAATCTATCTCCATTTTATCTGATGAATGTTAATTTTAATCTTAAAATAAGCTATGCAAACTGCACTGCACTTAAACACCCACAGTTTGAGGACCCCTTCATTGATTTTTTTTTTTCAACTTCCTACCTGGAGTCACATTCTCTTACTGGTTTTGTAGTGGTATTTACCTCTGCACATTTACCAAATGCATGTGACAAACAGATTTGTGCATTTGTGCACTTTTATTAGGCAAAATTCAACCACATGTCGCTGTAGACCTGCTCTGTGCTGTACACCTGCTCTGTGCTGTACACCTGCTCTGTGCAGACGCTGTAACATAAATTTAGATTAGTTTTTGCTTTGCATTCGTCTTGCTCTTCTAATCAGAGGCATTGAGGAGGAGCCTGTGTACGCTATATGCGGGGAAGAATGAGTGTGAAAAGGAGGACGTGAGGCGAAGGTACACGCTGTAGCGAACAAGCTGCGTGCGCTGGCGGCGCGCGTGGTGTCTGCTGCTCCAGTCGAGCGCGCAGGCTGCAGCGCGCAGGCTGCAGTGAGAAGCGCTGCGCAGTCCCGCACACCAGTAAAAGTTTATTGCTAACGGCAGCGGCTGTAATGATTGCACTCATCTCGAGACCAAGACCGGTGTCATAGTATTCGCCACCAGTCGACTGGTAGATCGAAGTATTGGGCACTCCTGTTGTAGACACTATTTTTGATTCACATGGAAATACGGGACAAAGTGTGTCCCTTTTCAGCTCAATACGGGACGCGTAATTTTGTTTCTGAATACGGGACGATTCCGTTTTTCAAGGGACGGTTGGCAACCCTACCCTCACCACTACCGGTGGCGATTTGCAGTTTCAATACACGTATTGATTTATGCGGATTCTTGACACAGATGAGTATTAAGTTCCAAATTAAAATGATACTTAAATAATAGGACTAGTCGACAATATTTTATTGTCCACGTTGTCGACTAATCGTTGCAGCCCTACTTGACATTGCATGTGGTGTCCCCCAGGGGTCAGTATTGGGCCCCACATTATTTAATCTGTACATTAATTATATTTTTAGTGCATCTAAGTTGTTAAAATGTATATTGTTTGCAGATGACACTAACATTTTCTATAGTCATGATAATCTTAATGAACTCATTAACACAGTAAACGTAGAATTAGAAAAAATAAAAAAAATGGATGGAAGCTATCCTTAAATCTAGATAAAACCAAAGCAATGCTCTTTGGATTATAAATCCAAGATTGTCAAACAGATTGAGATTAATGGTGTAAGAATTGATAATGTTCAGGAAATAAAATTTTTGGGTGTGATAATTGACAACAAATTAAGCTGGAAAACTCACATCAGACATCTCTAAAAGCATTGCAATAATTAACAGAGCCACACACTGTACTGTTCTCTGATTCTTCCATACTTAATTTATTGTGTTGAAATATGGGGTAATAATTATAAAACTTCTATACAATCTTTCTATTTCAAAAAAAGAGTTGTGCGCGTTATACACAAGGCAGCCTATTATGAACATACAAATGCTCTGTTTCTTCAATCAAAGTTATTAAAAATGTTCGACCTGGTGGAATTACATACTGCCCAGATTGCATCTCTCTGTCACTCTTATGCTCCCCCTCTTTCTGGTTGTCATTCTTTGTTCGAACGCACTCCATCTCTCTCTCTTCCTCCATCTCTCCTTTCCTCCACAGCCCTGTCACTCTCCTGCTCCCCTCTTTCTTGTTCCCTCTCTCCTCCTCATCCTCTCCAAGACCTTTCTCCTCTCGCTGTTACTCCCTGACATTTTCGCTCTCTCTCCACCACTCTTATGCTCCCCTCTTTCTGGTTGTCACTCATTCTTTGTTCCATCTCTCTCTTCCCCTATCATCTTCTCTCTTTGACTCCTGATCCCTCAGTCTCGCCTGCTCGCTCTCTTCTTCATCGCTCTCCTCATCCCTCCCCCTTTCTCTTTCCCCTCCTCGCATGCTTTCTCTCAATTTCTCTCTCTCAATCCACCTTCCTTCTCTCATCATGCTCTCCTCTTGATCATAGCCTTCCTCTCTCTCATCTTCTCTCTCTCCCCCTCTTCATCCCTCTCAGTCCGCCCCCTCCAATTCTCTCTCTCTCTCTTCCTAGCTCATCCCTCAATCTAACTCTCCCCCCTCTCTTGGCTTTCTCCCTCTCCTTCAGTCTTCTTCGTGCTGATTGCGATGGCGCTGCGTACTCGGGTACCTTGCAGTCTTTGTGAGCCTGATAAGGGACTCTGTGTGTGTACGTGTGTGAGTGTATAAGAGAGAAAGGAAGGACAGCGAGAGAGAGACAGAGAGAGACAGAGGAAAAGGGAGACACAGTAGAAGAGAGACAGCATGACAAACAGAGACAAAAAGGAGCGAGAGAAATAGAGTGTGAGTGTGCATGTGTATATGACAGTCGAGTGTGTCTTGAACATGGGTCTCTTCTGATTGAGTGAGCTCTGTGCACAAAAGCAGCAGTAATCCTGAGCCTTAAAGACCACAGCTGACATGGCTCATTTACCCTCACTACCCTTGGTACACTCACCTGTTTTAACACATGATACGAGTGGGACCAGATCATTCTAACAAGATGAGACGCGACAATCCATCCACGAGAACAAGACAAGATGAGATACTGACATATCATCATCAAGAGACTGTAAGCTTCAGTACGCAATTTTGGCCTAGTTCATTGTGTCAAGTGTTTTTGGAACTAAAATGGATCAAGAAATGTAACTTACCTGTGCCTAATTATTTTCTAATAAAGCAAAATCTAAACACATGACAAAAATGTTACAAGATCATTTCACATGCGTCTCGTGGTAATTTTATTTCAAGTCAAAATCCCTAGCACATTTGTGGGTCGAGATGAATATAAAATTGTAGCTTTGTGTTGTATTATTTCAAGGCTGTAAAGGAGAATTAACATTTTTTACAATCTGAGCCTTATTTCTGTAATAAAACAAGTTGTTTTACTCACCCATAGCACTTTGGTGTCATATGGAGCACTTCCAGAGATGTTTTAGATTAGCGATAGCCGTAGCGCGAGTTCTCATATAATATATGCCCCGAGCGGTCTCCAAATAACACAAACTTTAGCACTTTTCAAATCATAGAAGCTCGATGTCTTAGTCTACGCTTTCGTTTGAGTCAAAAGTGGCCTGTAATCCGAGATTTATCCATAGTTTCGAGTAGATGAGGAGGCGCATGTGCGGAGTCACAGTTTATTTCGCTCTCAGCTCCCGGGACCCAAACATGAAACGCAAAGCTGTAAATTATGGATAAATCTCGGATTACAGGCCACTTTTGACTCATACGAAAGTGTAGACTAAGACATTGAGCTTCTATGATTTGAAAAGTGCTAAAGTTTGTGTTATTTGGAGATTATATGCCCCGAGAACTCACGCTACGGATATCGCTAATCTAAAACATCTCTGGAAGTGCTCCATATGACACCAAAGTGCTATGGGTGAGTAAAACTTGTTTTATTACCAAAATAAGGCTCAGATTGTAAAAAAAAAAACGTTAATTCTCCTTTAATAGGAATGGGCCATATCATTTTGCTCATGGTATAGTGTAGTTTGCTTTGAGGGCAAGCCAGAGTATGGAACAAAAATAGACTAAAATAAAAGCATTAAAAAATCTGTGTGGGTTTCCATCTTCTCAAACCTGACTTATTTGGTCTGGTGGAGGGCCTCCTCCTTATAGCATGGGATAAAAGTTATCCCATCTCCATCTAGAAATTATGGTTTTAACTTAATTTCTATGTCAAGCAGGTGAAGTCCCACCATCTGAAAGTTGTACACTGTTTCGTTAAATATACTGTGTATTACTCACACTAAGCACCTAGTATTATATTTCACTGCAGCGACACTATGGAGTGAAGCAGTGTAAATGAGGCAGAAAACAATAACTGCTCAATTTAAATTTGAGATGCATTTTAGTAAAGTCAATAGCAACTCAAACGAAAACATTGCTCTACTGCAAAACACACAGTTTATAACCCATTATTCATTTATAAACGCAAAGCAATACAAGTCCTACCACAACTTCAACACCGACTATTCATATAATATTTTATTTATGGACGCCAACAAACTACTTTTCACTTTCCTAATTTTACACAGTGCTGCCAACGCATTTGCCTGAGTGTACTGAACATAAAAGTGATATATTCATAAAGAGAAAACCAATAAAAGGTAGTCAATATTACTGTGCGTGGGTCCTCATAAAATATAGAAGTACGAGGAGCTAAAGCGTTGAATCATTTATAGACTTGCGTTATATTTTGGGGCTTGTAAAGGGCTGTAAACACGACTGTAAACAATGGCACAGCTCAGAGCTTACTGTGCTGGAGTAAGAGTCAGAGAAGTCTTACTGTACTGGGAGGGACAGATGGAGAGAAAGGAGGGGGGGAGAGGGAGGAGATATGGGAGTGGGTGGAGGGGCAGAGCAGGAGAGAGAGAAGAAAGGGAGAGAGCAGGGAGAGGGAGAGACAGAAGGGCGGAGGCAGAAGGAGAGATAAGAGGAGGGACAGAGAGATGGGTGAAAAAGAGGGGCAGAGAGGGAGGAGATAAGGAAGAGGGAGAGAGAGAGACCAAAAGTGAGAGAGAGGACAGAGAAAGAGACAGAGAGGGGAGAGACAGAGAAGGGAGGGAGGAGGAGAGAATGGGGAAGGGGGAAAATGGGGAGAGAGGAGGAGCAAGAGAGGGGTGGGAGAGAGAGGGAGTGAAAGAGTGGGAGATAGAAGAGAAAACGAGCAGGGGAGAGAGAAGAGGGAGCGAGATGGAAGGGGAGATAAGAAAGAAAGAAAAAAGGTGCAAGAGACATAACATATACAGTAACATACATCAGAAACACTGCGTAATAAGGGTCCTTTAAAGATGGAAGAGAAAGGGCGAGATTAGAGAAACAAAGCAAAACAAGACATGGAAAATGAGAGTGGAAAAAGAGGGGAAACTGAGGAGAGAATACAAAAGAGGAAAGGAAGAGGGCATCCAAGCATAGAAGGAAAACAAAGAACTCATCTCAACAGTCAGTCACCGGGGACACCATTAAGGCCTCGGTATCTTTGAGTTCCTTTTTTCACAGCAGCGGACAGCGATACATTATAAAATAAGTACACTATGTTATGTATACCTCAAATTCTGTTGGAGCTAAATAGTGAAATGGCCACACAAAAACTACAATATACAACAGTTAAAAGGAATTGTTTTGTGGCTGTGGAGAGAGGGAGTGAGGGGAAGAGCGACGACGAGAAACAGGAGGAAGAAGAGAGAGCCACGGCCACTGATATTAGAAAAACAGTACAGTACAGTCACACAAAAACTACAATATATGGTTCAAATTAATTTGGAAGAGTGGGGGAGGGAGAAGAGAAGAGAGAGGGAGTGAGAGAGACTGAAGGAGGGAGAGGAGAGAGAGGGGAGACAGAAGAAGAGGGGCAGGAAGAAAGATGGGAGAGGGATAGAGAAGCGGGGGGGGAAGAGGAGGAGCGAGAGAGACAGAAGGAGAGAAGAGAGGACGGATCGGGGAAGAGAGACAGATAAGGGGCAGCAGGAGAGAAAGAGGGAGAGAGGAGAGAGAAAATGAGAAGTGGGAAAGAGAGAGAGGGAGAACAAGGAGAGAGAGGGAGAACAAGGAGAGAGAGGGGGAACGGGATAGAGAAGATGTGAACATGGGGGCACTTCTTCCATCGACCCCTCTCTTTGCAACTGTTGCAGTGAGCCTCATCATATTTAGTCATAAAATGTTTGTATTAACCCACGCTGCATGATCCTGGTGTTTTTATTTCACTATTTTATCTGTAAATAAATTCCTATTCCCAACATTGAACTGGCTCCAAATTCACTCCTACAACTGCTAACCTCATGAGCTTCTAAAACAGTCTACAGATTAAACTCAAAAGCTGCAGTTCTGAATCTTGTGCTCATCTCTGCATTTTAATGACTGTAAAAAGCTCCTTGCCTCACATTGTGCCTGTCTGTACAGATTTGTATAATAACAAATCAAAGATAAGATGCAGTTTCATAAAATGTAAGATTATGAATGTTTTCCCACCCTATTTCTTGTTAAATCACTGTCAAATATAGTGTGCTCTTCTATCTTTACAAAATAGTTACAGAAGATTTTTGTGTATTCTTAGCAGCTTCCTTGGAGTTGCATCTGATACTTCATACAACCCACAGTATGTTCCAGGTGCACTGTAACTTTTGTGGTGGAGGGTCCGCAACAGCTCGTCTCCATGGAGATGTTATTGCTTTGCTTCTCTACAGTAGTGTTTCCCAACCAGGGGTACAAGTACCCCTAGAGGTACGCGAGCACACTGCAGGGGGTACTCGGCAGTGTCGCTGCCAGGCACAGGGGGAGACTTTTTTTTTTATTCTAATTTGAGTATATTTCAGTTAAAGAAAAGAGAGAAAATGGTTGAGAATTAAATTTCCAAATTGAGATGAAATAAAATGATTTTCATTCAATAATCCATTGTGTCACGTTCTACTTTTGTAGAATTATCAACACGTATGAGTGAGGGGGTACTCGAGGTATGACAAAAAGGCTCAGGGGGTACACAAAACAAAAAGGTTGGGAAACACTGCTCTACAGTATATGGATGTTCCTCAATGTGAAATTAAAGGAAAAGTAAAGTTTTTTTTACAATTTGAGCCTTATTTCGGTAATAAACCAAGTTGTTTTACTCACCCATATCACTTTGGTGTCATATGGAGCATTTCTGGAGATGTTTTAGATTATCTGTTTGCATGCAACAGGCAAGTAACACCACCAGGGCAAGTTACAGGTCAGATCTGTGGAGATGTTACCCTGCTTGCAGTATGAATGCATGTTTCTTGCTGAACTTATGAACACAAAAACACCTGTAATTGTATTAAATGTAAGATTTAACGGGGTATTGTTGAACTTTTCTGGTGAAGGGTCCGTCAAATGCTTTTCTCCATGGAGATGTTATCGTTCTCTCTGGAATGTTTCACAGTATGGTATTAAACCTTTCTATCTTCAAGGAGACCAAACCAGACCGAGTTACAGGTCAGATCTGTGGAGCGGCGACCCTGCTCAGTCAGAATGCCTGTTTTATTGGTATTTTTGCACTTTAAAACCACCTGTAATTGAATAAATGTAAGTTAGAGCCGTTTAATGTCATACTGTGGAATATTACAGCCTGAGAAATGGCATATCCATAGAAATAAGCAGGTGACGGACCCTCCACCAAAATAATGCACCGATAAGTTTAATGTCATACCATGGAACATTCAAGGCAGAGCGATATCTCCATGGAAACAAGCAAGTGGCAATTCAAGCAAAATGGCAAATATCTGGACTCTTCATAGTGCATAAAAAGCCTGAGTCTGCTCTGTTCTGCTGTGTTGGCTCGCCATTGGGTGCTTGGCATGTTGTCCGTAAGCCAAGAGATAACCATCTACAGTGAGTGGTCCCCAATTAGATGCAAATATCAGCTCTGTCAAAACCTTCACAGGGAATGAATGGAAAAAGACACCCCCAAACACAATCTAGTTTTACGGATGATGTGAACGAGGCTGGAGAGCTACTATTAAGTAGTGGTTTCCCTTCTGATCGGACATGTGGCGTAGAGTCTGTGCCAGAAGGGCCCCTGCTGTTATTAGCACTCAGAATGAAGAAAGATGACAAACCGAGATGGTGTGGTTTCTGCTGACACGCTTCTAGAAAAAACAGGAAATTATGACACGTTGTAATAGCGCCGAAGCACGCCAAGACAGTCCGAGTGGTGCCAATGATGGAAAAATAAATGAATTTTTAAAGGGCCCATATTACGCCATTTTCTGATCTATGTTATAATGTTTCCTCATCACAAACAAACCTGGAGTTGTGTTTTGTTTCATTACAGATGTTTAAAAGGTGCATTGTGTAACTTTTCTGGTGGCGGGGTCCATCAAATGCTTTTCTTCAAGGAGATGTTATTGCTTTGTCTGGAATGTTTCACAGTATGGCATTAAACCATTCTATCTTCATGAAGCCCAAGCCAGACCAAGTTACAGGTCAGATCTGTGGAAAGGAAACCCCATTCACAGTCAGAATGTCTGTTTTTTGAGGTATTTTTGAGCTATAAAACCTGTAATTGACTAAATGTAAGGTAGAGCTGTTTAATGTCATACTGTGGAACATTCCAAGTTGAGCAATGGCAGCTCCATAGAAATGAGCAGGTGATGGACCCCCAACCAGAAAGTTACACAATGCACCTTTAACACACAAAGCCTGCATATTTAGGCTGAGTTCTTCTCTCAAACGGGAAACACTCTTGTTCCACCTTGTGATGTCATGAGGTAATACAGTACAAAGAAAACATACCCAGGATATTAACCCCCAAAACTGATTGTTCCATCTATCATGTATTGAATAAGCCAATATAAAAGCCAAAAAGTTACATACGTTTTGATTTCACAATGGGATTAAACCATAGGCTGTATAATGGACAAAGCTAACCCGCTAGCAGCTACGTTCCAAATAGGAAGTGAGCATGGGTGCACTTCCGGCTCCATCGACTCTTCCAGCTCTATTAACTTTACATTGAAACACGTTCTCCCTTTTTCTGTAACTGCTCTGCAATACTGCTAACACGCTTCTAGGAAAAACAAAACAAAACAAAAAAACAGGAAATTCTGACACACTGTGATGCCTCTGGAGCACGCCAAGACAGTCCGAGCGGTGCCAATGATGAAAAAAGTGAGTTTTTGAATGGGCAGCTGGGACAAACAAAGGCTTGATTGTATCTGTAATATCTGAATACAAGCAATGTGCCCAAGAAAGTGATATCTGTGAATAAATTGGATAGACATAATACACTCTTAGAGGTTCATTATGTATTTGCCATTTGTTATGTAGGACATGGCTACAGTAAAAGGACCCATATTACAGTATTTTCTGATGTGTCTTATTTCATTCAAACATGTTTAACACACAAACCCTGCATATTTAAGCTGAGTTCTTCTCTTAAACAGAAAACACTTTTAAACTTTTTTAAACTCCATGCACCTTCACCAGAATCATTTGAATCATTTCTGCCCTGAAATTACCAATCTCTACTGAACTAAAGGTAAAGGAGCTGTTAACTTGAACCACTTCATGACATCCCAAGATGGAACAGAGCATTTTGAGCTTTGGAGATGTAAATAGACTAATAATAAAGGATTACTCAAACATGTGTGAATGAAACAATGAATGAAGTGTTTTTGAGGTGGTAACATTATAACATGACCAAAAACAAGGGCATTTCACGTAATGTAGGACCTTTAAACTTATGAATTTAAAGGAAAAGTAATATTTTTTACAATCTGAGCCTTATTTCGGTAATAAAACAAGTTGTTTTACTCACCCATAGCAATTTGGTGTCATATGGAGCACTTCCAGAGATGTTTTAGATTTGCGATCTCCATCATGTGAGTTCTCGGGGCACTTATTTGCGGTCTCCAAATAACACAAACTTTAGCACTTTTCAAATCATAGAAGCCCGATGTCTTATCCTACGATTTCGTGTGGTCAAAAGTGGCCTGTAATCCGAGATTTAGCCATAGTTTCAAGTAGATGAGGACGCCAGTGCGCATGTGCGGACTGTGCTCTCAGCTCCCGGGACCCAAACATGAAACGCAAAGCTGTAAACTATGCCTAAATCTCGGATTACAGGCCACTTTTGCTTCAAACGAAATCGTAGACTAAGACATCGAGCTTCTATGATTTGAAAAGTGCTAAAGTTTGTGCTATTTGGAGCCCGCACGGGGCATATTACATGCTTGGGGAATATATTATATGCCCCGAGCTATGGCTAGAAGTCGCGCTAGGCTAACCGCAAATCTAAAACATCTCCGGAAGTGCTCCATATGACACCAAAGTGCTATGGGTGAGTAAAACAACTTGTTTTATTACCGAAATAAGGCTCAAATTGTAAAAAAAACATTACTTTTCCTTTAATAATAACGCCATCCTGACGGTCCCTGAACAAAACAAAAAAAGTTTGAGAATCCTGCTCTGTCATCCCCAGTTTTTTTCCCCATAGTGCCTCTAGGACAGTATACTATTATTCCAACATGCTTTTTGAGAGACTTGGCATTTGCTTCGTTTAGCAAAATCAAGCACTGTTACTGCCAGTCTGCGCTGAAAGGATTCTGCTGTAGATCAATGTGAATAAAAAGGTCCCCGAGCTTGTTTTTGTCACCACTTGAAAACGTCTCAGCTGTTTTCTTTCATGTGTAATCAGACACTTGTCCAAAGATGGAGCAGGAGGAGGAGAAGATGCCGACTATTGCAGATGAGATTTCAGTCAAAAATAATTCAATCTGGTCATGTGTTTTTCTACCCTCTCCATCCTCTGAAAAGGGGAACACACCGAATCCTCTGCTTTGCTTTTCATTTAGTACCAGCTGCCTACAAGAGCTAGTGTTTCTAATTGTTGGCACAGTCAAGTATGCTGGGATGATTTTGGGTACATGATTGCAGTTTTCAGCAAAATTGTGGTTTAGATTCGGTCCAAAAGGAAAAAAAAAAAAGGCAAAAAATAAATAAATAAAAATCAAGGTTCTGTGTATTTTAAAGGTGCATTGTGTAACTTTTCTGGTAAAGGTCCATCAAATCAATTTTTCTTCTGTGGATGTTATTGCCTTGTCTGTATGTTCCACAGTATGGTATTAAACCTTTCTATTTTCATGGAAACCAAATCAGACCAAGTTACCAGTCAGATCTGTTGAAAGGTGACCCCGCTCACAGTCTGAATGTCTGTTTGTCTAGGCATTTTGAATGAATGAAAAATGAATGAATGAAACCAACTGTGATATACTAAATGTAAGATGGAGCTGTTTAATGACATTTCAGGCAGAGAAATGACATCCATAGAAACAAGCAGGTGACAGACCCCTAAATATAAAAATTTGTGACACCTCTAGTCCAAGTTAATGATCAAATCTGTGGCGAGCCAAGCCCACTCATGGTACAAATGCATGCTTTTCAATGTATTTCTGAGCAATAAAAACACCTCCAATTGAATAAATGCAAGAGTTAAATTACTTTAATCTCATACTGTGGACTATTCTGGGCAAAGTGATGACATCTCCATAAGACAAAAGTGGCCTCCACCAGGAAAGTTACACAATGCACCTTTAGGTCATTTTCACACCAGGAAAGTCTGATAGGTCGTTTTCACACCTGCCTTGTTTGGTTCGTTTTAAACGAACCAGAGTTCGTTTGCTCCTTTGATTCGGACCTTTTGGGCTGGTGCGAATAAAAACCAAAAGTCTCGATCCGGAGCAAACAAGCGGACCGAGACCACCTAAAAAGGTCGGTCTCGGTCCGGTTCCATACGAATCCTGGTGCGGTTCGTTTGAGGTGAGAATGCAGACCGGACTCGATCCGACACAAGTTGGCTATTTGTACTTGACGAGCTTCCGTCGTAGTTTGAGCATTATGGGAAACCGAGGCTGACGAAACTAAACTAAACAAAACAAAACTTACGAGGCTTACTTACGTTTTGCGTGAAGAGCAAGAGTCAGAACTTGTTGCGCGCACGAGCTCTGTCCTCTGTAGTCGTCTTGCCCTGTGTCTTCGTCATTTGTAAATTGATTGTAAAATAGTGTAAACCTCACGATGCTGCTCAAACATTTGTGCAAACTGTAAAAACTGAGCAAACCATATCGCTAAGGCTAGATTGAAAACAGCACATAACACCATTATTCTCCTCCTTCCGGGTTTGGACACCGACAGGGCTCATTCTGTCCAATGGCTGAGCGACCTCAGCACATGTGCTTTTGTTTATAGATGTTAGTTCGCTTGGGGAAAAAGTGCAGTGTGAAAGCGAACCGCACCAAAATAAAAAAAATTAAAAAAAATTTGGTCCGGACCAAAGCAAGTGGACTATCGGACTTTCCTGGTGTGAAAACGACCATAGTTCACTTGCTTTGGTCCGGACCAAATTTTTTTAAATTTTTTTTATTTTGGTGCAGTTCGCTTTCACACTGCACTTTTTTCCCCAAGTGAACTAAAGTCTATAAACAAAAGCACGTGTGCTGAGGTCGCTCAGCCATTGGACAGAAATGAGCCCTGTCCAAACACAGAAGGAGGAGAATCATGGTGTTACGTGCCGTTTTCAATCTAGCCTTAGCGATATGGTTTGCTCAGTTTTTACAGTTCGCACAAATGTTTGAGCAGCATTGTGAGGTTTACACTATTTTACAATCAATTTCCAAACGACGAAGACACAGGGCAAGACGGCTACGGAGGACAGCGCTCATGTGAGCATCAAGTTCTGACTCTTGCTCTTCACGCAAAACGCAAGTTTCGTTTTGTTTCGTTTTGTTTAGAAATACGAAATGCGTTTTTTTATTTGCCTGGAGGCACGTGCGAGTGTTTCTAGGCTCAGAAGTCCTTTATCTGAGCCTCTGGACATCTGAAACAGCAGTGGTTTAATTTTATTTTCTGTGAAAATTTGTTTTTTTTCATTGAAATTCCTCTCCTTTCTTCCTCCGCGCTTAAAATGCGGAAGTGGGAGGCAGCGCACAGTAACAAGGAACCAGCGGCGCATTTGGCCCCTCCCACCCGCTCCTCTAACCCTATCTGTGTCCTTCTCATTTGCATTCAAGCAACAAGGCCCAGAATGAGTCGTTCAGAGAGAGATATTCTGACTCTGACTGTGTACATGTGTCTTTCTCATGCACTGAGTGTTGATTTTGAAGAAGGATTCATTTACAGTATTAGGGAACCATTAAGGCACCATATAAAAGCATCAAGAAGTACCATGTCATGGGACCTTTAAACGAACCAAACAAGGCAGGTGTGAAAACGATCTTAAAGGTGCACTATATAACTTTTTGATTGGGGGCAGTCACCTGCTTGTTTCTATGTCATTGTTCTGCTTAGAATGTTTCACAGTATGACATTAAATAGCTCTACCTTACATTTATTCAATTACAGGTGGTTTTATAGCTCAAAAATCCCTAGAAAAACAGGCATTCTGACTGTGAGCGGGTTCACCTCTCCAGAGATCTGACCTCTAATTTGGTCTGGATTCATACTGTGAAACATTCCAGACCAAGCAACATGTCCATGGAGAAAAGCATTTGACGGGCTCTCCACCGGGAAAAGTTACACATTGCACCTGTCAGTTTAAAAAAATGGGTCAGAAGGAGGTCTGAAGGAAGGCATTAGTCGAAATTGAGGTTATTCAGCATTTTAATGTAAAATGTAAAAATAGCAGAATACAAACGAAATGGTGACATCGGGCATCTTCAGCATTCATGTTGTCAGCTTAGCAGAGAGATGTGAAGAGGGACCTCCCCAGTGGGGGCAGATCACACACACACACAATGACCACAAGGGGCTGTCTTTAAATACAGTACACTGTTGAATATTTATGACATCAGCAATAGCTACCCTATCAGAGAATAGTTTAACTATGCAGAGTGTCCAATAGTGAGGTCAGCCAATCAAAACAGAGGAATTCCCATGACACCCCCTATGGAGGGACCTTATAAGTTTCTCATACCTTGAAATAACAGAAGTAAACAACTGTCACAACACAACCCCACAGTAAATGTAGCATTAGCTGTTTACAGCACCCTGTGTATACAACCCACAGGAAGGGTCTCACACCCCAAGTTAGTTTACAGCCTTTTATAACCTATATCCACGAGTGAGGTATTCAACATATGAAACAAATGGTGAGGTGAGACGGTTCCCACAGTAAGACTAGACTAGATATGAAGAACACTTCAAGCATAAAAGAATAGATCTCACACACCTTGAAGTAACAAAATTTAATACTTCACCCACCACTGGTCATAATTAGAAAAACATGGAAACCTGTCAGGTGTATTTTAATTTTGGTGAGATTGTGGCAAATCTCTCATCATGCAGAAACTCGGAATTTTGGGAAATAAAAAGTCCATCAATGACTATCTGAAGCAAGAAACAAGGAAGCAACCCAACACTCAAACTCCAAACCGTAAAGCAGATTAGGCAAAATGCCAGTCCCAGCTGTGGAGGAGAACATCTGCTTAAACGACGAGTCCGGAAATTCAATTTGTTCCGTAAGCCCTGGATGAATAAGCAATTATTCACAGTCACCTCTCTCACAGATCTGTTTCTTAAAGATATGTTCCATCGAGCTACTTACAAATAAAAGTCCAGATTAGTTGGGTGTGGTAGTGGCTGGGGGCAGAGAGTGGGAGAGAAGTGGGATCAGGGTGATTTAAAAGCCTGTCAGTCAATTTGGAAGATGTTGCAAGTACAAATTACGGGTCAGATCTGTGGTGAGGTGCGCATACTCATAGCGAGAATGTGGGAATGAAACAAAACACAACTCCAGGTATGTTTATGAGGAGGTAACAACATTATAACTTGTTTTGGTCTCCAAGAAGATAGAAAGGTTTAAGCCTATACTGTGAAACATTCCAGACAAAGCAATAACACCTCAACGGAGAAAAGCATCTGACGGATCCTCCACCAGAACAGTTACACAGCACACCTATAAAGCTGATAAGAAATAATACACAAAGATAGCAAATTAGCATGTACAAATAGCTAGTCTTCTAATATTTACAAATAAAAGTCCAGAATAGTCCTGGCGGTTGTGTGTAGAGGGAGGAGAGGGGCAGATGCTCAGGATCAAGCAGACTGTCAATCAATCTGAAAGACTGTGCTCAGAGAGTGACAACACAACTTCACAACAGGGCCCAAAACCCCACTTTATGATGTCTGGAACAGCAGATGTCACTTCAGAGTGTGGAGGGCACAACTTGGCGTATGTCAGAAGACTTCTTTGTACCCAATTACACAATAGAGTCTACTAAAACCCAAAAACTGCATGGCCGACCCCATCAGAGAAGAGAAGGAAGCGCTGTCAGGGGAGTTCACTGAGCCGAGGGGCCAATTTACGCTTGGGGTATTAGGCGGGATGGTGTGACCATGTAGAGAAGAGCCAGGATCCCCGGGAGAAGATGGCGGGTCTGGTGAAGTGGAAAGGAGCTCATGTTTGAAGCATAACCTTATTTATTGGAATACTGTTTTGGGGACCACCTGTTGATTGAGTGAGAAGAGGCTGTCAGGGTAACTGGGACGAGCAATGAACAATTTTGGGGAAATGTTTAATTGTAACTATTAAGGTTGCAGAGCACTATTTAAACATGTGCAGGACCATTAACATTTGTGAAAAGTACAACCCAATAAATTGCAGTTTTAAGTAAGTAATACATGAGTCACAGGCATTTAAAAATGTGTTTATAGAGGTCTAAACTACAATATAAGGTTAGGATATTATAAAATAAAACTTCATGCATACCTTCTTTGCAGAGGAAAATATCCAATATTCCCCAATAATGGCAGCCTTGGTCATTTGGCTATTTGGAGATTTGAGTTTGATCAGTCATTGAGTTACTTAAAGGGATATGCCACCCCCAGGTCAAACTTGGGCATCTCCCCACAGTCCAGAGACTAAAATAAGTGGTGGAAAGCGTTTTTCTGGTGACGCAGCCATTGTCCGAGTCTGTCAGCACTGACCGCCGCGCGCAGCTGCAGCTACTCCGCGTTAGACTGGAGTCTAACGTCGCCAGAGAAAGATTTCGGCCAAAAGGAATTATTTTGCTCGATGCTTTTCCCAATTACTTTCTGTGTAGTGCACATTCATATTGAGTGCAAATAAATGTGCAAATCAACACGGAGAGCTTGCCTTGGTCATTTTGGGTGGGAACTATTTTTCAGTGTGGATAAACACAGCCGAAGCACAGAGCACGCTGCGCAACAGGGGAACTCCCAACGTGGTGCGTAACAGGGATTCCCCTGTCAGCGTGGTGTGTGCTTCGGCTGTGTTTTTCCGCACTGTAAAATAGTTCCCATTCAAAATGACCAAGGCAAGCTCTCTGTGTTGATTTGCACATTTATTTGCACTTGATATGAATGCGCACTACACAGAAAGTAATTGGGAAAAGCATCGAGCAAATTAATTCCTTTTGGCCGAAATCTTTCTGGCGACGTTAGACTCCAGTCTAACGCGGAGTAGCTGCAGATATCATGGCGGTCAGTGCTGACAGACTCGGACAATGGCTGGGTGAGCAGGAAAACGCTTTCCATCACTTATTTTAGTCTCTGGACTGTGGGAAGATGCCCAAGTTTGACCTGGGGGTGGCATATCCCTTTAAAGTCATAGTATGCAAAGTTCTGGACGTGAATGTCATCTGCATGACTCCAGGGAAATAAAGTTAAAACCACACTTTGGAACATTCTCCATGGCGATATATATACATTCTATGCCATATTGTGCAGCATTATAGCCAAAGGAACAAGCAGGAGGCCCTTCCTTCAGGCCAATAACAGTTTGTGGAGATGCTAGCACGCTCAGGAAGTTTGTCAAAGCAATCATGAAATTAATTATTTAAAAAAAAAAATCATGATTTTGTTAAGCTTTTTTTTTTTTTTTTTTTTTAAACATTACTTTCTATATGCTTTTAAATCACTAAATATCATTAGATAGTTTGATTTCATATTAAAATTTGTCACTGTGACATCTCGGAGGCAACGTTGCACAAACATAAAACTGTAATGTCAGGAAACTGAACGTATGGACATAACAAAGGCTTAAGCTTCAAGAAGTAGGAGTTACTAGAGCGAGAAGGACAGTGTGAAGTTCTGGGCCTTTGCTTAAGTTCACACAGCCCCTCGCCCTCCACGGAGCCTTAAATCCTCCATGACACAAACTTTTCAATGGCGGTCGTCTAATTAAACAGATGGTTGAGGATCAAGAGCAGAGAAGCTATAGGAGAGGTCCAAGAGACGGAAAAACGCCAAGAACAGAGGACTCTTTGAAATATGCGCCGCACCAAGTCCACCAACTCACTATAAAGATAACAGTTAGCTGCTACTGCCACCATCGTCATATTAGACTACAGTGGTATTGGTAGTATAAGAGAATGTTCAAAGAAAGATTTAGGTCACTGTACATTGAATACAGACTGAGAAGGAACAATGTTGACATAAGAACAGTTTAACTAATACAAGAGTAACATTTGTAGGGCTGCAGTGTATATAAAAATATTAATATTGAAGTATTAGAGCAAGTATCTGTATCCGTTCCCATCAGAATTCATCTATCCATGTATCACTTTTAAAGGGTACATGTTATGCTATTTTCTGATCTACAGTATGTTATGTTGTTTCCTCATCAAAAACATAACCGGAGTTGTGTTTTGTTTTAGTAACACTTTTTTTGACACGTAAACCGTGTATGTTCTTCTCTGAGACAGCCAACTCTCTGTTCTCACGTCTGTTCCACCGTGCGATGTCATGTGGTAATACATAAAGTGCTGTTCTGTACACCTTCACATTACGTCATGTATCATTTGGATAATTTCACTTCAAGGATTGCCAATCCCTGCTACAAAAAAGTTTAAAGATAGCTATTAACTTGAAGACTACCACTTCATGACATCACAACGTGGAATATTGCATTAAGAGATTTGAAGATGTAGACATACTAATAATAAAAGGTTACTCAATCATGTGTGAATGAAACAAAGCACAACTCCAGGTATGTTTTTGAGGAGGTAACAACATTCTAGTATGGCGTAGAGCTTTGAAAAGTCAATTTTGCATAATATAGGACCTTTAAATTTCTTTCTTTCACAAAGTGATGACAAAGAACCTTTACTTTTCTGCATAATGCTAAAATCCAAAACATATTGTCCACATTTTTTAAGATTATGGCTCAACATTTACACCACATGACTGATGATAAATTGCCACAGCTGCTTTAAAGGGATATGCCACCCCCAGGTCAAATTTGGGCATCTCCCCACAGTCCAGAGACTAAAACAAGTGATGAAAAGCGTTTTCCTGGTCACCCAGCCATTGTCCGAGTCTGTCGCCACTGACCGCCGCGGTATCTGGTGCTCCTCCGCCTTAGACTGGAGTCTAACGTCGCCAGAGAAAGATTTCGGCCAAAAGGAATTAATTTGCGCGATGCTTTTCCCAATTACTTTCTGTGTAGTGCGCATTCATATCGAGTGCAAATACATGTGCAAATCAACACGGAGAGCTTGCCTTGGTCATTTTGGGTGAGAACTATTTTTCAGTGCGGAAAAAGAAAGACGAAGCATGCACCGGCGGAACTCCCTTTCTGGTGCGTAAACAGGGATTCCCCTGTCCGCGTGGTGCGTGCTTCGACTGTATTCTTCCGCACTGAAAAATAGTTCCCACCCAAAATGACCAAGGCAAGTTCTCCGTGTTGATTTGCACATTTATTTGCACTTGATATGAATGCGCACTACACAGAAAGTAATTGGGAAAAGCGTCGAGCAAATTAATTCCTTTTGGCCGAAATCTTTCTCTGGCGACGTTAGACTCCAGTCTAAGGCGGAGGAGCAGCAGCTCGCGCGGCGGTCAGTGCTAACAGACTCGGACAATGGCTGGGTGAGCAGGAAAACGCTTTTCATCACTTGTTTTAGTCTCTGGACTGTGGGGAGATGCCCAAATTTGACCTGGGGGTGGCATATCCCTTTAAGGAAATCCTTGTATTTTACAAGTTTGTTTAAATACGACGAAATCTCGCTGCTTTTTTCATTTCTATATCGTCTCTTCTAAAGAAAACTGAGTGAAGTGTGTATGCGTTTATAATGGCATGTTTTCCCATTGTTCTGTCTGTGATGTTATCATACAATTGCTTTCTTTCATGCACACAAACACTTGAGATGTACCAGAGCCATGTTCATGAAGCTTTAACTACACCAGCTGTTCTCTTCATTATGATCTGAATTACAATGGCCCTCAACACCAAAGCTTGTCTCGCATGCTATATAATGGTACAAGGATGTTATATAATGGTAAAACAAGGTCTGCTATATTTACATGATTAGTTTTGGTTAAATGTGCTTTGTGTAACTTTTCTGGTGGAGGGTCTGTCAAATGCTTTTCTCCACAGACCATAACATTATCTTCATGGAGATCAAACCAGACCAAGTTACAGGTCCGATCTGTGGAGAGGCGATCCTGGTCACAATAAGACTACCTATTTTTATAGGTATTTTCGAGCTGTAAAACCACCTGTGATTGAATCAATGTTAAAGGTCCCATGGCATGAAATTTTCACTTTCTGAGGTTTTTGAACGTTAATGTGAGCTCCCCTACCCTGTTTAGCCCCCCCCCCACATGGTTAAAAGTTGCGAAATGTCTAAACTGAGCATTTGCGATCCTTTTCTACGTTACAAAAAATCGGAGCTCAAACGGGTGATTTTGAACAAGGCACCTTATTGACGTCAGATCGAAAAAAGAAATGCAAATACAGTTCCACCCCCGTCTGTCTGTACTCAGCGTCTCTGTAAATCACGCCCAGAGAGTTTGGACTGCAAATGCGCTAGGCAATGCGAAATGCGTTTTTTTATTTGCCTGGAGGCACGTCCGAGTGTTTCTAGGCTCAGAAGTCCTTTATCTGAGCCTCTGGACCTTTGAACAGCAGTGGTTTAATTTTATTTTCTGTGGAAATGTGTTTATTTTTCAATGGAACGCTTCAAATCTCTCCCCCCTGCAAAAACAAGGAAATAGATCAGCTGAGAGCTCAGAGCGAGAGCGGAGAGTTTGACCACGCCCCCAACCTCTACTATAGGCCAGCTCTTTTCTCCTCATTTGCATTCAAGCAACAACACCCAGAATAAAGTGTTTGAGAGAGATATTTATGACTCTTTCTCATCTTATCTCTGTTTCTCATGCACTGAGTGTTGATTTTGAAGAAGGATTCATTTACAGTATTAGGGAACCATTAAGGAGCCATATAAAAGCATCAAGAAGTACCATGTCATGGGACCTTTAAGTAGACCTGTTAATGTCATACTGTGGAACATTCCAGGCAGAGCAGTAGCATATCCATAAAAACAAGCAGGTGACGGCCCCCAATCAAAAAGTTACATAGTGCACCTTTAATGGCGACGTACTGATTTTCTCTGTCTTAAAAATGTGAAATAAATAAATAAACAAACTAGTTTGCACTGGTCCAGAGTTATTCCTCACTTACCTTATGCATTCCAACAACCCTAATTATTCACTGCAAACAGTTTAAGTGTTTTTCACAGCTCTCAGACACCAGTGCAAATGGTAAATCTAAGAATAACTAGCATGCTAACACACACTTCCTCATTATGGGACAATAAAATGCTTTCTAATGCAGAGAGAACGCTGTGGACTTTATATTACCTCTAGAGATGCTTATACAATATATCTGTACGGGGTGAAACAAATATTGCTGATTATATATATATATATATATATATATATATATATATATATATATATAATTAACATTTAGCATATTATTTATTTGGGTAAAACTAAAGACTTGACACATGCCACAGAATTAAAGAATTAAAGTTCTTTTAGCACTTGGGATAGGAACCAGTGTTTTTAAGCTTTTATTGGGGCAACTGCGATGCACTGAGTTAAGCATTTGCCCAACAACCAGAGGATAGCAGGGTTAACGTTGTCCAGGAACACTTTCATTGTGTCCTTACGAAAAAACTTCATTCACATTGCAAATGGGAATAGCACCTGATGCCAATCGCAAGCTTTGGCTGTCGCAAACCAATACATCATCAATGCATTTTGCAAATCACTTCTAAATACTAAAATAAGCATCCCTCAATTTCATGTTTATTTGAGTGTCCAAAAAGTGTAATGTAATGTGTTATCTCAAACAATCTCAAACTCCATCTCAAACAATAAATATTTAAAGAGATATTTACCAATAGTTGCTCGTGGTCCAGTATCACAGGGGGAGGGGCAGGGACAGGTGGACTCTCCTTTTCGACTACATCTTCAGACCCCTTTAGCTGCTCTGATTGGCTGCTCTGGCATTTCTCTGCTTTCGAACACTCTGCAGAAACAGAACAGCGATATTTACAAATACTTTAGTCGATTCCAAAGAAATTCAGAATTGTTAGTCAGTGGGAAAGTTGTAATTTTGCACAGTCACAGCAAAATCTACTAAATCTGACATGAGAGTAAGCCAAGTCATGGGTCAGATCTGTGAAGAGGTGGGCCCACTCACAGAAAAAACAAAAAACAAAACTGAAGGCAAGACGGGTTTAATGTCACACTGTGGAACATTTCAGGCGAAGTAATAACATCCAAATGGAGACAAGCAGATGGCAGATTTAAAGGTGCATTGTGCAACTTTTCTGGTGGTCCGTCACTTCCTTGTCTCTCATTACATGTGTTTCTATTGCTCAAAAGTACAAACATTCCTTCTGTGAGTAGGGGGGGACTCTCCACAGATCTGAACTGTAATGTAATGTAGGTTTAATGTATACTGTGGAAAATTTAACATCTCCATGGAGACAAGCAGGTAGCAGACCCTCCACTGCAAAACGATCCTGTATTCATAACTGATAATAGTTCGACAGAAACAAAAGACTGTCTTTATATAGCTCATAATGAGAGCAGAGGAGGAGGAGCGGAGCTGGTGGGGTTTATAAAGAGCCAAAGTTTATTTCAGTTTTTTTTTTTCTGTCTCTTCACCTCCAAAGGCTTCCAGCTGGCCCCTGCTCCCACACTGTGATCCTTAATCAGATTCATTTGCTTTTTGACAAGAGGTTAAAGGGCAGCAATTCTTCAAGATAAACCAATATTGCAGAGGCGGCAAATACGTGAATAAGAAGAAATGTCTGAAGCTATGAATAAAATGTTTGCATAAAAGTTTACATACAAGTTTAAAAGGGGTAAAAATAAAAGAAACATTTAAAGGGTCTATATTGTGCTATTTTATGATCCCTGTTAAAATGTTGCTTCCACATCAAAATTTAGTTTTTTGAGTGTTTTTATACTCAAACATCTTCAATCATTTAGATACTTTCAGCTCTAATCTCTACTGAACAAAAGGTAAAGCAGCTCATCAAGGCTGCAAACATAAATTGACAAATGGAAATATTTACAGATGTACATTATTCTACAGACAGCATCTCAATAATGGCTAAAAGAAAAACCCAAATATATTTTCAGCACACTATATAACAGGCATGGGCAAACTACGGCCCGGGGCCATATGCAGCCCATTAAGCTTTTTAATCCTGCCCGCCGAACTTGAAGAAATTATATTAATAAACTTTGTTTATGTTTTAATGTTTTAATTTCCCTGCAATTCTGGCGTTTTCCAGTAGCTGGAGCACTACATACATTGACCTTTGTTGAGGTGCAGCGTTTTGCTCCACGTTTGTGCTTTACTCTTTGACCCCTCAGCCCTCCTGTAAAGATGAGCGGAGCTAAGAAAAGAAAAGTGTTTAATAAGGAGTGGACAAGTAAATATTTTTTCACCAAATACTTATCAGCTGCTGTATGCCCGATATGCCAACAGACTGTAGCGGTTTATAAAGAATATCAGCCGTCGCTTTGCCACAAAACAGTCAACGAAAGAACAAAAGAACCTGAAGGAGAACAGAACTTTCTGCTTTAAAATAGTAACGGTTAGTAATTAAAAAAGCTGTATTTTATTAATTCAATTTTTTGTGTTTTAAGTCATTTCAATAACTAAATACCGTGGAACTTGAAAGATGGACATTTTGTTGTAATGCTTTTGTTCATTTTTAATTGAAATAAAGCACATGTTTTCTACATATCCAATGTTATTTTCTGCTCTTATGAGGTGGATTACCAAAACATTAAATCCAGCTGCTCCTGGTCCGGCCCTTCTGTCAAATTTTTGAACCCTTTATAGCCCACAAGTCAAAAAGTTTGCCCACCCCTGCTATATAATCACAATAAAGATAACATAGAATAAGAATAGAAATGCATAGGAGCATTTCAGTATATAGATGTTAAGCCCAAAGCATTTCTGTTCATATCATTTCCCATTTAAAACCTTAATCTGAAGCGCGAGGTGCTAATCGAAAATTTACCAGAGTAATTAAGCAGTAGGTAGAGGGTGCCTGTCTGCATTTCAGCAAGAACCACTGTGATTTAATAAGTCATTAAAATGAAAAAGAAAACTGAAGCTGATCCCTTGAATTTTAGCCTTACCTCAACAGCCTCCTCAGATGCGTGTGCGTGTGTGTGTGTGAGAGCTCATGAAAAACAAATCTGCTCGGTTTAAGGACAACCAAATTAATTCAATACACTGTGAAATACTGATATCTACATTTAGTTAAAGTGACTGTAATTCAGAAAATATAGAATGAGTTGAGTAGACTTGACTAGAAAAGAATTTTTTTTAAAAGTGTTATGTTAAAGGTGCATTGTGTAACTTTGGTGGTGGAGGGTACGTCCGTGCTTGCTTCTATGGCTATGTCATTTCTCTGTCTGGAATGTTCCACAGTATTAAACTGCGCTACTTTACATTTATTCACTTACAGGTGGCTTTATAGCTCAAAAAATACCTAGAAAAACAGCCATTCTGACTGTGAGGGGGATTGCCTCTACCTGTAACTTGGCCTGGTCTGGCCTCTGTGAAGATAGAAAGGTTTGATACCATACTGTGAAACATCTCAGACAAAGCAATCACATATCCATAGAGAAAATTATTTGACGGACCCTCCACCAGTAAAGTTACACAATGCACCTTTAACATAACTCAACATGCCGTGGAATACAGAAATATGAAAATATCTACATTTAGTTAAAGTTACTGTAATTCAGAAAATATAGAATGCTGTGAGTAGGTTTGACTATAAAGGAATAATCTCAAGGGTGTAATGATAACAGCTGGGTGCCATTTGTACGGAAGCCCTGCAGGGATAAATGTTTGCACACACACAAAGCACTCTCTTTTTCTTATTTCAAGCTTATCAGCAGCCAGTGACAACCTGAAAGAAATCCCACTGGCAGGTAAGTTATGATGAGCTGTTAACCAATCTGTATATCAAAAGCATAAAATGCTCTGTCAAAATGACTCAAAATGGACCTATTATTGATACATTGCCTCAATAAGTACAATGTAATGAATATGTAATTTTGTTGTATTTAAAGGTAAAGCGTATATTCACAAAATTTTCTCTTGTGAGCTTTAATACATTGTAATGTTGTTACCTCATCAAAAACATGCCTGGAGTTGTGTTTTGTTTCATCCACACTTGTTTGAGTAATCCTTTATTATTAGTTTGTCTTCATCTCCAAAGATCAAAATGCCCTTTTCCACTTTGTGATGTCATATAGTGGTGGTAGTTTTGAAGTTAACATCTCCTTTTAATTTGTGTTCAGTAGATTGGATAATTTCAGCCCTGGAATTGCTAAATGATTCTAGTGAAGGTTTAAAAACACAGTTGAGCACTCCCTGTATTAACACATGATCATAAGGAGTATTTTAAGTTTGAGAGAAGAACTGAGAGAAGAGAAAGCCTAAATATGCAGGGTTAGTGTGTTAAACATCCATCCATCCATCCATTTTCTTCCGCTTATCTGGGGCCGGGTCGTGGAGGCAACAGTCTAAGCAGGGACTGCCAGACTTCCTTCACCCCGGACAAGTCCTCCAGCTCCTCCAGCGGGACCCCAAGGCGTTTGCAGGCCAACCGAGACATAGTCCCTCCAGCGTGTCCTGGGTCTTCCCTGGGGCCTCCTTCCGGTGGGACATGCCCGGAACATCTCCCGAGGGGCATCCGGAACAGATGCCCTCAGCTGGCTCCTCTCAACGTGGAGAAGCAGCGGCTCTACTCCGAGCTCCTCCCATGTGACTGAGCTCCTCACCCTATCTCTAAGGGAGCGCCCAGCCACTGTACAGAGGAAACTCATTTTGGCTGCTTGTATCCGCGATCTTGTCCTTTCCCAGAGCCTTTACCCAGAGCTCATGACCATAGGTGAGGGGAGGAGCGTAGATTGACCAGTAAACTGAGAGCTTGGCCTTTTGGCTCAGCTCCCTCTTCACCATAACGGTCCGGTACAGCGACCGCATCACTGCCGACGCTGCACCGATCCGCCTGTCAATCTCACGCTCCATCCTCCCCTCACTCGTGAACAAGACCCCGAGATACTTGAACTCCTCCACTTGAGGCAAGGACTCCCCACCCACCCGGAGAGGGCAAGCCACCTTTTTCGGGTTGAGAACCATGGCCTCGGGTTTGGAAGAGCTGATCCTCATCCCAGGCCGCTTCACACTCGGCTGCAAACCGCCCCAGTGCTCATTGGAGGTTCGATGAAGCCATCAAACCGGGACACAGGTTAAACATGTGTAAATGAAACAAAACACAACCAGAGCTCCAGAAAATAGCGTAATATGGGTCCTTTAAAGCCAAAGTATCTATACATAAACACAGTGTGAAAAATGGACATCTACATAAAAAGTGTTCAAGCAACTGCAATTAAGAAAACAGGTTTAGCTGTTTGGTTTAACTATGTAATGCAAAAGTGCTTGGATTATACCTTCTTTACTCGTCTCTCCATGTTCTACTCCTTGCGCGGTGGCCCTTTCTTTTTGGGGAGACTGCTCCTGAGCAGATTGGCTGTTGTGCTCTTCTGTTTCAGGTTTAGCGAGGTCATTATCCAAACCAGCCCCACTCCCCGCTGTTTCACTGCTGCTGGGAAGGCTATGTGAATACAGACTGTCCATGGACTCATTCCCATTGACACACACCAGCAAACCTTCTATGTGCTTGGGTGGTGGTTCTGTGTCCGAGGATTCTGAAATTTCTATAGAAGGCTGTTTTTCTCTCTCGGTTTTGGCTTCACCGTCGGGACACTGTGGGACATTTTCAGAATTGTCTTTGGCTGTGGGTTCGTTTTCAGGTGGTTCATTGGAGCTCTCCTCTTCAGTGGAGGGGAGGTTGGGTAAGTGTCCGTTGGTTTGGGGGCCCATGGTATCGCAAGAAGATTCCTCGTCCTGAGTGAGACATGACACGTCCCCTTCGCCCTCCCCTTCCTGCTCCTCCTCTTCCTCCTCTTCGGGTTCCGTCTCCTGGTATTTGCTCTTGTAGTATTTCCTCCTGCGGATGATTCCTCGACCCCAAGATGACCGCCGTCGCATCCTACGTTTTATGTGATCTGTTGAAAAAGAAAAAAGAATGTAAAAGATTCTGACATTCAAAAATAAAAAATCCATTGAATTATAAGTTGAATCCACGACAATTTGTGCACCATTTTGTAAAAGCTGATTACAAGTATTGACCAGAAGCTATCAAAATTAAGGAAGAGAAAAAAGTTCAAGAATGAAATGTCTTAAAGGTGCAGTGTGTAATTTTGTGGTTGATGATCTGGCACCTGCTTGTTACATAGAGTTTGTCTCCAGGCAAATGAAGCTCTTTGAGGCTAGCAGTTATAGGTGCGAATTTGGATCCAAGTTCCATATTTGGAATTCTGACCGCATGAGACCTATTGCTCACACTAGCGGCAGTGACCTCAAGGGAAAGAAGGCACCTGATTGGTTGGTTATTAATGTTCATATCTTGATTTATGGACAAAGTATTGAAATAAAAATACCAGGATCATGTAGAGCAGGTCAATACTAGGGCCCAACCGATATGGATTTAAAAAAAATCTGATATAATACAGATAAAAGGAGCTTTGGAGGTGCAGATAGCCGATATAACAGCCAGTATATTTAGTAATGTAAAAATTCACTGTAAATAAAAGGCTGTTCTTGTGTGGTAGCATACGGCAGTTAAGCGTTAATGAGAAAGAACGAAAATTAGCTCCTAAACCAACACATTTGCAACTCTCACCGCTCACACAGGCACCTCTCAGATCACAAGTCGTCACTAATAAGTGTCTTTTTAATCCTAACTCAAAACAATGGTCCATAAAAAGAAAATAATCCAGCAAGCTGTGTGTCCTCTGTCTATGGGACAGTCCTCTCTTCTCCGCACTCCCACTTTGACCAAAAACAACCAGTTTTGTTGCTGGCCTAAACTGCACTCAAGATAACATAGTTAATACCTTAGATCAGATACAATTGTATTTAAAGCCAGAATTTTAGTCCAGCCTCAGATCGCACTGGTGTAAACAAGAGCAAGTGAGTGACGTGACTCTGGGGGTGCGTCACAGACAGATAAATTACTACACAGATAAATATTCATGCTCCACCACATATTAGGGCATTTAACTCTCTGTAAATTGGATTAAATGGACATAATATAAAGTGTCTAAGCTTTATATGGAGGTATAAACATGTCCACATGGACTATCGGCCCATCAGCTAAATTTAGGCTGAAAGCTGATATGTCTCCAAGTGTCCATATTGGTTGATAATATTGGCCAACCGTTACATCAGTCAGGCCCTAGTTAATACAAACATTTTAAGACCAAAATGACAAAGCAGTTACAGAGAGGGCCAGTAGTTTCTCATTACAAAATAAATTGGAGACAGAGCCGCTAGAGCCTGAAGCATGACTGGAACGTAGCGGCTAGCAAGTTAGCTATGTCCATTTACATCTACAGTCTATGACCACCGCCAAAAAGGTGCTTCTTTAAATTGCTTAGTTAGAACTCATATCCATTTCTTAGCTGCCTACACAACTTTTTTTCCCTTTACCACAGGTTACAAAACTAGAAGAACTAACTAACTAACTAACTAACTAGAAGGCCCTATACATTTTAAAATCAAATCAAACAAAGACTATTTACAAATAAAAAAGCAAAGAATCGGAAAACTTATAAAGACAAAGTTTGGTTCACAAAGCAATCCACATTCAACAAAGAGATAAGGCATTGTGAGGATTTGTCCTGGACACTACATACAGACACTGTGGTTAAGAAAGCCTGACAAAGACTCTACTTCCTGAAGAAGTTGAGGAAGTTTGGTATGAACACCAGCATCCTCACAAACTTCTACAGGTGCACCATGGAGAGCATGCTGACGGGCTGCATCACAGTGTGGTATGAGAACTGCACCGCTCAGAGCCGTAAAGCACTACAGAGGGTGGTGCGAGTGGCAGAGGACATCACTGGCAGCAGTCTCCCCTCCATCCAGGACATTTACCACAGCAGGGGTTTGCGTAAGGCACGCAGCATCACTAAGGACCATACTCATCCAGCACAAGGACTCTTCCGTCTGCTACCCTCTGGTAGACGATACAGGAGCCTGCCAGCACGCACAAAAACACTCAAAGACAGCTATTACCCCCAAGCTGTCAGACTACTGAACTCTGGATAATACTCTAAATAATACTCAACTCTCAATAATATTGCACTAAACTACTTTTCGTAATGCATAATATGTTTACTGCTCTATACAAATATATCATGTTTGTCACTACCTCACTGTAAATGCTAGTTACCTGTGCAATAACCTTCTTCATAACCCACGTGCAATACTTATACTATAATATAGTCCCATATACTATATTATGTGCAATACGAAATCCACATGCAATACTGTGAAATAATCTACTTAAACCATATTTAATCCTACCTATACCTTTGTATTTTATTCTATTTTATTACATTTTTTAATTATATTGTTATATTATTGTTTACCTTTTTCCCTTGTATTTTTATTACATGCTATTAGTACTTCGACTATCTTAGCGAGTCAATGGGTTCTTCTGATCCTAAGCATTTCATTGCATTGTTGACCTTGTGTTGATCCTGCATATGACAAACAATCTTAAATCTTGTAGCTTTCTAACACGCTAAACAATGCTAAATATGTTTCATAACAAATGCCCTGCGGAGATGGACCATATTTAAATGTGGTCAGATGGCCTTTCAGAGACAAACAGCAGCGGGTGAGTGAAGCTGCCGGCTGGACCAATAGAACGCGGTCGTGTTATATTATAAATGTTGGACGGTAATGGCACCAGATGGAGCATGGGGTTTTTTAAGAGGAAAAAGAAACCCAGCCTGTTTTCTGAGAGCACTTCACATGGCACAAGCAGCTAGCATAGAGGTGGCCAGGGCTGTCAACAAAAATAAGATACACAGATATTAACTGACAACAAGATGTGAGCTACATATCGATGTTGGAAAGTCACAGCTGGTTTTAGATGTACTACAAGACCTAGACTTGAAATCAAATGGTAAAATGAAAAATAAGACAGTTATTGTGTTAAAAAATTGAAAATTATTATATAAAGAAATAAAGTAAAAAAGAAAAGAAAAAGGGTGCACACAAAGTCAGGAATTTTGTAGGGGGGTGAACAATTTTTCCCGAGGAGCGGGGTGGGGGTGGGGGGTGGGCTTGAATTGCATGAGAAATGCCGTGTGAGCGTGTGAACGCGTCGAATTGTCTCTCTCAATGCGTGAGACTTGAGAGCCCTGCTGTAAATGTTTGTATAAAGAGCAAACTTAAACTACAAAGCAACTAATGAGAGTTCTATAAATGAAGTTATTACCTGATGCTTCTCAGTTTGTTTTATCATCACTGCAGTGTGCGCTTAGCAGCTGAATCTACACTCTACAGTCTGCCCAACAACAGAACAATCTATTTTCTGATTGGCTGATTTTTTTCCGGGGAGCGGGACGGGGAGGAGGGGGAGAGTTTTTTTTTGCTGAAAACGCGCGGTGCCTGCATAAACTGAGTCGTCGAATTGCGTGTGTCACACTCTCAATGCGTGAGACTTAATAATAATAAATAATAATTTTATTTATAAAGCACTTTACATTGAAAAACAATCTCAAAGTGCTACAGAGCATTTAAAAACAGGGTAAAAACACAGACATAATACAAACATGGCAAGATAAAAACACAACATATTATGGGGCCAATTAGCCATAGGCTCTTGTGAACAAGTGAGTCTTTAGTGCACTTTTAAAAGCATCCACCGACTGTGGGGCCCTAAGGTGGTCGGGAAGGGTATTCCACAGACGGGGAGCTGCGGCTTGAAAGGCCCTGTCACCCATGGTCTTCAGCCGTGTCCTGGGTGGAATCAGACAGTGCTGCTGGCCTGACCGGGTCCTGGTAGAGGTCTGAGGTGTGAGTAGTTCGGTGAGGTATGTGGGGGCCGCACCGTGCAGACAGTGATGGGTGTGCAGGAGGATCTTGTATTCGATACGGAGGTGAACGGGAAGCCAGTGCAGGGTGTGAAGGATGGGGGTGATGTGCTCGTGTTTCCGCACCCTCATCAGGACCCTGGCAGCGCTGTTTTGGATGTATTGGAGCTTTTGAAGGCTCCTGCCAGAGATCCCGATGAGGAGTGCATTACAGTAGTCCAACCTGGAGGAGACAAAGGCATGGACGAGCTTCTCTGCAGCTGGGAGAGAGAGAGGGAGGGGTGCAATTTGGAAATATTGCGGAGGTGAAAAAAGGAGGTTTTGGAAATCTGATTAATGTGGTTATTGAATGTGAGCTGAGGGTCAATTTTGACCCCCAGGGTCAAAATTGGACTTGAGAGCCCTGGTTACACGTAGGTTGGAACACTGTCATTAACAGAAACTGGGTAAGTAACAGCCAAACTCTGTTACCAAGGTGAGGTTGTGGAAGGCAGTCTCATGTCACAGGTCATACACCATGGCAAGTCTGAGCACAGCAACAAGACACAATGTAGTTATACTGCATCAGCAAGGTCTCTCTTACACAAAGATTTCAAGCAGACTGGGGTTTTAAGATGTGCTGTTCAAGCTCTTTTGAAGAAGCATAAAGAAATGGGCAACATTGAGGATCGTAGTGGTAAGCCAAGGAAACTTGGTGCAGCAGATGAAAGACACATCAAGCTTATTAGCTTTCGGAATTGGAAGCTGTCCAGCAGTGCCATCAGCTCAGAACTGGCAAGAAACCAGTGGGACCCAAGTACACCCATCTACTGTCCGGAGAAATCTGGCCAGAAGTGGTCATCATGGAAGAGCTGCAGCCAAAAGATTAATCTTAGGCTTAGGCTTAAGCCTTTATTGGTCTCACACACAATGACACACAGTGACACACGGGAGAAATTTTGACTTCTGCATTTGACCCATCCTTTTCAGGAGCAGTGAGCAGCCATCTTTTTCGGCGCCCGGGGGGCAGTACCGTGAAGGGTCTTGCCCAAGGACCCACACTGGTTAGCTCATTGCCCGGGGGGGATTTGAACCCACAACCCCCAGGGGGAAAGTCCAAGACTTACCAGTTGAGCTAACCAGCCGGTCCTCCAAAAGGCCATACCTCCAACGTGGAAACAAGGCCAAGCCAAGCGTTTGTATGCACAAACACATTCTGAATGTTGAAAAGACCAAGAAGATTGTTATAGACTTCCGGCGAGGCCCTACCCGGCACCCCCCACTGTCCATCAACGGTGCTGCTGTAGAGAGGGTGAGCAGCACCAAATTCCGGGGGAGCACATCAGTGAGGACCTTTCCGGGACAGCGAACACTGCATCATTGGCAAAGAGGGCTGAGAAGCACCTCTATTTCCTCCACAAACTGAGGAAAGCTGGAGCCCCCCCACCCATCATGACCACCTTCTACCGAGGCACCATTGAGAGCGTTCTGACCAGCTGCATCACTGTGTGGTACGGGAGCTGCACTGAACAGAACAGGAAAGCCCTGCAGCGCATAGTGAATGCAGCTGGGAGGATCATTGGTGCCTCTCTCCCCTCCCTCCTGGACATTTTGACCCGAGCCACCCCTCACACATCCTCTTCAGTCTCCTGCCCTCGGGGAGAAGGTACCGGAGCCTCCAGGCCCACTCCACCAGACCCCCCTTTAAAACACTTTAAAAACTGCTGCTAAGGACTACTGTTGCACTGTTGCACATTTATTACTGGAATTTACTACTGTTGTTTACTACTGTTGTTGTACTGGAATTACTACTGTTGCACATTCATTTTTATCTTTACTTTCAATGCACATTCTATTGCACTTACTGCATATTTCAGTGCTGCATCTTCCATTGCACATTTTTGATGCACACTGCACATTTTGGACATCTGTAAATAGGTATTTATTTATACTTTTGCACTGCTTTTAGATTTTAGATTTTTGTCTTAGAAGTTTTTGTTTTGTCTTTATATTGTATTTTGTACACTGTCTTTTTTCATTGCTTGGCCAGAAAGAAACTAAATTTTGATTCACTATATGTTGAACACATATGGCAGAATTGACAATCAAATTGACTTTTGAACATAGGAACTGGGTTGCAGAAAAATGGCAGCAGGTGTCCTGGACTGATGAGTCAAAATGTGAAATATTTGGCTGTAGCTGAAGGCAGTTAGTTCGTCGAAGGTCTGGAGAGCGGTACAATGATGAGTGTCTGCAGGCAACAGTGAAGCATGGTGGAGGTTCCTTGAATGTTTGAGGCTGCATTTCTGCAAATGGAGTTGGCAATTTGGTCAGGTTTTATCAATGCTGAGAAATACAGGCAGATACTTATCTGTCATGAAGAGGCATATGATTGGCCTCAAATGTATTCTGCAGCAGGAGAAGTCTTTAAGAACTATCCAGCGTAAAGAAGAACAAGCAGTTCTATTGTGAGCTTTAAGTCACATTATAATGTTACCTTCTCCAAAGCATACCTGGAGTTGTGTTGTTTGTTTCATTCACACATGTTTGAGTAACTATTATTAATCTGTCTACACTTCCAAAGCTCAAAATGCTCTGTTCCACCTTGTGATGTCATGAAGCAGTAGTTTAAGTTAACAGCTACATTTTAGCTTTAGTTCAGTTGAGATTCCAAAGGTGAGATCATCCAAATGATTGTAGTACAAATATAGAGAGTTTAAAAACACAGTGTAGCACTTCCTGTATCACCATATTACATCACAAGGTAGAACAGTGTTTTCAGTTTCTGAAATAACTCAGCTTAAATATGCAGGCTTTGTGCATGAATGAAATAAAATAACTCGAAGTATGTTTTTGATGAGGAACAGGATTATAACATAGATCAGAAAATAAAGTAATAAGGGCCCTTTAATATGAAACTCATCTAGGGCCCAACATTGGAGATTTTAGTTATTATCAAATCTCAAAAGTTATTAAGTCAACCTTTTGCGGCTCAAATTTAGTCATATAGCCAAAAAATAACTACTACTACTAGAAAACGTACACACGATAAATACCGACCCCAAAATATTGTTCCAACTTTCATATATTGAATGCAAATGAAAGTCAATATAGTAACTATTATAATGCTATGCAGAGGTAGCTAGCTTAAACCACAATGTTTTTATTTTCAATAATAAAGGCTTTACATGGGTCTCATCATTAAGACTGTAAAAATAAAGTGTGAAAGACAAGAGGAGATAGAAAAACACTGCAGACTCTCACAAGTCAGGACTCTAGGAACGCCTGTGTCTGAGCCTGACAATTAGCAGGGTTAACACAGTCTGTCAGGAGTACAGTAAAAGATCTCCTATTCAACTCTACTTTTTTTTTTTCTTAAACTATGGTTCATTTCATAGGTTACTGTTTGAAGGTTAATTAATTTCTGCATTAACTTTTCAAAGGGGTTCACAGCTTGACAGGGGAGCTCGTCTACTCCGGAACCCCTGAACAAAGTCGCCATCTTTTAAAGTCTAAGTTGAAGTGTTGAGCTAAAAGTTAATGATTTGTATAAGTGAAGTACAGTGGGTCATTTAAAAGTGCAAGCAAAGACATTTTCAGTCAAGAAATTGTTTAATCAGCTAATTGCAGGAAGGAGCTATTAAAAAGGAACATTAAGAGCTTGTTCAAGTTTTATTACCAAGAACACTGGTCAATTATGGACTAATAAGAAGGGTGAAGTGTATATAGGCAATACCTAGCTCCTCTAATGTAGACATATTACAAAAATTACAAAAGGAAGCGATTTTATCCATGATATTAAAGTGGAACTAAAGACTAAATAAATGTTTTTGCTACTAAACAATACATGATCTGAGTAATGTTGTTTCATCACAAACATACCTGGAGTTGTGTTTTGTTTCCTTCACATGTTTAATACACAAACTTTGCATATTTAGACTAGATTCTCCTCTAAAAATGAAAACCTTCTTGAAACCCACCTTGTGATGTCATGCGGTAATACAGGAAGTGCTCCACTGTGTTTTTAAACTCCATTCACCTTCACTAGAATCATTTGGATGATTTCAAACCCGGAATTGCCAATCTTTACTAAACACAAGGTGAAAAAGGTAGCTGTTAAAATGAAAACTACTGCTTCATGGCATCACAAGGTGGAACACAGCATTTGCTTTGGAGATGCAACAGACTATTAATAAATGATTACGCAAACATGTGCAAATGAAACAAAACACAATTCCAGGTATGTTTTTGATGCGGTAACAAGATTATAACATGGCTAAAAGCATACAAAAGGCAATTTTGGCTAACACAGGACCTTTAGTGTTACCTAATGTTCATAGTTCATTTTGGCAATTTTAACGCAAACGCTTTCTGGACAAAAATGGTCAAAAACAGTGTACTGCTTCCAGTGGCCGCTGTAATTTCAACTGCCCTGATCACAGCCAGGTGTCTCTGATTACAAACACCTGGCTGTAGGGGCATAGTTTGAAGTGTGGATAACTGTTTGACCAATCACAGTGTTCCTAATACATCCATACCCCGCCCCTCCTCTCCCCTCACTCTCTTTAGTCCTCCCGGTACTGCGCAGTTTAGCAGCTCTATTTGGGCGGAGTTTATGTGTTAAATGCTACTTTAAAGATGCAGTGTGCAACTTTTCAGGTAAAGGTTCTGCCACCTAATAGTCTCCATGGAGATGTTACTGTTTTGCCTGGAATGTTCCACATTATACCAGAAAATGTACATCTTGCATCAAGTAAATTACAGGTGTTGTTATTGCTCAAAAATCCCTTTAAAACATGCATTCTCATTGTCATTGTAGTCACCTCTCCACAGATCTCACCTGTAACCTGGTCTTGTGGCATCACTTGCTTGTTTCTTTGAAAATGAATACATTTAATGCTATAATGTAGAAAATCCCTGGCAAAGCAAAAACAGTTCCATGGAAACAAGCAGTTGGCGGACCCTCCACCAGAAAAGTTACACAATGAAACTTTTAAATTGGGATGACAAAACTGATTAGGTGAAGGTTGGAGGCTATTTTGTTCAAGTGTGATAAACATCCAATCAGGTATAGCCTACATACTGAAATTGTGTGGCTCTGGAATAGAAATCGTAACTTTTCTGTCAATCAATGCCATGACAGCTGGAGGGTATGAATGAATAATGCTATGAAAATTGGCTGAGAGTTCCAAAACACAATATTCAAAGCTGATACACCAGTCTAATTAATCTGAAGTAAAAACATGCTGATGTCCATGAGCAGATGTAATTAACAAGTCTGCATTTGATTAAAAGTTTGCCATGAAAGAAAGAAATACTGAATAAAGCAAAGCAAGAGGAGATGTACTATTTGATTTTCCATAGAGTAAAAGGGAAACAATTGTGTACTGATACTTTGCAGGCATTACGCTTGGCATGTTTCACATGTTTCTCTATGGTGGAATGTTCAGAGGTTACCAGGGAGACCCAATGCACACATTAGCAAACACTGTCAAAAATTTTTGTAATTTCCAGACTACTGAGCGCACCTGTATATAAGATGAGTCAACTAAATGTTTTAATATTACATCATATATATATATATATATATATATATATATATATATATAATTCTATAAGTTGCACATGCCCATGACTTCAAGAACATTTCCAACTTCAGGCTATCTGCTTTTATTGCCTCTGAAAGCTTTAGTCATCTTTTTGCATTGAGTCAGTTTGTCACGCTGCAGTCGCCGACGTCTCACCATCGACTCATTGATGCCAAGCTCACATGCAGCAGCTCCATTTCCTTCGACAGCCAGATTGATTGCCTTCAACTTAAAAGCTGCATCATATGCATTTCTTCATGTGTTTTTCATGAGGAGAGTGTGCATGAATCGCAAAATACCTGTTCAAAACACAAGGAAACTAACATCTTCCTCAGCGCATCCACCTGTCTGTCTTGCTCTTGCACCCCGTTACTTCGTGCTCTACTGCGCATGTCTCCTGCAGAAAGAGCCGCTGTCTTGTCTGGTATCATTTCAGACTCTCCGGGGGGCTAGACTAATTGTATTAATCAGGTATGAGTGGATGTCCGGCTACTGAAGTTTGAAATGTTTCTTCTCATCATTTATGCCAGTGTTTCCCAACCAGGGGTACAAGTACCCCTAGGGGTACGCGAGCACACTGCAGGGGGTACTCGGCAGTGTCGCTGCCAGGCACAGGGGGAGATTTTTTTTTTTTTTTTTTAAATTATAATTTGAGTAAATTTGAGTTAAAGAAAAGAGAAAATTTAAATTTCAAATTAAGGAAATGAAATAAAATGATTTTCATTTAAAAGTACAACGTTGTGTCACGTTCTACTTTTGGAGAATTATCAACACATGAGTGAGGGGGTACTTGAGGTATGACAAAAAGGCTCAAGGAGTACACAAGACAAAAAAGGTTGGGAAACAGTGATTTATGCAACCACCTGCATTTAATGTATTCATTTAGCATCATAACTTATTTTATCACACTGTGATAAACTGTTTTAGTGCGCTGACAACAGCACTAGCTAGCCTTGCAACTTCATGTTAACCACACAGACAGCGGCACTTTCTGTAAAAGTGTGAGAAAAAAGTAGTGGTTTATATTCTAAAAATGATGGTAGCATACACTGAAAACTCAAGAAAAAATACAAAATGGATTTAAACAGCCCATTTTCAGGAATCTGACTGATACAAGTGCTCATGGTCCTGTTTAGGACCATGAGCACTTGCTAGCTAACTAATGACTAATGTTATGTGCAAGCGGGACAAGCTTAACAGCTGGAACTACAACAGGTGAGATGATTTTTGCTAAGTCAGTTCTGGTCAGATTGTGTCAAAATAAATCTTAGATTAAAGCCTAACTTGCTTCAGACAGAGCAGTGCCTATTATTAGCATCACACCCTCAGAGAATGTTGATGACATCAGCTCTACTGAACTAAAGGTTCAGCTGTTGACTTGAAAACTACCGCTTCACCGAGCATTTTGAGCTTTGGAAAGGTAGACAGACTAATAATAAAGGGTTAATTAAACATTTGTGACTGAAATAAAACTCCAGGCATGTTTTTAAGGAGGTAACAACATAATAACGTGTTAAAGCTCAAAAAAGTCAAATGTGTGTTTTGTATTTATACGATATAACCTTTAAACCACTATTCTGTAATATATGTATTCTTCCCCAACACTGCCAATAATCCATATTTGAGAGCTGGTTAGATTTCCTCCTCTGCTTGATTCTTGCTCTTTTGACTTCAATCAAAACCATGTCCAAAAGCACAGATCCCAGACCGGAGAGTTTCCCAGCAACATCAGTCCACAGATGAGATGTACCTAGGTTTGGGTTTCCTTTGATATGATCTGTTATTACGAGACAGAGATGGATTACACGCCAGAGATGGAAAGAAAACCCTATTCCTCTTTGAACTTTCCGAGAATATGGATTAAAAAGACACCTGCCAGGAATCTATATTTTTCCGATCAATAACATGTGTGAAAATGTGAGTATGATTTGCGTTTTCCATTTTGTAGTTTTATTTTTGTCACCAGGTGTGACAAATTAATACAAAATAATGAAATATTGATATTTTGCTACTGATGGGTTTGTGGTGCCAACTGTAGGCTCTGCTCTGTGTACGGTTTAATGGACTTGAAGCTTTATTTTAACACAATATGACCAGAAAGAACTGAATTAGCTGGAACTACAACAGGTGAGCTGATTTATGCTGTCGAACAAGTCACAGGCTCCTGAAAATATGCTGTTCCATCCTTTTCGTATCTAAAAACTTGTCTGTTTGCTAATGTGTACATTAAAAGGTCCACCATTAGATATAAATGTAGAACACTCCCAGCATAATGTCAACGCAAAGAATGTTTTCTTATGTATATCTTATTTATCCATCCAATATATTAATGACATAAATTTTATTTTAGGTATAATTTTTAATCCTCTTTTCTTTCTTTTGATGTATTCATTTGTATACATTTCATTCTTCAATCTTCAGTTTTTGACCACCATTGTTTCTGCTTCTCAAAGTTTTCATTTAATACTGAGCTGTCCTCTTGCAATGTCCAGTGATCAATCATAAGTCATGAGCGCTTTTCCATTCCGCCACAGGAAATACTGTCGCCTGGGAAATCCAAAATGATATCCTTCTGTATAGAGAATATGCGCCTTGTCCAAATTAATTCAAAATAAAATTTAAATAGTTTCTTATTGTGAGACTTCCACTTACAATAAGAGAAAGTCCATCACTGTCCACCTTCAAACTGCACCTTAAACTGTGAATGAAGGAAAATCAAGTCTGAACACTTTTAATCTGGCCTTTTACTTTTCTGTGCTTTGTCTCTAACTGTTTTGTATTTTATAATTATTTTCTGTGTTATCTGCCTAGGGACAACAGAAGGAAATGAGCATTTTTGCTATAATCTGGCATATTTGCACTTTAATTACAGATGTTCTTTAATATGCACTGTCCCTATCAGATAAATAAATAAAGGAGCTCATTGGTCACCTATCACTCACTGATTCTGCTGAAATCCACGTTTCTCAGTCTATGATTTTTTTTTCTCCCTCTTTTTCATCATAAGCAGGCATATTTGTTTTGACTAAATACATGTACAGCACTTTTTTGTTCTAACTTTCTTTGCACTAAACTGCCTGGAGCTAATGTGGCAAGTGAATTTCTCCTGTGTGAGTCTTACAAAAAAGACATTCTGATACAACTGATACTTTCCGGTGGCATTACTCTGGGTGTGTACATGTTTCTTTATGGTTGAACATGGTATGGTTGAACATTCAGAAGTTACCACCAGAGACAATGCACACACTGGCAAACATTAGCAAAAGAGTTTCAACATAGACTGAAAAGTCAAGAAAAAAATACAAAATAGATTTAAACACAACACATTTTTAGGAGCCTGTGATCAATACAAGTGTTCATGGTCCTGTTTAAGTGTTTGATTGCCATATTTGATTTGATAAATTGGCTAATCATGCCCATCTGAACCCTGGGAGATTCACCAGTGACGAGGCTCACATCTTCATATAGTAGTGTGCATTCTGGATCCCAAGCATGAAATATTGCCTACTGCTGAAAGATGCACATCAATGTATTTTTAATATGGCTCTCAGAGGGCACCACAGCATAAAGATATGAAAGAAAATATGATGGAAGTTAATATTAAAGCAGAGTTTTTTTTATAGCCGGCCTTTTGCACTTTTAACCCTTCATCGATGCACACGCAAGACCACAACAAACAATCAATGTAAAATACAGAGATGCTTCCCAGGTCAGATGCGACAACTGTGGAAAAGAGCTTTTCTTTGAAGAGGGTAAAAGGTGAAACTGAGCATCACAAATGAATCGTCATACGGCCCTCTTAAATAATGCATGAAAATTGGTGGAGCATGAATGTCTGACCGCACAGGAGAGATATAGAAGTGAAAGAGGAAGGAGGAGAGATGAGAAGGGAGCATGGCGAGTGGCAGAGACAGCACTTCGTAATAATTAAAAGAGCTAAGGGAGAGGACTTATGAATGAAGGATCATTTTATACTGCACTCGAATGTATAGGAACATATAGATATAGCCCTTTATTATATGTGTGCAGCCTCTAATTAGGACTGATATGAGAAAAGAGATGTTCAATAGCCACTGTGGGGATGAATATTTCATACTGGAATTAAAATGTAGTTTTAGCTGTTACATGGCCCAATCAGAGTACTGTACAGTGATCCCTCGTTTATCGCGGGGGTTAGGTTCCAGAAATAACCCGCAATACATGAAATCCGCGAAGTAGGACAACTTTATATTTTACATTTATTCTACATGTTTTAAGGCTGTAAACGCCTCACCACACACATTATACACGTTTCTCAGTCTGGTATGAACATTTTCTCACATTCCTCTCTTGTTTAAACACTCAAACTTTCGTAGATTTTCAACAAAATGTATTAATAGTGAAACACGGGGGGAGGGGGGGGTACGTGCGGACATGTTGACCCGCGGTCACGAAACAAGGCAAAGAGCCGCAATCCTGGTTTAGACCTGGTCTAGTCCTGGTTTAGTCCAGGTTTAGACCTGGTCTAATCCTGGTTTAGACCTGGTTTAGACCTGGTTTAGACCTGGTTTAGACCTGGTTTAGACCTGGACTTCCTATGGATCCAGTGACTCATGTCTCCGCTCCTCGTGCATCCGGCCCCGGAACCCGGTGCGGCTCGGACTGCTTCTCATTCAAACACAGTGTGAGCACAGAGGAACGAACAGGGAGCACCGCGCTCATCCCACAGCACTGCCACGTCCCGGGACGCGACGCGCACCAACCCCGGCACCGGGGCTGCGAGCACGAGATCGAACCGCGGCGCCCGGACCGCGTCCTCTCAGCCCGAGCCACAAACCAGCCGCACGAAACCAGCAAAGAGCGGCACGTAGTGGTTTAATTCTGGTTTAGACCTGGTCCAGTCCTGGTTTAGTCCAGGACCAGTCCAGGTTTAGACCTGGTTTTTTAGACCTGGTCTAGACCTGGTTTAGTTCTGGTCTAGACCTGGTTTAGTCCACGTTTAATCCTGGATCTACAGTCTCTTAGCCAATCAGGACGCAGAACACAATGTTACACTATAAAAAAATGTTATACTATTAAAAATTTTTTTTTTTTTTAAATCCGCGAAACAGCGAGGCCGCGAACAGTGAACCGCGATAGAGCGAGGGACCACTGTATTGTGAATATTTGGAATACTTTAAAAGGTGCACTGTGTAACTTTCCTGGTGGAGTGTCCGCGATCTATTTGTCTTCATGAAGCTGTTATTGTTTTGCCTGGAATGTCCCCAGTTAACATTAAACTCTTCTATCTCCATGAAAATGAGAAGAAACAAAACACAGCCAAGATACAGGTCAGATCTGTGCAGAGGTGTCTCAGCGTATCGTAAGAATGCCTGTTTTTCATGGTATTTTCAAGCAATAAAAACACCTGTAATGGAATAAATGCAAAATAGACAAGTTTAATAACGTACTGTGGAAAAGTAAAATATCACACCCCCGTAGAGACAAGAAGGTGGTGGACCCTCTACCAGAAAAGTTACACAATGAATCTTTAAAGGTTCTATGTCACGCTATTTTCTAATGTATGCTATATTGTTTCCTCATCACAAACCTTGCATATTTAGGCTCGCTCAACCTTGTGACGTCATATGGTAATACAGGGAATGCTCCATTGTGTTTTTAAACTTCATACTCCTTCACTAGAATCATTTGGATAATTTCAGCCCTGGAATTTCCAATTTCTACTCAACAAAAGGTAAGAGGAGCTGTTAACTTGAAAACTACCACCCCATGCATTCCAAGCCACATCACCCTGTTCTTTTTCATCAAGATGTGTTCAATACAAAACAGCTGTAGACCAAATCAGCCCTCTGAGTGAAGAACCAAGTTATGTTTTTGGAGACAGATGGGCAGGTCTGAATATTTTAGAAAAGGAAAATCCACTGGGAGTTTCATGCACAATGGCGTCTTCATACACAATGGCTGAGGTCCAATGATAATGGGTAGGTGGGAGGTACCCAGTTAAATTTAGTAACTTTTTAAAGAAATTTCACTTTGTAGTAGGTCCAAGTTTTTCTGTTATGACAATAATGGCAAAAGGAGAAATTCAGTTTGTCAACTGGACAAAGTTTATTTGGTCGAATACATTTGGCAGCTCATCCAAGCTGCTTCTTCAGTAGCTTTGTCCAGTTGACAAACTGAATTCCTCCTTTTGCCATGGATTCTACCTGGATGACTGAGGGATTCTTCACACATCTTAAGAACAATTATGACAATAATGTTGATGCATTGGCTTTAAAGGTGCACTGTGTAAGTTTTCTGGAGCGGGTATGCAACCTGTTTGTCTCCATGGAGATGTTGGTGCTTTCATTTAAATTGTCCATAGTATGGTATTAAACTAATCTTGTTTGCATTTATTCAACTACAGGTGTTTTTAATGTGCAAAATAAATAAATAAATAAATAAATAAATAACTGTCAGTGAGGTTGGCTCTCCACAATTCTAAGCTGAAATTTGTCTTGCAAGTCTCCATAGAGAAACACAAGTTTACGGCCATACTGTGGAACATTTTAGGCACATCTCCATGGTGAAAGACAAGTGAATATAATATAACCAATTTTCTTTAAAGATCCCATGACATGGTACTTCTTGATGCTTTTATATGGCTCCTTAATGGTTCCCTAATACTGTAAATGAATCCTCCTTCTCACTGTTTTTAAATGTGCTATATAAATAAAATTTACTTACTTACTTACTTTCTTCAAAATCAACACTCAGTGCATGAGAAACAGAGATAAGATGAGAAAGAGTCATAAATGTCACTCTGGAACACTCCATTATGGGCGTTGTTGCTTGAATGCAAATGAGGAGGACAGAGCTGGCCTATAGTAGGGGGTGGGGGCGTGGCCAAGCTCTCCGCTCCGCTCAGTGACCCACTTCCGTGTTTTTGCACGGGGGAAGAGATGAGAAGCCTTCCATTGAAAAAAATAAACACATTTCCACAGAAAATCAAATTAAACCACTGCTGTTTCAGATATCCACAGGCTCAGATAAAGGACTTCCGAGCCTAGAAACACTCGCAAGTTCCTCGAGGCAAATAAAAAACGTACTGCGTAGCTCCTCCGCAGTCCAAACTCTCTGGGCGTGATTTACAGAGACGCCGAGTACAGACAGACGGGGGTGGAACTGCATTTGCATTTCTTTTTTCGATCTGACGTCAATAAGGTGCCTTGTTCAGAATTGCCCGTTTGAGCTCCGATTTTTTCTAACGCAGAAAAGGATCGCAAATGCTCAGTTTAGACATTTCACAACTTTTAACCATGGGGGTGAAAATTTCATGCCATGGGACCTTTAAAGGACCTTTAAAGGACATTTTCACTTTCTGAGGTTTTTGAACGTTAATGTGAGCTCCCCTACCCTGTTTAGGCCCCCCCCCCTCCCCCCCATGGTTAAAAGTTGCGAAATGTCTAAACTGAGCATTTGCAATCCTTTTCTGCGTTCAAAAAATCGGAGCTCAAACGGGCGAGTTTGAACAAGGCACCTTATTGACGTCAAATCGAAAAAAGAAATGCAAATGCAGTTACACCTCCGTCTGTCTGTACTCAGCGTCTCTGTAAATCACGTCCAGAGAGTTTGGACTGCGAATGCGCTAGGCAATGCGAAATGCGTTTTTTTATTTGCCTGGAGGCACGTCCGAGTGTTTCTAGGCTCGGAAGTCCTTTATCTGAGCCTCTGGACCTTTGAACAGCAGTGGTTTAATTTTATTTTCTGTGGAAATGTGTTTATTTTTCAATGGAACGCTTCAAATCTCTCCCCCGTGCAAAAACACGGAAATGGATCAGCTGAGAGCTCTGAGCCGAGAGCGGAGAGTTTGGCCACGCCCCCACCCTCTACTATAGGTCAGCTCTTTTCTCCTCATTTGCATTCAAGCAACAACGCCCAGAATAAAGTGTTTGAGAGAGATATTTATGACTCTTTCTCATCTTATCTCTGTTTCTCATGCACTGAGTGTTGATTTTGAAGAAGGATTCATTTACAGTATTAGGGAACCATTAAGGAGCCATATAAAAGCATCAAGAAGTACCATGTCATGGGATCTTTAAACACAAACAGCATAAGGTTAAAAAAATATCCAGATATGTTCTGCAACTACTGAACAGCTTTGTAAAGTAAAAGTTTTGGGCCAACACAGTAAATCTAATACAGTTTATAAACCAAAATGGGATATCGACTAAACCAATATCTTGGAAACTGATATCTGACCAAAAATTTCAGTATCAGTGCCAATATCAGAGTAGCAGTATTGTATCAGTGCACCACTTCTTCAGATAGGATTTAATTTTTCTCATTTTTGTGTTTTCTTCCAATTATGTTAACTTTAAATAGAGGTTATGTCCTGACAATTCTTTCAAAGTGCATTGTGTACCTTTTTTCATTGTACATTGTGTAATGTTTTTCTCCATGTAGATGTTGTTGCTCTGTTTGGAATGTTTCACAGTATGGTATTAAACCTTTCTATTTTCATGGAGACCAAAACAGACTAAGTTACAGGTTAGATCTGCGGAGAGGCAGCTCCGCTCACAGTCAGAATACCTGTTCTTCTAGGTATATTTGAGCTATAAAACCACCTGTAGCTAAATAAATGTAAGAAATGCAAGAGATGTTTAATGTCATACTGTGGAACATTCCAGAGAGCAATAACATATCTATAGAAACAAGCAGGTGATGGACCCCCAACCAAAAAAGTTACACAGTGCACCTTTAAGTTATTTTATTAATTGAGTAGTAGTTTTCCTAAATGCTTTTTACTTTTTCTTTCATGAACCACTACTTTGTACTTCTACTTAAAAAATAAGATTGAAAATCTGAAAATTCAAAGCAGATGGACCACACCAATGTAAAAAAAAGACCAGACACTTGTAGTTTCTGATCCATTATTTGGAAAAAAAAAAAAATGCTATTTTGGAGAAATATGCTTCAGGAGACAATTTGGTGAAGCAGATGGACAGTTTAATAACGCTTCCAACAACTTAGGGTAAAACTGCAAATTGAAATTTCTGATTCACTGATTTATCATTTAATATTTGCAAATTATTAAACAAAGGCCAGAAAGCACAGGAAAACTGTTTTTGTGGAGTCAAATTTCTGACAGGCACTTTGAAAGGTTCCAAAACTACCATTTTGCCATGACTATTAAAAAGGTGCCATATTAGACAAAATGGACTCTTAAGCTTGAGTCATGTTAGAATGATGTTACCTCAACAAAAACATACTTGGAGTTGTGTTTTGTTTCATTTACACATGTTAGTCCTGGTTTATTAGTCTGTCTACATCTTTAAAGTTCAAAATGCTCTGTTCCACCTTGTGATGTCATGTAGTGACAAGTTAACAGCTCCTTTTACCTTTAGTTCAGTAGAGATTGGCAATTTCAAGGCTGAAATTATCTAAATGATTCTAGTGAAGGTGTACGGAGTTTAAAAACACGGCGGAGCATTTTCCGTAGTACCACAAGATGGAACAGTGTTTTCTTGGCCTAAGTATGCAGGGTTTGTGTGTTAAAAATGTGTGAATGAAGACAAAACTCCAGGTGTGTTTGTGATGAGGAAACATTATAACATAGCTCAATATGGGCCCTTAAAATGTGCAATGCGTAACTTTTCTGGTGAAGGGGACACATCTGCTGGTCTCCATGGAGAGGTTATTGCTTTGCCTAGAAGCTATCCCTCTTATTCAGTTACAAGGCCAAAATATGAGCGAAAAACATGGATTCTTATAGTGAGTGGGGTCACCTCTCCATAGATCTGATCAGTTACTTGACGCAACCTGCAAGTTTAATGCCATGCTGAATATTTTATTCGTTTATTTGGAAGGGACAATGCATATTAATGAACTCACAATTTGTATAAGATCACACAAACAGACGTAAATATGCCGGATTTAGCACAGTGCTAATTTCCATCTGCAGTCCCAGACATAAAGGTATAGCATACAATAGAAAATACGTTGCAACTGTGGAACATTCATGTTTTACCAGGGCCAGGCAAAGAAATGGTAACTTTATGGAGGCAAGCAGTTGGCAGAACCAGTCTAAAAAACTTCTGTAGTGAAGGTGCACTGCATAACTTTTGTGGTGGAGGGTCTGTCTGAGATATTGTCTGGAATGTTCTACAGTATGGCATTACATTATTTCTTTATTTACATTATATCTCTATGGAGACAGCAGGTGAAGAGTTACAGGTCATATCTGTGCAGAGGCGAGCCCACTCACAGTAAGAATTAGGGATGCAAATTATCGATTAATTCATTAATTGATAGTTGATTGACCTTATCGATCGACTTACGATTAACTGATAAGCGGCGTTTTTCACCTGAATTTTAGTGTTTCAATAGGGTCTTTAAGAATATAAGCTATAGTAACATAACACTGAGTCAAAAATATATCATAGTATTATTATATTGTATATTCCTAATTAATTCATTATTCCTTGGTAAAAAGCAGACAAATGTATTGATGCTGAATAACAAAATACAGTAATCCCTCGATCTATCGCGGTTCGCGGATTTTTTTTTATTTTAATTTTTTAAATTTTTTTTATTGTGTAACATTTTTTTATAGCGTAACATTGTGTTCTGTCCTGATTGGCTAAGAGACTAGACCAGGACTAAACGTGGACTGGACCAGGTCTAGACCAGAACTAAACCAGGTCTGGACCAGGTCTGGACCTGGACTGGGACTCGACCGGGTCTGGACCTGGACTGAACCAGGATTGGGCCGCTGCGTGCCGCTGCTGGTTTCGTGCGGTTGGTTTGTGGCTCAGGGCCCGGGCCGCGGGCCAGCCACGCGGGACTAGCAGCGGCACGCAGCGGCGCATTCCTGGGCGCCGCGGTTCGATCTCGCCTCGCGCGTATACCCGGGGCTGCTGAGCAGTGCCGTTGGCGCCTGCGGCCGGCTGTGAGTCGAGCGCAGCGCGGTGCGGTGCGTATTTAATGCCACACCGAGAGATTCTACACATAACATCTCCATGGAAACAATCAGGTGCCGGACCCTAGACAGTACTCCTCTAAAGGTGCACTATGTACTTTTTTGGATGGGGTCCGTCACCTGCTCGTTTCTATAGATATGTCATTACTCTTCCTGGAACGTTCCACAGTATGACATTAAACAGCTCTGCCTTACATTAAATTACAGGTGTTTTTACTGCATAAATATACCCAGAAAAACAGGCATTCTGACTGTGAGCGGGGTCGCCTCTCCACAGATCTGACCTGTAACTTGGTCTGGTTTCATCTTTCTTTCATCACTCTGGGTCACTTTCATCACTTTAGGTCAATAAAAACCCATGTTATTGAGTAAACACAAGACAGATGTGTTTAATGCCACACTGAGAGATTCCAGACAAAGCAATAACATCTCCATGGAGACAATCAGGTCCCGGAACCTCCAAGAGAAAAGTTACACAGTGCTCCTTTATTTGGCTGCATTTTATCTTTGCTTCAGTCAGTGTACTAGTACTACAGAGTTTGGTTGTGCTTTTTGTCATTGCGCCTCATTGGAATCGACTGGTCTTAGTACCTCAATCTTGTAACATTAATGAAGTATTGATCGGGTGGGTCCTGTCACCTGCGACTTCTGAGAAGGACTTTTGAGTTGGGGTTGGCCGTGGGACTGACATTCTCAAACAAACAGTTGCGTAACCTTATAGCTTTTTACAGTCATGTTTTTACAGATTGGTTTTCCCGTGATAGATGTGCAGGACTGGTTCTTTGAAAGTCATTTGAACACAGAGATTAGGGCTGTACCATTTTGGAAAAAGATGAATTACGATTTACTGCTACTAGTAACATTTTAGTAGTATTTTTAGAAGATGATTTTTTTTTATTTATGGAAATTCGAATTTATGAATTTTGATAGTTTTAAATATTTAATGATGAAATGGTGTGCCGTTATTCTGAGGAGCCACTGTTATTGATGAGATGTTATTGTTAGAGCATCTTTTCTCTCTGATTGTGTTTTTTTTTTTATGGATTGTCCTTGTTTTAAAGCCCCAGTGTGTAGGATTCGTGGCGCATAGGTGGATGGTGCTATTGCACTTCCTGTTTTAGCTACGGCAGACCTCGAGGGTCACCCGGGCGCGCTGTAGCGCGGACAGCTCGTGTACCGGCGCAAGAACCGCGCGCCACTACTGTATACATAAAACGCGGTCACGTTCACTTTTTTTTTTCTTTTCTCATGAAAACACACATTCCCGATCATGTATCATGACAATCTACACATCAAATGAAACCTTACAGTCTCCTCTTTTTGACTATGCAATTCATTTCCCGGCACAACAATCACTCCCCGAGCACATGGGGCTTTTATACGGAAAAGCACAAAATGGAAAAGCACAAAGCTTACCTTTAAAGGCTCTGCCCAGGTCAAACTCAGCATTTCACCAAATAAGCTTGGTCTCAATCTGTCCGTAAGGATCCAGCGAATAAAATCCAGTAAAACAATTTAGTCCAAAACACGTGTTAGATCCATTACGACGTGTGATCCGGCAACATGCTTGTCGTTGTTTACCCAAAACCACGAGCCTTGCTGAAGGCGAAGGCGGAGCCCAAATGTCCTTCTGCTGCTCTCGTATTCAAAATGGCTGCCTCTGCATGGGGAAGATCCCCCTTTTATGTGACTATATCTAAGTCCAAAAGAATACTTTGATTTCATGATGGAAGTGAAAAGGCTTGGAAAACAATGTATTTTTGAATGGGTATCTTCAATTTAGGTAATTAACGGGTAAAAATCTTACACACTGTCCCTTTAAATAAATAAAACATAGTATAGGATTATAAATGGGCGACAGTATTTCTCCACTGATCAGAAGGTTGGTGGTTCGAATCCCACTCTTGATGTAAACATCATTGGTTGAGCGGTCATATCCACTGACCCACAGGTTGTCCAGTGCGATTCCAGCTCCCCCGGTATTTGCATACACTGGTGTATGAATGTGTGTGAATAGGTGAGTGGTTCCTTGATGTAAAGTGTCTTAAAGGTGGAAAAGCGTTATATAAATGAGACCATACCATAATATTTAATACAGATGGGTGTAGTGAAAAATAATATTGCTTAAATGCAGATTTGTAGTTGTAATACAATGAGTTCTTGGGTCTATCACTGATAGAAATGATCGGGTTCAACATTTGTGAATTTAGCTTTTGGATATTTCATGGCAAAGCACAATGTAATCAATAGGGAAACTGTCTCTTGACCCCGATGGGAGTATGGCATCACACTCTAGAATCTGCAAAGCACAAATTTACAAGAATAAAGCCAGATAACCCAGTTTTAATATTCTTGCAAGAGCTATTTTGATCACAGTTTGATCACGTTTAACCTTCTGCACATTGACAAGGTGAATAGTTTGTAGACATCCCAGCCGATTAGGATGCAGCATGTTGGACCAAGAATTTACTAATGATAATTTTATGAGTTTTATTCAGACCTAAATTATACAGTTCGCATTTGAATATGGAACGATGTGAGGTTTTAATATTAATCAGATTTGATAATGCCACTTGGGATAAAAGACTCATTTGTATGGACATGCTCTATTCACAATCTGATCAAAAACTATTCTAATATCAGTGTAATATAAAGGAAGTAGTAATTTGGAGCAACAGACAGAAGTTCTCCATTTTCTGCATAGATTCAACTGTCAATTAAGTTATATTTTATCAAACATTTTTGCCATGTTTTTTCTTCATTAAGGACATACCTGAAGTTGTATTTTGTTTCATTTAACCTGAAAACACACTGTTCCACCTTGTGATGTCATGTGGTAACAGGAAGTGCTCCATTGTGTTTTTAAACTCCATACACCCTCCATAGAGTCATGGATAATTTCAGCATTGGAAAAGGCTATTTTTTATGAAAATCTGCAAGAATAAATTTAATTTTGGGGAATGAAGTATTAGTGAAATGCTTGCATTGCTGTAGTGCTGATTTAAGCACTTTTGCTTTTCTACTTCATCACTTTCTACCACAGAGCCTCCACAGTCTGTGTTTAACCTGCTCTGAGCGTTAGCGGTAGCATAAGCCACAGACGTCAATGGCGGCTGCTCGCATCTATGAGTCTTCATTCAGGAAAATACAAAGTAGTTTCGGAGCAGTGATTTGGTCTCAGTACTCACCAATATGATAGCTGAAAAAGTGTGCTATCAGAGCTTTTGCCGATATCAGTATCGGTATCAGAACAACCCTATTGATTTTAGATCAATATTGTAGTTGAATAAACACTGAACAAAAGAAGGAGAGAACAATGTGTGTTCTTTAGTGCTTCATCTCGTAACTGAAAATAGCCTCTCTCACAAATCGTGTAACAAATATAAAATGGTCTGTAGAGATTTTTGTGAAAACTAGCTGTCTGAACATTTCTGGGTCACAGGGGCAGCAGTCCAAGCAAATCTGCTGCCCAGAACACAATGCACCACCATGAATCCTCCTGTGGGTGGTGGGTCCACGGGACGACGGCCCACGTCACAACTGGCCTTGATAAACTTCTGTCATGGGGACGTCATGGGGACACTTAACCCCACCTTAAAGTGATACTCCGGGATTTTTGACATAGGGTCCAATTTTCTAGTTAGCCAGCGTGTAGGATATGTGTAGAGAAAGTTATTTTGCGATTTCATGCAGTCTTTGTAAAATCTGAGTTGGCTGTTGCTAAGCTAGCGAAAGTGAACGTCCTGCAGCTAGCCAGCCACTAAAATAGACATACCCAGTACAAAACAAACACCCAAACAAATCAGTTATTATGCCAGGGTATCGATGTACATATCTGTGTTGATAGAATGATTAAGGAAGTAAACCAAGCATGTATTCCTTTGATCATCATCAGCAATTCGTACTTCCTCATTGAAAGCTTGACAGCCGCGGACTGATATCACCCGCATGTCCCAATCCGACCGGCTCTAATAGTTTGTTTACTAGCAACCTCGCAACTGTAAAAGTGAGCACACGGAGCCTGTTCAAAGTATGGCAATGTTTGGCGAGCCCGATTATTTTGATGAGGAGGAAGAGCAGTTGCATTTTTCCAGTGAACCATACTTGTATGAGCCGGAGTATACGGACGAAGAATTGAAAGAGATGGATTTACAAAGAGCAAGAAAACAAGAGAGCGCGTCTGCAAATGCAGCCGCCGCCGAAGCTGCAGCAGAAAGCCGGGACAGAAGAACCGGGGATTGGTGGTGTCAGTGCCGAAATTGCGAAGTTATGGAGAACGAGGATGAATGTTTTTGCTGCAGGGAGTGGGACTGTTATCCCACAAATGCAAGAGCTGGAGCTAGATACTTCGTTTCGAAGTCTAGATGTGTCTGGTGGCCATAGCACTTCCAATGATGTCTGCATAACAGAGCACCAGGACTTCTTGCCCCATCTCAATCGTGGCGTACTGGAGACATTCTTCTGCGTCGAAAAGATAAATTGGAAGAAACGACCTAGACCTGCTGGACCTAATGGCCAGTTATCAATGCGGTAAGTGGTGTGCCAGAAAAAAAATGTTGAATGTAGGAGCGTTTGGCCAGTTGCAAAATCAGTGAGATGATTATACTCACATCTTCTAAGTTAGGCCTCCTGTTTCTGTTACTCACCAACGTGTGTAATGCATGCCTCCAGTCTCTACTCTTTGTAATAATGACAACTGCTGCTGATGAATTGACGAGGGAGAAGTAAAATTCCGCCGCTGCTTAGAAACTAGTCCCCCAATATGCGTCAATTAAGTCGTTTGAAGCAAGGTCCGTTTCGTTCAAAATCTTATTATATCAACACAGATATTTAAATCGATACCCTGGCATAATAACTGATTTGTTTGGGTGTTTGTTTTGTACTGGGTATGTCTATTTTAGTGGCTGGCTAGCTGCAGGACGTTCACTTTCGCTAGCTTAGCAACAGCCAACTCAGATTTTACAAAGACTGCATGAAATCGCAAAATAACTTTCTCTACACATATCCTACACGCTGGCTAACTAGAAAATTGGACCCTATGTCAAAAATCCCGGAGTATCACTTTAAGCCCCACCAGTGTCCGCAGACACTTGCCCAAGGACACAACGGCAACACTCATCTGTGGTGCAACACTCATCTGGCCAACCCATCGAGAGCGGCATACGAACTGCCAACCCCTGGATCAGTACCAACTGAGCTACTGCTACCCCAAATACAAAATATCCACTTTAAAATGTACTTAGGTAAGGGGTAGCGATTCCTTACCTGGCCGGCGTTTCTGGAAAAACTACAGAGGATTTTCAGACAATATGAAATCCCAGTTTATTTCAAACCCACAAACACTTTAAGACAAAAACTGGTCCACCCAAAGGACAAAACACTGAGCCACAAACAAAGCAATGTGGTCTACTCCATTCAGTATAGTGAAGACTGCAGTGAGCGCTATATTGGAGAAACAAAACAGACACTTCACAAGAGGATGTACCAACACAGGCGGGCGTGCCAGAGTGGACCTTCATCTGCCGTACATCTCCACCTAGAAGCCACGGGCCACTCCTTTGAGGACAGTGAGATACAGATCTTAGCCAGGGAAAAGAACTGGTTTGGGAGGGGAGTTAAAGAGGCTTTGTGTCAAAAAAGAGAATCCTTCTTTGAACAGGAATGGGGGGTCAGACACAATTTGTCCCCCATCTATAATTCCATTCTCAAACCTAAATCAAAACAAACAAAGGAAACAATAGGGCTGGCCAGATCAGGTCCAGAGGTGTGAAAACACCCATTAGGGTATGAATGGGTATGCTAAACTAGACACCAGAGAGAAACTGAAAACAAAAGACAGAAACTGAAAACAAAGATGTGAGATAGTTTCAGAATAATTTCAGTGTAGTTAGCTCCTCCCTGCAGCTAGATATAAGCAGTGTCCATCAGCACTCTAACCAGAACTGACGAAGCAACACGGATGAGCTGCGAAATGTTTGACCAAATAAACTTTGTCCAGTTGACAAATTGAATTTCTCCTTTTACCATGGATTCTACCTGGACGACGAAGCTTTTTGTCACCTCTGCTTCAGATGTGTCACTGCAAGACTTAATGAAACGCCCAAATCAATGCATCCACTTCTTCTCTGGAAATGAAGCTGATCAATCACTTTATTCAATAGCTCTGCCTCAGACTAAAGAGTGGGTGGGGCCAGGGCCTCAGACTTATTGCTGACAGTGATAGTTATCAACAGCTAACAGGCCAACATGCACTTCTTGATTAAAAGCATTTCATTGTGTAATATATATATATATATATATATACATACACACTATATTACCAAAAGTATTCGCTCACCCATTCAAATGATCAGAATCAGGTGTCCTAATCACTTATTTTTCAGGAGCTGTGCTTGGCCCCTTAATTCCAGTGATGAAAGGAACTTTGAATGCTTCAGGATACCAAAACATTTTGGACAATTCCATGCTCCCAACCTTGTGGGAACAGTTTGGAACAGGCCCCTTCCTCTTCCAACATGACTGTGCACCAGTGCACAAAGCAAGGTCCATAAAGACATGGATGAGTCTGGTGTGGATGAACTTGACTGGCCTGCACAGAGTCCTGACCTGAACCCGATAGATCACCTTTGGGATGAATTAGAGCGGAGACTGAGAGCCAGGCCTTCTCGACCAACATCAGTGTGTGACCTCACCAATGCGCTTTTGGAAGAATGGTCAAAAATTCCTATAAACACTCTCCTCAACCTTGTGGACAGTCTTCCCAGAAGAGTTGAAGCTGTAATAGCTGCAAAAGGTGGACCGACATCATATTGAACTCTATGGGTTAGGAATGGGATGGCACTTCAGTTCATAGTATGAGTCAAGGCAGGTGAGCGAATACTTTTGGTAATATAATGTGTATATATATATATATATATATATATATATATATATATATATATATGTACAGTCCATTCCCGATTCAAAATCCCATTTTAGCCAATTTCCGATGCAGTAATTGCAACTGAAATCTACTCATGCACCTCCTCTGGTCTTAGCCAGGTTGAAAATCTCAAAATTACCAACATTATAACACCACTTTCGTCAAAAAACTCAGTAAAATGTACTTCTAGTTTTCTGTTTTGGAGATGTCAGCCTGACACGGGAGCCCTGCGCCTACACACTTCCTCAACCAAAAAACACACAGGAGAATGAAAGTATTTTGGGGCGAGGTGTGTTGCCCCCAGCAACAAACATGCCCCCAGACAAGATGGAGGCTGTAAAAGTGCATTTCGACTGATACTGTAAAGGGGCAAGGACAAGTCCAGTCACAAGTCCTTTCACAACCGCCGAAAAGAAAAGTTGTGCAAAATGGGATAATTTTGCTTTGGATTCTGTGTTAAGGAGCTGAAAGGTCTGATTTAATAATCAGCCTCAATTATCTCTTGGTGTAAATTACTTTAATGGAGAGCAACAATCGTAGGTGAAAAGTTTGATGTAATAAATTAGTTTGATAAATGTTGAACCTGAAAATTTTAGCAAACTTCTGTGAGGATTTCCTTAAAATTGTGTTATGCTGTTTTCAGTGTAACTTTTACATTGACAGTGGGAGTCTCAGCCTTTGTCTTTTTGTATTTTAGTTCAAAACAAAATGAAGAAAACTGGTTTACACACTGAAACACTTGTTTTAATTAATTTTTTAAATTTCAAATTCTGCCCCAAAAATGTTTTGCTCCAACTTTTACTTTATAAAATCAATTGGAGACAGTAAGAATTAACTAAAAGTAGTTGTAGTTAGTTGTTGTGTCCCAAACATACATCAAACCAAATCCATATGCAAGATAGATACTTTAAAAAAGTGATTATAAAAGTAACACTACACAATCAACAAGTGCTAAAAACAGAATGGTTTGACAAATGAGAGCAGATTATTGTGATCACGGTGACAGCTCTGAGAAGACGACAATTGGCCAAACCACAGATGACTTTTATGACACTGTTTAATGAGCGGTTATCTTCAAGGGCCCATCTACATCCAAGAGCAAAAGCACTCATTTATTTGACCCCCAGAGCTCCGATATAAGCTCCGACCAGCACCAAGAAAAGTAATTTTATGCAATTATAAAACATACACTACTTACTACACACTTTGGGATTTTTACACTTTGGCTAATGTGTTTCTATTCTTAAGCCACAGTATGTAACTTTTAAGCAAAAAAACTGCACTGGACTGAAAAACAGTGAGTTGCCTTGCATCTCCAGAAACTTATATTTGGCTTGCTCGTTTCCATGTTTTTCTTTTGGCTATAATATGCCACATGTTGACTTTATGTGATACAAACTGCTTAAGTATAGATTTATTAAAAGGCTACTAAAGTAAATGCAAATAATAAATGTGAAAAAGAAACATGTGCAATACAAACAAACAAAAAAAGCTTATTTTCCATTTTTGCCAAAAAGTTATAAACTGACTTTAAAATGTAAAAACACATCCAAAAGTGTGTAGTAAGTGTAGCAAGTAGTGTGCTACTTACAATTACATAAAATGATGTGTTCTTTTGACTGTAATATTCCACATATCTCTGGAGAATGTTAAAAGTATGGTTTTAACTTTGTCTCTTACATTATCTTATATTTATTATGCATTGTCCATTTAATAAATACAAATACAACTTTCTATTGCCATGGAAACATGCAGGTGACACTATGTACCTTTGGCGGGTCAGGCATCAGCTACTCTCCATGGAGATGGTTTGCTTGGAATATTCCACAGAAAGGCATTAAACATTCAGTATGTATATTCCAATAGTTATGGAGAAATTCACTCTAAGAGCGCATGTTATTCAAGGTATTGGCAATAAAAACACCTGTAATGCCAAATGTAATGAGGTCCCACCAGAGAAGTTACAGAGAAGAAGTACTCTATTTTGTTACTTACTACTACTACTTACTTTACTTATTTTGTGGCAAACACTGCCTATATCTGCCTGAAGGGAGGAGCTAACTACAATGAAATTACTTTGAAACCACCACACCTACTTATTTTGTTACTTACTAGGTAAAAGTACAGGAAAATATTAAAGTAAAAGTAAAAATATCACATCAAAAGTCTACACAAGTATTGAAGTACGCGTTTAAAATGTAAAAAGTAAAAAGTATTGAATCGATCATCTAGCTATTTTTCAGCAGGTCTCAAACAATAATAAAAAATGCTTTTACTTTTCAGTCGAGTTTAAAAAATGTATCGAAGTAGAAAGTCCAGATACCTGCTCTCAAATATTGTGTTAAGTAAAAGTACTAAGTATCGATCCATCTTCTTACGCTTCTCCATTTCTGGGTCACAGGGGCAGCAGTCCAAGCAAATCTGCTGCCCAGAACACAATGCACCACCATGAATCCTCCTGTGGGTGGTGGGTCCACGGGACGACGGCCCACGTCACAACTGGCCTTGATAAACTTCTGTCATGGGGACGTCATGGGGACACTTAACCCCACCTTAAGCCCCACCAGTGTCCGCAGACACTTGCCCAAGGACACAACGGCAACACTCATCTGTGGTGCAACACTCATCTGGCCAACCCATCGAGAGCGGCATACGAACTGCCAACCCCTGGATCAGTACCAACTGAGCTACTGCTGCCCCAAATACAAAATATCCACTGTAAAATGTACTTAGGTAAGGGGTAGCGATTCCTTACCTGGCCGGCGTTTCTGGAAAAACTACAGAGGATTTTCAGACAATATGAAATCCCAGTTTATTTCAAACCCACAAACACTTTAAGACAAAAACTGGTCCACCCAAAGGACAAAACACCGAGCCACAAACAAAGCAATGTGGTCTACTCCATTCAGTGTAGTGAAGACTGCAGTGAGCGCTATATTGGAGAAACAAAACAGTCACTTCACAAGAGGATGTACCAACACAGACGAGAGCCAGAGTGGACCGTCATCTGCCGTACATCTTCACCTAGAAGCCACGGGCCACTCCTTTGAGGACAGTGAGGTTCAGATCTTAGCCAGGGAAAAGAACTGGTTTGAGAGGGGAGTTAAAGAGGCTTTGTGTCAAAAAAGAGAATCCTTCTTTGAACAGGAATGGGGGGGTCAGACACAATTTGTCCCCCATCTATAATTCCATTCTCAAACCTAAATCAAAACAAACAAAGGAAACAATAGGACTGGCCAGATCAGGTCCAGAGGTGTGAAAACACCCATTAGGGTATGAATGGGTATGCTAAACTAGACACCAGAGAGAAACTGAAAACAAAAGACAGAAACTGAAAACAAAGATGTGGAATAGTTTCAGAATAATTTCAGTGTAGTTAGCTCCTCCCTGCAGCTAGATATAAGCAGTGTCCATCAGCACTCTAACCAGAACTGACGAAGCAACACGGATGAGCTGCGAAACGTTTGACCAATTGAATTTCTCCTTTTACCATGGATTCTACCTGGACGACTGAGGGATTCTTCACACGTACTTAGGTAAAGCACAGATACCTACAAATTTACAGTAAAGTGCTTTACTACTTTTACTTTGTTTTGTTCCACCACTGCATTTTAAAGGCTATTCGATAAAATTCTTTGCCTATTTTACTAATTATACAAAACAACATTATGAAAGATATGGAGAAAATAGCATTCACTTTGCCTTTTTAAAGCCAAAGACATCTCTAAAGTCACTAATATACAATTTGAATTAAACCGTTGTTTGGAGAAAGTCGTCAACAAACTCTGAAAGACAAGTCTATAAGTCATTCCATGTAATTGTAGCCTCCCAATGCATTATGCTTGTGCAATTGTTCCAGTCAATTACAGCCTATCAAACTCAAGCAGAGGCTGAATCCACCCCATTAGGCGAGCTGTTGTTTACTATGGTCTGAAATAGACTCATCCAAAGCTCTATAGCAAAAACAATGGGGTAGAAATCCCAAGGGGCATCGTCCAAATGTCTGTTTGTGGTACAACTTCAGCTCTGTGCAATGAAAACAAATTAGGGAGTCGTAAGTGAGCGGTTCTATCATCAAACACACAGATGTATTTTAATTGAAATGGCTGGTCAGTAAAACTTAAGCTTGGGTTTCTGTGGGTTTAAGATTGTAAAAGGGTCATTACTGGATATTTATGTAACTAAAATGTAATTATAAGACAAATAAAAGTGTAAACAGGCCTATATTTTGCAGCATACTCAGGCAAGTACAGACATCTGACATTACAACTTAAAAGATGCACTATGAATGGTAAAATAATAAGTATTCAGTTTCTCCATACACTTTGAAATACTGAGAGATGCTGTAACTGATTTTACTTGAGGCAGTGGTCCAAAATGGCGTTGTTCCAATACCAGTTTTTGGGGATCCGATCTGATACAGATACTTGATACTTGGCTTTAGTGTACTTGCCAATACCGAAACCAGTCCAATACTACATAGTGTGAAGAAGTACATTAAGGCGACTCAATTTTGTTACAGTACAATAAATAAATAAATCTACTAAAAGGCTATCTCTAAAGAAAATATAGAATAAATTAGATTTTGAGAAGTAAGTCAAATATATAATGATTTGACCACAAGTAGTGCTGATTTAAGGGGATAGTGCGTTTTTTTTAAATGTGAATCTGTATGGCTTCCCCTTCAACAGTGTCGTCCATTAACACTGACTTACCAATGACAGCGTCGTCTGGGTCCAGTTCTGCTCCGGTTCCGTAGCTCGCAAACGTAGTTCCGGTAAGTTAGCTGGGACATTTAATAAAGCTTGTTTTTCTTCTCAAAACAACATTTGTCCAAAAAGTGATATATTTGCATCACAAATAGTTGTCCGCGAAAAATTCAGCAGCCTAATTCGCATGCTGCTATTTACTCCCGAGTCGTATCACTGCGCGCCAATTACTTATTATTAGCCTGTTCACTTGTAAACATCCGCTTAGAAGTGAAAAGGCTCATGTAAACATCCGCTTACAAGTTTGCCAATGAACACCTGAATGATTTAGAGACTTATTGGGAGAAGGTGCTGTTGCCAGATGAGACCAAAATCAAACTCTTTGGCATTAACTCAATTCGCCGTGTTGGAGGAAGAGAAATGCTGCCTATGACCCCAAGAACACCATCCCCACCGTCAAGCATGGAGGTAGAAACATTATGCTTTGGGGGCGTTTTCCTGCCAAGGGCACAGGACAACTTCACCGCGTCAATGGGAGGGTGGACGGAGCCATGAACTGTAAAATCCTGACAACCTCCTTCCCTCCGCCAGGAAACTGAAAATGGGTCATGGATGGGTCTTCCAACACAAAACAAACAACCAAGGCAACGAAGGAGTGACTCAAGAAGAAGTGCATTAAAGTCACGGAGAGGCCCGGCCAGTCTCCAGACCTTAACCCTATAGAAAACCTATGGAGGGAGCTGAAGCTCCGAGTCGCTAAGCGACAGCCACAATACCTTAATGATTTAGAGATGATCTGTGTTGCAGAAGTGTTGCACCCAGTACCAAGTTTTTTTGGCTAGAGGGTTCCAATACTTATTTCACTCAATGAAATGGAAATCAATTTATACATTTTTTTTAAAGTTATTTTCTTTTATTCTATCTCTCAGTGTTAAAATAGACCTACCATTAAAATTATAGTGTTCATTTCTTTGTCAGTGGGCAAACCTACAAAATCAGCAAGGGATCAAATACTTATTTCTTCCATTGTACATGAAAAAAATAAATACATTATTTTTGTTAAAATACTGGCAATTTTTAGTAAATGCTTGGATTGAGTTGTTAGTGGTACATTTTACTGGCCACTTGATTCCTGATGCAGCTTGCACACTCGCATTATTAAAGAGGGCACCCTTGGCATCCTCTAATAAAACCATGCAAAACTCACAGTGCCCCAGGCGAATACAGCCTCTACTTAAGCTTCTATTGGACCAGCCCAGATGCTTCTCGGATCACTGTGGCCTCATGCATGAAATGAATGTAAAATCACTGGTGAAAGCTGTTGCATCTCTTTATTGTCTACGGAGCTGATGAGCTGACATCTGCGAGCCTCTCATGGTTTATTTTGTGTGTATATGCACACTTAGCCAACCCATAACATACATGAATTATATAGTGAGCATAGTCAATTTTTCACTGTGCTCTGAGGATTACTGCACATACACATACATTTATAAAAAGGTTCTATTTGAGACGGAGAGTGCTGGGAGAGGCTGTGAAGAGATGGCTGCTCAATGAATTGTGAATCTGAAACTCCAAAGTTGTACAGGTTGTGCTGCCCTGAAATCTAAAGAGAAGAGGGTTCAGTATTGGGCTATTATAGTAACTGTCAATGCCCTTGTAAAATGCTGAAAGTTTGACTCTTTCTTCTTCTTCTTAGTGACTGTAATGTTAAAGGTCCTATATTACGCAAAATTGATTGTGAGGTTTCAGTCATGTTATAATGTTGTCATCAAAACATACCTGAAGTTGCATTTTGTTTCATTCACACATGTTTGAGTAACCTTTTAGTATTAGTCTGTCTACATCTCCAAAGCCAAAATGCTCTGTTCCACCTTGTGATATCATGTAGTGTTAATTTTCAAGTTAACAGCTCCTTAGTTCAGTAGAGATTGGCAATTCCAGGGCTGAAATCATTCAAATGATTCTATTGAAGGTGTATGGAGTTTAAAAAACACAGTGGAGTACTTCCTGTATTACCACATGACATCATGACTTTTTTTTTTTTTTTCCTGGCGGCACGGTGGCTGAGTGGCTAGCACTGATGCTTCACAGCAAGAAGGTTCGGGTTGCCCGGGCCTTTCTGTGTGGAGACTGCATGTTCTCCCCGTGTCTGGGTGGGTTTCTTCTGGGTACTCCGGTTTCCCCCACCAACCTAAACATGCGCCATAGGTAAAATCCTCCAGCTTAGGGCCTGACCAAGACTAAATAACAAAACAAAATCATGGGGATGGTCCCCGGGTCAATTATAGAAACAACTTCTCCTGTGCGAGATCAATAAAGGTCAATCTTCTAATCCTTGACCACTGTAAGGCGCTTTGTGTTACAATTTTGTATGAAAAGCGCCTTATAAATATTGTTTGATTGATTGATTGATCACAAGGTGGAACAGAATGTCGGTATTTCCAATCTGAAAACGCTACCTTTGAATGTCCCTGGCTTGTCGTTGCCATTATCGCATTCTCGTTGAGTTTGTCTCATTTAGCTTGAAGTGTGTGGGAAAGAAAAAGTAAGGCAGCGTGAGTAGAGACTCTGCCCACCCAACTTCTTAGCCAATCATCACCGGCCCTGCTCTCTCGTGAGCTCTCCCTGCTCCTGCTGATGTGTGGCTGTCTGCTGCATGAAGCCTGACATCATGGCGTCTTATTCAACCTAACTGTAACGTGCAATTTTGTCTCCGTGCCCATAGACAAGTCAAGTCAAGCCAAGCCAAGCCAAGCCAAGCGCCATACTGTGGAAGATATTCAAGGCAATGCAATATAATTTCATATGTAAAAAAGGAAGTGACATACCCTCCAAATTAAAAGTCTGAAAGTCTGCGCTACACTATGTGGTAACTTATGGCTAACAAGACCTATAATTTTATTTAAAATATGTTTCTGAAAACTTTAAATTATTAAAGCATTTTGCAGAATCTTTAGTTGATTTTTTATTTTAATTTTTTATGGATATTGGTTAGGTACTAGCATGTAGCTTGGTAGCCTTGGCGATGTTTTTGAACTCATTAATATTTGACATTTTTGAAAAGTCTATGGGAAAAAATGAATGGGAAATTTACCATCTTTGTTTACTGAATATTTTTAACATTACCAGATAATGATTGAGTTTGAAATACTTGAGATTTTGATTTCTATAACCCTACTTTTGAGTTTTTGTTATGACCTAGAAAACATAGCATTATAAAACAGCATTTTTCAAACAGAGACATTCTATTAACCTATTTTTCTGAACTACACGGCCATCAGGAGCTGTGTACCGTATGTCCTTTTGTCCTGTACACAAATTCAGGTCAGGCTTTATTCTCCACTACTTCAATACAGAGGTAAAAGAACTCAGACTGTTTGATACGACTTTAAAAAGGAACTGTACCACATTTTTACGATCTTTAAAAACTGTGAAAAACAGACCTAGTTCATTTGAACATAGGTGCACTGTGCAACTATTTCATTGAAGGTCCATCATCTGTTTGTTTCTATGGATATATCAATGCTCTGCCTGGAATGTTCCTCGGTATGACATTAAACTTCTCTACCTTACATTTATTCAATTATAGGTGGTTTTATAGCTCAAAAAAAAAAAAAAAAAGAGGCATTCTGACCGAGTGGGGTTGCCTCTCCACAGAAGTAACTTGGTCTGGTCTCCATGAAGATGGAAAGGTTTAACACCATACTGTGAAGCATTCCAGACAAAGCAATAACATCTCCAGAGAAAAGCACTTGATGGACCCTCCACCAGAAAAGATAAAACTTCTGCATTCTGAGCATCCTAATTCCTCACACAATGAGTTAATAAGTGCTTTTCCCAGCCCTCAGAGAGCAGAGTTTTGCTGTGGTAGTAATGCTAACAACAACCATCATGCTAACACACATTTGCTAATGATCAGAAAATAAAATGGAGTAGTGCTTTCAGTTAGCATCTCACCCCCAGGGAACGTTGACGACATCAGCTGCAAAGTATCAATAGGCAACATGAAAGTTACCGAGTGTATGTATGCGAGTGAGTGTGATAAACATGGAACTGAGCACAGGATAGCTCAGTTATATTTGGGAACCAAACTACTAACTGTGCTTTTTACTAATTCAAACTTTGTTGTTTTGATTTGTTGTTCATGATTGGCCAGAATCCACAGTGTGAGAATAAACAGCTCTATTTTACATTTATTCAATTACAGGTGGTTTTATAGCTCAAAAATACCTAGAAAAACACAAACAAAGCATTCTGACTGTGAGTGGAGACACCTCTCCACAGATCTGACCTGTAAGTCGATCTGGTTTGGTCTCCTGAAGATAGAAAACGTAGTTGTTAACTTGAAAACTTCTGCTTTGTGACATCACAAGATGGCAGACAGACTAATAATGCAGGATTACTCAAACATATGTGAATGAAACAAAACAAATCCAGGTATGTTTGATGAGGAAACTATATTATAACATGGTTTAATGCTCACAAGAGTCAATTTTGTGTAATATAGGACCTTTAAAAGCTAAAAAAAAACATTGTACATCAAAATTGCTTTAAAAATTACATCTGGATGTGTGGACACACTCTCCACAGAGGCTAATGGAAAGCACACTTATGTTGCTGTTATCAGGGATGAAAGTGACTGAGTCACCGAAAAGCTCGGGGGGTCCATGCCCCCCCCCCCCGGAAAATTTTTCAACTCTAGATGCTCTGAGATGCAATCTGGGATCGTTTCAGCCAATAAAAACTAAGACGTCAACCACCCATTTTGGGGGGAAAAATTCCCTTTCCCCCTCTTGATGATCCCACTTTGCACTATCTTCTCACAAAATATAGGGCTTAATAATCTTTATGTGGGAAAAGGCTGACTCACATAAATAAGTTTTCATAAATCCATCTCCATTTTATCTGATAAATGTTAATTTTAATCTTAAAATAAGCCACGCAAACTGTTACTGCACTTAAACATTCTGTGCCCCATTTTTGGACCTTCACCCACAGTTTGAGGACCCCTTCTTTGATTTTTTTTTTTTTTTAAACCTGTTTTTGCAACTTCCTACCTGAGTCACATTCTCTTACTGGTTTTGCAGTGGTATTTACCAGCCTCTACACATTTACCAAACGCATGTCGTGACAAACAGATCCATTTATGCACTTTTATTAGGCAAAATTCAACCACATGTCACGGTAGACCTGCTCTGTGCTGTAGACCTGCTCTGTGCTGTAGACCTGCTCTGTGCTGTAGGCCTGCTCTGTGCTGTAGGCCTGCTCTGTGCTGTAGACCTGCTCTGTGCTGTAGACCTGCTCTGTGCTGTAGGCCTGCTCTGTGCTGTAGACCTGCTCTGTGTTGTAGACCTCCTCTGTGCCGACACGGTAACAAATTTAGATTAGTTTTTGCTTCGCGTTTCATCCTTGCACTTTTAATCAGAGCACATTGAGGAGGGAGCCTGTGTGTGCGCTATGAGTAGGAGGAGGGAGAGCGTGAAAAGGCGAGGAGCGGCATGAGAGAGAGGTCATGTGATCACCTAGGCCTACAAGTCGAGCGGCAGAGTTGAGCTGAGTGTGGAGCGCTGCTGCGCTCTAATGTCTGTCGGTGTCTGTTTCATTGGTTTTGGCTAACTAATTTAAATACTCGATAATGTAAATTTGCACATCGTTAAAACAACAATCACGATCATATCGCAGACAAACGCCCACCCCTTACACTTCCACTAAAGGTTAACAGGCCAATACAGCTAATATGCGCACAGTGATATGAATCGAGACAATATGCGAACGCCAACTACGCAGCTGGATGTTTCGTGGACAACTGTTTGGGACGCAAATATATCACCTTTCGGACAAATGTTTTGTTTTGAGAAGAAAAACAAGCTTTATTTCATGTTCCAGGGAAGTTACCGGACCTACTTACGTGGGCTCCGGAAAGCGAGCCGAACCGGGATCAGCTGAGACTGTCAGAGGTAAGCACACACGTAACTTTTAGAAGGAAACCCATACAGAATAACATAAAAAAAACTATCCCTTTAAATGCTCCCAGTTCAGTCTATCTCAATGTGACATGCAAGTGTAAGCTCCAGGCAACTGGAACTGAGGTGTTGATTAAGAGGGAGTGCTAGAAATATTTTTGGAGAATTTACGTATGCAATTTGCAGCATTAAATTCAAGAAAAGACGGAAACATCAATTAAATCAATGTAATTTTTTTTTTTTTTTTTTTGCAGAGGAAATAACTGCAATCTTCACAATATGCTAATCTAAGTAGCCCTTGTGTCTCAGTCAAAGGTCTCAGTCAGTTTAACAGGAGGGAGGGTGAAGGAGGGTCAGCAGATCTGTGTCCGGGCAGTTGGAGGAGAGGAAGAGCCAAAAGTGTCCCCCCTGTGTCCTGCAGCATCACAGCAGCCTCCAGGGGGCACCAGGTGAACACAACAGGAAAGGCCTCACTCTTATTCCGCTCTGGTGTTTTGGTTGATGATGAAATGGGCCATTCCCTCAAAGTATTTCCTCTGGTCTTCTGTCACATTTTCTGCCACATATGGTGTAAAAAGCCTGTAGCATCTCAAATGTCCATGGCTAGTTCCATAGCTAACGTCTAGTTGTGTCCTTTGAACTGCACATGCTGCTCTTCTTGGTTGCGTAAAATCATGTGATATGTTAAAAACTGAGCTAAAAAAAACAGTTTCAAAAACTGATTGGCGTATGAGCCAAATAGCCATGAAAAACCAGCCAGCAATTTAGATTTTGCTGTGATTAAGATCACAAAACTAGCTGACCTAATTTAACCATGACTAAGGTATATTGGATGCATTGATGTTTGAGACTAAATGTGACTTCCCTGGTATAAAATTAGAGCCCTTGTGGTAGGTAAACTAGTCCCCTCTTCTCTTGCAGGTGGCTAAAAGTGATATATTTGATCTTCAAGAGTCCTGACCTCCACAGAGACACACACAAGAACACTTTACCACAGTTTTCTTCACTATCAGAGTCTTAATTGTAATCTCCTGCATTAGTACCTCGAGTTACAAGTGTGTGTGAAACCCGTTGACACAACTGATCAATTAGCCTAATGGCTGCCGTGCTGAGGTGCTCTATGTGAACAGGGTGATACCGATGATACAAATGAATTGCCTGAGTAGATTTCATTAATTAGACCTGAAGAGGAGGCAGATTACGAACTCCCAAGAGTCCCCAAAATGGTGGACGGTTTTGGGATCTCCATCAACGTAACTCTTCACAAATTTTATAGGGACAGTAATTTTGCATTCATTGTGAATCAGTTTGGAAATTAAAGGAAAATTAAATTTTTTTTTACAATCTGAGCCTTCTTTCGGCAATAAAACAAGTAGTTTTACTCACCCATAGCAAATTGGTGTCAATTGGAGCAGTATCGCAGAACTTATGTTGAGCCGTTCTGTTCTACTAATGATCCCGTATCCGTTAGCGTGAGTGCTCGGGGCACTGATTTGCGGTGTCCAAATAACACAAACTTTAGCACTTTTCAAATCACAGAAGATCGCTGTGTCAGCGTAGACTTTTAGTAGATTCCAAAATGGCCTGAAACCCGATATCGCAACAGAAAAGTAAAGTTCAGAGCGGTGTTAGCTTCTTTCGGATTAGCAGTGTTTACAAAACAGCTGAGTTCACGCATGCGCACTGTCCTCTCTGATGACGTCATCAAATGAAACTATAGCTGCATATCGGGTTTCAGGCCGTTTTGGAATCCACTGAAAGTCTACCCTGACACAGCGATCTTCTGTGATTTGAAAAGTGCTAAAGTTTGTGTTATTTGGAGAGCGCAAATTAATGCCCCGAGCATATGATACGAGCACCATGTTAACGGATACGGGATCATTAGTAGAACATAACGGCTCCAACATAACTTCTGTGATACTGCTCCAATTGACACCAAACTGCTATGGGTGAGTAAAACTACTTGTTTTATTGCCGAAAGAAGGCTCAGATTGTAAAAAAAAACAAACATTACTTTTCCTTTAAAGGTGCACTATGTAAATTTTAACCTTCTTGTATCCCTGGAGATGGTGCTGCTTTGTCCCGAATGCTCCAGAGTATTGCATTAAACCCATCTATCTCCATGGAGACAAAAAAAGTGACACCTCCAAGCAAAGATACACGCCAGATCTGTGGAGAGGCAATCCTGCTGTCTTTTGAAAGCAATAAAAACATCTGTACTTGAGTAAATGCAAGATAGATACATTTAATGCTACTGTGGATGTATCATGTTTGTGGTATGAATCAGGGATGAAAGTGGCCAATCATGAAAAAAGCGGAAAGCCCCCCCCCCCCCCGCTGGAAAATTTTAAAATTCTGAAATTTGGATTTCTATATGCTATATGTTAGCAATAAAGTTAAACTGTACATAAAAGTACAAAAAAAAAACACATTTTATTAACAGGTAGGCCTACTAGTAGTATATACTGGATTTGTTTTTGCTTTGCACTTCATCTAATCAGAGCGCATTGAGGAGGAGCTGATGCTCGCTAAAAGGCGCAGGTGAAAAAGCGAGGAGCGACACGTGAGGCACGGGCAGGTAGGATGAGGTATAGGATGTTTTATAAAGTTTAACCTGTGTACACGCAATGGTACAGGCTGTTGCGAAAGAGCTGTGCTCACTCGCTCGGTCCGCGGCTCCAGACACGGGCTTGAGCCCGTGTTTAATACGAAGTTTAATACGAGATACACGTACTTTTGTTCTGAATACGGGACGATTCTGTTTTTCAAGGGATAGTTGGCAATCCTAAACACAACTATACATATATATATACACCCAAAATCTTTCTCAATGAATTTGCACAGATGTAAAAAAAAAAAAAAAAGCTGGGAAAAAAAGCGGAGAGCCGCTAAAAAACGGAACTCTTTCATCCCTGTATGAATGTATCATGTTTGTCACTACCTCACTGTAAACTACTGTTACCTGTGCAATAATCTGTGCAATAACCCACGTGCAATATTTATACCATACTATGTGCAATACAAAATCCACATGCAACACTTATACTACACCATATTATGTGCAATCTGTGAAATACTCTTACACCTTATTTAATCCTACCTGCACCTTTGTACTTTGTATTTTTATTACATATTATTACACATTTTTATTATATCGTTTACTTCTTCCCCTGCACTTTTGCAACACTTTTTTACCATGTACTATTATTGCATGTTATTAGTACAGTGAACCCTCGCTGTATCGCGGTTCACTCTTCGCGGCCTCGCTGTTTCGCGGATTTTTTTTTCCAATTTTTTTTTTTTTTTTTTTAAATTTTTTTTATAGTGTAACTTTTTTTACAGTGTAACATTCTGTCCTGCGCCCTGATTAGCTTAGAGACTAGACCAGGACTAAACCAGGTCTAAAGCAGGTCTAAACCAGGTCTAAACCAGGACTAAACCAGGTCTAGACCAGGGATGGTAGGGACAGAGTCTCAGATGTCCTTCACGAGAGCGCCTGGGTGACAGGAGGTGTGGCCTTTGTTTACTTGCACGAGCCATGGAAGAGACTGAGTGCGAGCCGGACCATGGAAGAGACTGAGTGCGAGCCGGACCATGGAAGAGACTGAGTGCGAGCCGGACAAATGGAAGAGACTGAGTGCGAGCCGGACCATGGAAGAGACTGAGTGCGAGCCGGACCATGGAAGAGACTGAGTGCGAGCCGGACAAATGGAAGAGCCAAGAATCAACATGGACGGGCCTGGCGCCTGGCCGCGCGGCGTCCGGGGGAGCCGCAGCGGGGGGAGGACACTCGCGCGCACAGAGGAGACAGTGGGTCTTTTCCCCTCACGAACCCGACCCCGTCCTAGAGAGCTGTGGAGTATTGGCGACGCATTGATAGCGGTCTGATTTTGGAGCCGGGGTGAAATGCAACCAACTCTTGTGAGCGCAGGTTGGTCTTACCTGTTCTTGTGGTGAGCTCTGGTGCTCAGAGGCGTCTGTTAGCGGTTTGGCACTGTTAGCAGTGGCTTGAGTCTTGCCCAAAATGATATCCAGGTCGCTTTCCACTCGACTTTCGCACATGGCATGGATATGTGGTACCAAAACAAACACACGTGTCCGCGCGCACGTGTCCGCGCGCACGTGTCCGCGTGTCACGTGCCCCCCCCCCCACTATTAATATATTTTAATGAAAATCTACAAAAGTTTGAGTGTTTAAACAAGAGAAAAATGTGAGAAAATGTTAATACCAGTCTCAGAAAGGTGTATAATGTGTCTGGTGAAGCGTTTTCAGCCTTAAAACATGTAGAATAATTGTAAAATATAAAATTGTCCTACTTCGCGGATTTCACTTATTGCGGGCTATTTCTGGAACCTAACCCCCGCGATAAACGAGGGTTCACTGTACTTCTGACTATCTCAGCGAATCAACGGTTCTTCTGATCCTAAGCATTTCATTGCATTGACGACCATGTGTTGATTCTGCATATGACAAATAAACAATCTTGAAAAATCTTGAACATTTCAGGCAAAGCATTAAAATCTCCATGGAAAATAAATAAATAAATAAATAAAAAAATCAGATGACAGACCCACGACCAGAAAAGTTACACAATCCACATTCAACAAAACGATGAATACAACTTCAGGCTAAGATCACGCTGGGGGTATTCTAGCAGTTGCCATGGAAACACAATGCACACATTAGCAAACATAGCCAAAAAAGATTGAAAACTAAAAAGAACTGAAAAATTGTGACTGAACTTGTGACTGTAGTGTTATTTGAGAGGGACTTTTTTTAACAGTACAAATCATAACGAAATATTTTGTTGTTTGTGTGGGAAATTACGGTACTTCAAAAGCTGCATCCTTTGGATATTGCTAATTGCACCCAATTAAATTGTGATTTTAATTAGATTGTCCTGAACCAATTAAAGGTTATATCATTAGTGTGTTTTTCATAAGAAACTTAACTAAAATCAAAATTCACCAATATGAGGAAAAAGTGAATATTATTGTTATTATTTTATTAATATTTATTTTAAATTTGCATTTGCAGATTTGCTGTCTGGCTGTTTTTTAATTGACATGGCCAATCCTGTCGTGTGGATTGTGGCACGACAGGATTGTCCCTCCAGTTCAGACATAACTGGAGGGATGTAGCAATACATTAGAATGGAGGTGTATTCAAAAAGTCTTAGTATTAAAAAACTTAAAAATATCAACAAAAATAAAAAAAAAAGATAAGAAATTGAAATTGCCCAATATGAGGGGAAAAAGTAAATATTATTCTATGTTGCTGTTAGCTCATTAAAAATACACGAGTTGTGTAAATGGTAAAATGGTCACGTTTTTATAGAGTGCTTTTCCACCTTGAAGCCCTTTACATCAAGGAACCATTCTCACACATACACACTCATACACCAGTGTACACACGCACTGGGGGTGAGGTGGGTTAAGCGTCTTGCCCAAGGACACAATGACAGCATTCATCTGTGGGAGCTGAATTGCACCACCAACCTGTGGGTCAGTGGATCTGACCGCCCTTCAAACTCCAAATGAAATAATGATTAATACTCTTTTTGGTCGACTAAAACACTACTGACCAATGAATCAAATAGACTGGCAGATAGCTGACAGAACTACTTTCAAGCAGTTCTTTTTCTTTTCTTCTTCCTCCTCTGCTTCTGGTGAAATGAAGCACAGTAGATTTACACATGCCTTGAGTCTGTACTGTATTTATGGTCGACACAGGAGGGCCTCATCTCTCAAAAGCACCAGCGTTCTCTGGGACAGAAGGCTTATCTACACAGCAGGCACTCCACTGGGGACGCACCTGTGAGAGACAACCTAGTGCCACCTAGTGCACCACAGCGGTACTACAAGGACTACACTAAAATACTGTAATAGACCTAGACTTTATTGATCCACAAGGGAAATTATTTGGACACAGTAGCTCAAACATCGCAGTATCAAAAATATAAATCTTAATAATCATTTCAAAATAAACTAAATAATAGTTTAAATTTGCTATAAAGACGTATTATGTCCAAGTTACAGGTCAGATCTGTGGAGAGGTGAAAGAAAGTATATTTTCAAGTTATTCTTTTAACAATAAAACTTTGCTGTAACTGGATAAATGTATGATAGATGCCTTTAAAGGCATACTGTGGAACATTCCAGGCAACACAATAACATCAGTATGGAAACAAGCAAGTGGCGGTCTCTCCAATAGAAAAGTTACGCAGTGCACCTTTAATTCAGATTATTTAAGGTGCACTGTGCAACTTTTCTTGGTGGGGGTTCTACTACCTTTTTGTAGTCATGGTGATTGCCTGGAATGCTCCACAGTATGCCATTAAACTTATTATACTAAACTATTCAGCATGTATGTAATTAAGGGTGTTTTTATTGCTTGCAAAATTAAGTAATTGAAAAACTCGCCTGTCACTTGGCCCGTTAGTGTCACCTGCTTGACTCCATAGAGAAAGACAAGTTCAATGCTATACTGTGAAACATTCCAAGACAACCAACGCAACAACCAGCAGAAAAGGTACATAGTACACCTTTAATTAGGGCTGCAAAATATTATAAAATTATTATTATTAATTAATATTTTAATATATACGCTTGAACTCAATAAATTCAGTTCATAATAAAACAAAAAAGTGTACATGGTTTAATTTACTAGTGAATATAAAAACTTAACAGAGAAAACAAGGACTGAGCATGAATGTAGATTTACACACACACCTCGTTAGCTGGACCGGTGAATTTTATATTTCTAATTTGAGGAGGAATTTCAATGGACTAAAAAAATTGCATTTTAATAAGGCATATAAATGTATCTAATGGTCATAAAATACATGTAAACTGAAATAAACATTGAAATCGGTCTTAAATAGCAATATTAAAGATTGTGTAACCTTTCTGATGGAGGGTGCATTTCTACATGGAGATGTTATTGCTTTGTCTGGAATGTTTCACAGTATAGTCATTAAACCTTTCCATCATCATGGAGATGAAATGAAACCAAGTTACAGGTCAGATCTGTGGAGAGGCGACCCCGCTCACAGTCAGAACGCCTGTTTTTCTAGGCATTTTTGAACTATAAAACCACCTGTAACTGAATAAATGTAAAGTAGAGCTGTTTAATATCACACTGTGAAACATTTCAGGCAGAGCTGTAGCATATCCATAGAAAGTAGGTGACGGACCTCCAACCATAAAGGCACAATGTGTAACTTTGAAGATTGAAAAAAATCAGTCACTAGAAAATGTAATCATTGAGTCAACATTGAAACAAGACAAATACTATGAAAGAACTTGAAAAAATTGTAGACCTAAAAATTAATAAAAATATTCTAAAATTCTAGCATAGTAAACACATGTCAAGCCTTCAGTGACAGTGTTTGCTTCGGTAAATTGGTACATTTTACATTATAAAGAAAAGGTTTATTTTTCCTACTTCCTGCAGTCGGCTGTGTGAGATTTGTGAGTAACTTGTAAAAATTGTGTATCTTTTTCGCAGAGGGAGCAGCCTTATTAGCTGAACCCCTGCCCGGTCTGAGCCCTCCCCTCCCCGGCACCTGGCGCTTGCTACAGGTGGTCTTGTAATTACTCCGTGCGGTAGGCTGCTTCAGAGTTGTTTCACAGAGAAAGGCTGCGCTAATGAGAACGCTAACTGCTTCTTCTCTGTAGCTCTGAGACTAGACACGAGATGGGAGGCAGGTGTGTGGCAGTCCATACGGCCACTACAGACACAATAAAGAGCTGTAGAGGTGGGAGAGAGAGATTCAATAATGAAGTACTGCATTTGTGGTATGGTGTTTTGAGGGGGTCCATGCATTATCATGCATTTATATAGGGCCTTCAACACACCTAAAGTGCATACTCACACCTCATTCAGTAATAACTGTAGCCACAGCTGCCCTGAGGTAGGCTGACAGAAGAGAGGCTGCCAATCTGCACCATCACCACCAACACTCACGCACACACCACATTCATACTAGGCAAAATGGGTGACGTGTCTTGTGTACAGACGATAGACTGTAGAATTTCTTTTTGCTATTCTGTTTCTAAATTGAATAGCAATAAGGTCTCTCCCACTAGCATTAGCTACAGGTTTGATTGATAGTGCTGTTGCTAGTGGTTTTGCGCTTGGATTTCCAAAGGTTGCAGATGAGCTGCTATAACTGCTAGCCTCAATAAGCTTCATTTGGTTGCAGCTGAGCACTATAGGTGACATCACACTGCCTTAGTCCACTTCTATTATACAGCCTATGCTATGGTCACATTAACACATCTCCAGTTATATTTTCAATGTGGCAAACTGGCAACAATATGGTACTTTGCTTTAAGGCTTGAAAAGTCACAAGGACAATTTAGATTTTTTAAAATCAATATTAAGGTTTGAGGTCAAGAAAAAGTTTCCAAAATGGTGTCCAAAAGCAAAGTGACTAAATCCTATGTATGAAGAAATGTGTGTGAATAGACATCATCTCCAGAAGTCTCAATTGTCAAAATGGCATCCATACCATGAAAAAGTAGCTGTAATATACAGTAGTACCTCACCTTACGAAATTAATTCGTTCCAGAAGTGGTTTCGTAACGTGAATTTTTCGTAAGTTGAGTATCTATTTCAATGGAAAAAGCCTGATTCGTTCCCAAGTTTGTTTGTTTTTTTATAGTGTAACATTTTTTTATAGTGTAACACTGTGTCCTGCGTAGAGACTGTAGACCCAGGACTAAACGTGGACTATACCAGGTCTAGACCAAGGTCTAAACCTGGACTGGACCAGGTCTAGACCTGGACTAAACCAGGACTGGACCAGGACTAAACCTGAACTAAACCTGGACTAAACCAGGTGGATTAAAGGGCCGCGTGCGGGTCCATTTCCTGGTTTCGTTTCGAGTCATGGCTGAGGCAAGCAGCGAGGGGGACCACACGCGGTCTGAACGCATGAACGAACGCATGCAAGAGCCGCGGTGGTCTAATCCTGGTTTAGTCCTGGTTTAGACCTGGTTTAGACCTGGCACGGTTTGAGCACGGCTCTCGTGCTCGCAGCCCTGCGCCGGTATCACACACGTGTCCGCGCACACACACCGCCCTCCCCCTTCCCCCCACGCTTCACTATTAATACATTTTGTTGAAAATCTATGAAAGTTTGAGTGTTAAAACGAGAGAGAAATGTGAGAAAAGTTTAAATCCAGTCTGAGAAAAGCGTATGTGTCTGAGCGCGCATTATTTGAATTTTTGAGATTTCGTGTTTCGTAACTTGAATTTTCTTTCGTATCTAGACACCAAAATTTTACGTAAAGGTGTTTCCTAACTTGAAATTTTCGTTTGTTGGGTCTTTCGTAAGGTGAGGTACCACTGTATAGTGAACAGCCTTTAATACATGCCCACTGTCTGCATACACATCTTCCTTGCACCTCATCTTACTTACGGCCTAATCCTGAATAAATGATGACATGTTATGGTCAGGGTGTTGGGAGCACTTACTGGAGGTGGTGTGTTTGTAGGTGGCCTCGCCCTCAGTGCTGCTCTTGGCTGGTTCTCCTCCCGGTGGAGGCTGCTTCCTGGTTGCCACGGCGCCGGAGGATGGGGTTGGCTCAGGAGGCGTCTGGAAGTCTGCAACAACACACAAGATGGTGACTGTTGTATGCAGCGTTTTGTGACCAATTTTCAGTTTTTTACAATTCTTTTCATACATGGGGGAGAGCGGACACATCTGACAAAAATAAGGGGTACGGAAAAGATAATAGTTTTTGTTTTTTTAAATTGCCGCGTCCTACATTAAATCAACTCTTGTGAGCTTTAAAAGGTGCCCTGTGTAACTTTTCAGTATAGTGGGTCCGTCACCCTCTTGTTTCTATGGAAATGTCATTGCTCTGCTTTGAATGTTCTACAGTATGACATTAAAAAGATCTACCTTACATATATTGAATTACAGATGGAAAAACAGACATTCTGATTGTGAGCAAGGTCACCTCTCCACAGATCTGACCTGTAACTTGATCTTGTTTGTGTTCCACGATGATAGAAAGGTTTAATGCCATACTGTGAAATATTCCAGACAAAGCGATAACATCTGATGAAAACCATTTGATGGACCCTCCACCAGAAAAGTTACACAATGCACCTTTAAGCCATTTTATAATGTTGTTACCTCCTCAAAAACATACCTGAAGTTGTGTTTTGTTTCATTTACGCATGTTTGAGTAATCTTGCATTATTAATCCGTCTACATCTCCAAAGCTCAAAACACACCTTCACTAGAACCAAGAATTTGGATAATTTCAGCCCTGGAATAGCTGTTAACTTGAAAACTACCATTTCATGACATCACCAGGTGGAACAGAGCATTTTGAGCTTTGTAGATGTAGACTGACTAATAAAGAGTTACTCAAACATGTGTGAATGAAACAAAACACAGTTCCAAGTATGTTTTTAACAAGGTAACAGCATTAGAACATGGCTTAAAGCTCACAAGAATTATTTTGTGTGTAATATAGGACCTTTAAAGGTCCCATGGGATGAAATTTTCACTTTCTGAGCTTTTTGAACATTAATGTGAGCACCCCTACCCCGTTTAGGGGCCCCCCCATGGCTAAAAGTTGCGAAATGTGTAAACTGAGCAATTGCGACAAGCTACTTTTATGACTTCACAGTCAGGAAAGGTTTCCACCCCCTCTGTCTGGATGTCCACCCCGTCTCTGGAAATCACACCCAGAGAATTTGGACCGGCCCTTGCGCAAACGAGCTACGAGCTGCTAGCTGCCAGCTGCGGTTTGTTTTTGCCTGGAGAGACGCGAGAGTTTCTCCAGGCTCGGATGTCCTTCATCTGAGCCGCCAAGCCTCTGAAACAGCAGTGGTTTAATTTTATTTAATTTAATTTTACAGTGGAAATTTGCCTACGAGTGTTTTTTTCATGGGGCAATACAGGGCTGGACTTTCAAATCGCTTGTCCTTTCTTCCTCCGCGCCACAGACACGAAAAAAGGCACAGCGCTAAACCAGGAAACAGTGGCGTATTTGGCCACACCCCCACCCGCCTGCACTGGCCCATCTCTGTCCTCATTTGCATTAAGCGACACGCCCAGAATGAACTGTGTAAAAGTCTCAATAGGACTGCCTCCAAGAGGCTACATCATGCACCAAGGCTTGATTTTGAAGAAAGCTTCATTTACAGTATTAGGGAACCACTAAGGCGCCATATAAAAGCATCAAGAAGTACCATGTCATGGGACCTTTAATGTAAATAAAATGACTGAATGAATGAACGTGCATTTTTGTATCATGAAATCCAATGAATCGAGTCCCATGCCTATTCATTAATATAGAAAACCCCTTCACAGCATCCGAGCGGGCAGAGCCCTGACAGAGCAGCTCATTGAGAACTTTGAGAGGGAAAACCTTGACGGGAAGATTAAATATTTAAACTGCTATATTCCTCCGCTTAAGCAGTTGGACTTCTACCTCTGCAATATTCATTTTGCTTCTTCTGACATTGGCGGCTAAAAGAACAAAAATTTGCAAGGCTGAGAATGACTTGTTGATACAATATTTCGGTCATTGTTACATCTCAATGTTATTATTGAATATGTTACCAAGACAAAAAACATTCAAATGCATCATCTGCAACAAATAGACACCTAACTGAAATGATAAAGTTACTTAAGAGTTGATATACTGATCAGAAACTCACAACAGCCCCAATTAAGTCTCCCCTGTCAAAAGGACATCCTGTGACTTTAGAATCCTAACACTAATCCCAATTCAATATAAAAACAGTTTACAATATCCATAACCAAAAAATAAACCAAGAATCCATTTCCTAGAATAGAATAGAATGCCTTTTATTGTCACTATTCATATGTACAATTTACATTATACATACTCACAATGAGATGGAAAGCATCTCACTTCAGTGCAGACGTTTAAGTAGGATGTATACAACACAGCAGGACTACTAAACTACTGATATTTTGCAGCTGATTCAACATGATTGAAGCTAAATGAAAGCACTACTGTTAGAAGCTGTGTTACTAAAGCTTAGATTAAACCTAGCTTGATTTTAACACAATCTGACCAGGAAGAATGGACTTAGCTGGAACAACAACAGATGAGATGATTTGTGCTGTTAAATAAGTCTCTCGCACATAAAATTGCACTCACAAGCTAGCTAGCCAACAGTTTTTCAGTTTGTCACTCACCTTTGTGTTGAAAATCAATTCAAAAGTATTGATCACAGGCTTTTGAAAATGAATTGTTTAAATCCATTTGGTATTTTTTCTTGCGTTTTCAGGCAATCTTAACTACTGAACATTCCGCCTATACAGATCAATAGTTACTGCATGATCCTTAGCCTTATATACCAGTTGTTTTGAGCCTGGCTGAGTCTGTGTGGTAGATTACAGATGTAGGGCTCACAGCAGACTATTACAGAAGATTGTGTCTGAAACATTGGAGTCTCAAAGCATCCACAGCTCTGCAATAAAATCTAACAGCGCCATCAAGACCTGCTACCGTATCACCTAAAAAACTGGTTTAAATAATGGAAGAAAAAAGTTAAGTGCAACTCACTGCCAGTTCTTACAAGCGAATACTACTAGTAAGTTTTTCATTATTACCAGTAGTATAGAGTTGAACCACATATTTTAAAGAGCCCATATTACTTGATTACATTGCTACTTTCTGCTCTATGTTATAATTAGGGGTGGGTATTGGCAAAGAAGTCACGATTCAATTTGAATCACGATTCATATGCCACGATGCGATACCATCACGATGCATCACGATACTTGAATTATTGTGATGCATTGCAATATATTCGACATACTTCAATGAAAATGTACCCCAAAAAAAAGAGGATAACTTAAATATCAGTGGCTGTGTATCTGGGTAGTGTCTTCAATTGATACAGAACTCTGAGCAACTCAATTCATAACTGAATTTATAGAATAACAAAAACAAATAAACCAAACCAATAACAAAAAAAGTGCATAGGATTTTTTCTAAAATAAAAAATGATGTTGCCATTTTGGAGGTAGCGACCATCATAACAAACAATACCCTTTCACAAAGAAAAAAGTGCATAGGATTTATATATTTTTTTTAAAACCTAATAATTAAATTTATTAATATTAAATATTCAATTATTAAATATAAAATTATTAATTAATAATAATCGATTTTTGGCATCAAGAATCGATGCAGTATATTGTGAAAGTTAGTATCGCGATGCATTGTCATGATGATTATTTGGCACACCCCTAGTTATAATGTAGTTTCATCATTAAAAACATACCCTGAAGGTGTGTTTTGTTTCATTCAGACATGTTTAGCACACAAATCCTACATATTTAGGCTGAGTTCTTCTCTCAAAGTGAAACATTCTATTACACCTTGCGATGTCATGTGTTAATACAGGAAGTGCTCCACTATGTTTTTAAACTCTATACACCTTCACTAGACTCATTTGGATAATTTCAGCCCTGGATTTGCACATCTCTACCAAACAAAAGTTGCAAAGTCTCTTACTTATTTTTTGCACATAAGTTTTATTTTGAAAGGACATCAAGTAGTATTGGTAGTATTAGTAAGCAGTGTAAAACGGTGAAGAGCAAGGAGAGACATACAGCAAATTGTCAGAGCTGGAAATCATGCTAAAAGTCTTTAAAAAAAGCTTAAAATTCTAACAACAACCCCTTTGACAATGAAGCAGGAGAGACGCTAGTTTAAAGAGTCAACGTGGGACTAAAACCTTTTTTAAAAAAAAAAAAAAACTGTACATGGAGTTTTAGAAACATCGTCTACTGTTTCAGTTTTGATCATTTTGGTGCAAATTGGTGCAGTTAATTTGCGGTCTAAAATTCTCAAAATTTGTGTGTGCAGCCTCCAGTGTGAAACCATATGCCAAGGCCATACCAGCTTGTCAAAGCATGATCCGGTCAGATCTCAAAAGCTAAACAGGGCCAGACCTGGTTAGGACTTGGATGGGAGACTGAAATCACGTGCCACAGGGGGGCGCCAGTCGCAAAAGCTGTTGTTGTGGCACTTCCCCCACATTGCCTAGTATGAAAGTGGTGTGTGCATGAGTGATGGTTGTGGTCGGAGGGGCCGAGGGCGCAGGGCAGCTGTGTCACCTCTGAGTGTGGAGTGATTGAATAATGATCTGTAAAGCCCTTTGAGTGTCCAGAAAAGCGCTATATAAAACTGATCACTACTACTACTGCTGCTGCTGCTGCTACTGCTACTGCTACCACCACCACTACTTTAATTCTCGGCCATTTAATATTACCTGGCTGTAGAAGTGGAGTTTGAAGTCTTTATGTCAGATCAATTACACTGTCCCTCATATGTCCAGATCATAGACTGTATATATCAATGGACATACCTAACTCACTAGCCACCGCATTCCAAACAGGAAGTGAGCATAGGGGCGTTTCCAACTCGGCTCCAATTCACTTTCTATTGAAAAATTGTGCTCTGCTATTTGATCTTGGTGTTTTTATTTCGCTATTTTGTCTGTAAATCAAGACATAAACATAACAAACAAATTGGGTGCCATCTTTACCTGATGTTGCTCTTGCTGGCGTTGGCAAGAGGTTTGACTGACAGCTTTGCCAAGTGCTAAACCGGCAGTTTTGGCAGTAAGGGGCGTTACCTTCAACAGACTTTCTCTCGATTGATTCTTTGGTCTTGCAGTCAGAATTCCAAACATGAAACTTTGCTCCATATTCTCCCCTATAACTGCCAGCCTTGATGAGCTTCATTTGACTGGAGCCGAATGCAATGGGTGATGTCACAATCCCTGAGTCCACTTCTTTATACAGCCTATGGCCCAGCTCCTGCCCCTCCCTCCTCCCTCACTCTCCCCTTTCCTAGCGCTTCCTAATGAATTCACTAATTCACTGTGGGTGGGGTTTATGTTTATTCCCACTTTAATATGCAAATTATGTTCAATATGACCCTTATTCTCCTTACCATATCCCACATGGTGCATAAAAATAACTGTCCTTCCAACAGCTCTCGTGTAGCTTACATAATCATTACATAAAGGGTCTTTACAGACATATACAAGCCGATGTCACCTCTTGTTGATAGTTCTCACCTCTTTTCCTTCGTGCTTCTTTAATCTCCTCACATATGCGGTCAAACTCAGGATCCAGCTCTGCTACAAAAATAGCGTGTGCTGTGTCCTTTAAGCTGCTTGCCCGATGTCTGATCACCTTGTCTGGAAAAGCAGAAAACAAAACAACAACTGTTTATAATCCACCACAAAATGACAATTTGTTGCTTATTGTATTATCATAAGCATAACAAGCATTTTCAGGGTGAGGGTCTGTCAAATACTTTTCTCCATGGGGATGTATGTGTGGCATTAATCCTTTTTATCTTCATGGAGATCAAACTAGACCAAGATCTGTGGAGAGGCAACCCTACTCGGTCAGAATGCCTGTTTTAGGTATTTTTGAGCTATAAAACCACTTGTAGTTGAATGTATCTAAGGTAGAGCTTAATGTCATACTGTAGAACATTCAAGGCAGAGCAATGACATGATATCCATAGAAAGGTGACGAACCTTGAAACAAAAAGTTACATAGTGCACCTTTAAACCTCTTCTTTTTCAATGTTAATTTTATGATCATTATCTGTGCTTTTATTGGTTTACATTGTGTTTTAATGTCTTTCTTATTCTGTAAAGTTCTTTGAATTACCTTGTGTATAAACTGTGCTATACAAATAAATGCTGCTTTGCCTTTGGGTCTGAAATAAGCCAAAGAATTCAGATTTAAAAGTGCTTATAACAGTTATTTCTTCATGTAGTCTGCACTGGAATGGATCAAAGGATTATGGTCTATGTAGTTACTCTATTGCTGCATCACAACAATTAATTCTAAGCAAAGGTCAGTATTTATCATAGCTACTTTCTCTTTGTACTTCTGTGCTACAATTAGATTTGAACTGTAGAAGGTTCAATAAATAACTTCTATGAGTCATTATAACAACTTAGTTAAAGGTGCATTATATAAGGTGGCACGTCACCTGCACAACTCCATGGAAATAAAATTACTTTGGAACTTTCTCCATGAAGATAGCTCAGTTTTATGTCATTCTGTGGAAAATTACAGTCAAAGGAACAACATTTTCATGGAAACAAGCAGGAAAAGCCCCTCCAAGCCAGTTTGTGAAGTCAGGTTTGTGGAGGAGCAAGCCCTCTCACAGTAAGAATGCATATTTTTCTGTGCTAACAATTTGCCAGTGCAATAAACTCAACTTAAATGAACGACGACAACAACAAACAACAACCACTTTTCATTTTTATCTGTTTTTGGGCTAAAAAGTTAAATACTGTGGCTTTTATCAATATTGTATAAGTACATTTAGAAAATATCCTGCTTTATGGTCATTATGTCAGTGGCATCCATTTATTCCAATATTACAATTTATCTATATATATATGTTTTGTATGCTAATTTTATGATGTTTGTATTGTAATTGTAATTTCTTTCTTACTCTGTAAAACACTTTGCATAAACTTGCCTATATTTTCTGCAATATACCCCAGTTCAAAGTGTGTTATTGTGGCATCTATATACACAGCCTGTAACACTCTCCATAACAATGCACAGGGTTTAGCATTTGACTTTTTCCTTACAAACAGAATATGGTGCAGTTTGATGTTTGTATCTATGTCTTCACGAAAAGGTCAATATCAGAATGCTCTATGTGAGAATCAAGCATTTGCCAGCATGTGAAAAAAAAGAAAAGAAATATATGGCAGATGGAAGACTATTTTAACTACAGATTTTTAAGCAATGTCAGATTTAAAAGGCCCATACTACATTTTTCCTGATCTGTCATAATGTTGTTTCCTCATCACAAACATGCCTGAGTTCGGAAAATGCCCTAGATTAATTTGAATAGTTTCACACTGGGAATTTCCTAGCTATAAAGTTGAAAATTACGGCTTTGGAGATGTGGACAGACTAATAATAAAAGATTACTGAAATGTGAATGAAACAAAACACAACACCAGATACGTTTTGAGAAAGTAATAACATTATAACATGTTAAAGGAGAAGTAACGTTTTTTACAATTTGAGCCTTATTTCGGTAATAAAGCAAGTTGTTTTACTCACCCATAGCACTTTGGTGTCATATGGAGCACTTCTGGAGATGTTTTAGATTTGCGTTAGCCATAGCTTGGAGCATATAATATATTCCCCGAGCATGTAATATGCCCCGTGCGGTCTCCAAATAACACAAACTAGCACTTTTCAAATCATAGAAGCTCAATGTCTTAGTCTACGATTTTGTTTGAGTCAAAAGTGGCCTGTAATCCAAGATTTAGCCATAGTTTACAGCTTTGCGTTTCATGTTTGAGTCCTGGGAGCTGAGAGCAAAATAAACTGACTCCGCACATGCTACTCGAAACTATGGCTAAATCTCGGATTACTTTTGACCAAACGAAATATCAGAAGAAGCAACTTTATTGATCTCACACTGGAGAAATTCTTCTCTGCATTTAACCCATCCTGTTATTAGGAGCAGTGGGCAGCACATTACTGCGCCCGGGGACCATCTCCATCATCTTCTTGCTTTGGTTTGGTCAGGACCTAAGCTGGAGGATTTTACCTATGGTGCATGTTTTGGGTTGATGGGGGAAACCGGAGTGACCGGAGGAAACCCACCCAGACACGGGGAGAACATGCAAACTCCAAACTCCCCGGGCGACCTGGGGATCGAACCCGGAAGCTTCTTGCTGTGAAGCATGAGTGCTAGCTACTCAGCCACCGTGCCGCCCAAATCGTAAAAATTGTATTCAAAATCATAGACTAAGACATCGGGCTTCTATGATTTGAAAATTGCTCAAGTTTGTGTTATTTGGAGACCGCAAACATGTGCCCCGAGAACTCACATTATGGAGATCGCAAATCTAAAACATCTCTGGAAGTGCTCCATATGACACCAAAGTGCGATGGGTGAGTAAAACAACTTGTTTTATTACCAAAATAAGGCTCAGATTGTCCTTTAAAGCTCACAAGATTACATTTGGTGTAATATAGGTCCTTTAGAGTCACATTCACCTTTTCACCTAGCATGTATTCCAGAGGGTATTTTTAAAACTTTGTTTTTCATTCTTTAGCAATAAAATAAAGTTGTTGAAAAGCAGAGCTGGTGTAAACAAGCACCGTCTCTCATTACTGTGGATGCATGACATGAGTTCAGACAGAAGGTGGCGCTAGGGTCACCGGCTGACAGCACCTTTTGTCTGATTGGAGACAAGCAGTCTAACAGTGTGTATGTTTGTGTGTTTGTGTGCTTTTGTATTTTTGTAAGTGTTTGTGTGTCTGAGTATGTGTGTGTCTGCATGTTTTTTGTGCATGTTTGTGCGCGTGTGTGTTGCGATCGCTAAATCACAGGTTAAGTCACGGATTCACTAAGTCAAGGGTTAGTAAGTGGGTGGTTCATTTACCTGGGGTTGAAGCTTAGTGGCTGGTTAACTGCCAATCATGTGCGCGGGCGCAAGCGGCGCGGGCTACATGCGGAAGCGAGCACAAAATGTATGTGTCGTCTCGTCAGGACAAGCTCGGTAAGCTAAGCTGTTTCCATTTATTGAGCTGTTGTTTAAGTTAATTTGGTGTGCTACCGCTATTTATGGGCATGGTTCGTATGCGTGGTTAACTTTCGTGCCGGTGTTGTGTCGCGTTGATAAAACATTGTTTCACTGTCAGTGTGATGTTTCACCGTCGGCTCAATAGTCTCCATGGCAGCTTTATAACATAATTGTTAAATGCTACTAGCGTTTTTATTGTCACGGTTAGTGGATTGGGTGATTTATTTAGTCAACATTCATGTACTGTATATTTGATTTGGGCTAAAAATGTACTTGGCTAATTTTCTTTTGTGTAGAAATACAATGTTTAATCAGAATTGGAGCATTTCTGTATTTAGATGCTTATGATTTGCGTGTATAGAAATGTACATGGTTAAAGTCTTTTGGTTTAAACACTAATGTATATGAATGCATGCATATATGTATATGTATGTATATATGTATATATTAATGTATACATATGCTTATAATATTTATTAGTTATTTTTATATAATTATATTGCTGTTATGTTATAAATATTGCTATCATGATTGTAGTTTACATCATAGTCTTTTGTGTTCTACAGGTTTATAACCTACTATATGTGGAATAAATATCAATCAATAAATAAATACCACCGTGTGCTGTCCTTGACACCCCGTTCGGTGGGGAAATCTTAAAGAACAGTTATACACCGAAGCACTGCACTGGATTGAGTGCAACGAAAAACAGCCACAGACTGTAACTAACCTGGCTTCCAGTCTTACCAAGGAGGCTCGATCAACCCAGGATTAGCAGGCCAACCACTCCTGTGACCGACTGGAGTTAATCTGGACTCCTGGGCTAAACGGGCCCCACCAAATAATAATCACATCAAGCGGCTAATGGATTAATTCATGAAAGTCATCCAAGTTTACCACTAGTCAAACTGCCTGTTGACCAAGGATAAAGGAGCTTGTGTCCCCTATCTGAGGATCCCATTGGTGGACACGGATTGCTCGCCAGTCAACATAAAGGAGTTACAATGGCACACTTGGGTCAGCTACGCTGCGGCAGCATTTATCACGCAGGCCAAAATGACTGAGTCAGTTATTACTCAGGCAGAGGAAGAGGAAGCTAACCCTCTGAAATCAATCAAGCACCGCAAGCTGAGAAACAAAGGTCTTGACAGAGAAGTTACTGAACTTGGAGAGATGCTGATAGATTGGAAAGAATTGATTCCTGGTTTGAAGGAATTAGACCTAAGAACCCACTACAAGGCACTAAAGAAGAGGGTCCTGGCATTGATGGACAAGTTGGAGGAGGATGAAAAAGAGCAAGTAAATGGTAGAGGAAGAAGCCGGGGGGATGATGACATAATTGGTAGCCCACCAGAAGATTCTCTCTCCCTGACATGTCTGCCAACCTCAACCCCAAAAAGAACAAAAGGGAATCTAACATGAACACCCAGCCTCTCTCACGGCAAAGCAGCTCAGGAATAACCCAAAGAGACTCTGATTTCAAGCCTCAAATTAGCCTTGAGAGAGCACGGTTACCAACTTTCTCTGGTGACATGAGAGACTATTACCGATGGAAGACAGAGTGGGAGGACCTTGGGTAACCCACAAGGAGTGGAATGTATAAGAAAGTTCCACCTACTAAACAGTCTCCATGAAAAGGACAAGAAGGATCTCGTTCTATCTAGTTGTGCATCTGCTGACGATGTGTTCAGGCTGTTGGACACCAAATATGGGAGCAAAGCAAAAATAGTCCTATTAATCACCAATGAGGTTCAGTCTCTTCCCCCCATTAAAGGACATAATCCCAGAAGAACAATTGAACTGATCCAGGCTGTGGAAAGAGCACTGTATAACCTCCAAATTCTCGGTGAAGAGGACGCCGTAAAGAACCGTGTGGTCGCGCAATCTCTGGAAAGCAAGCTTCCCAGTTCACCAAAGGAGGAGTGGATTATGTGAAGAATCCCTCAGTTGTCCTAGAAGCCTAGAAGCCACGAGCCACTCCTTTGAGGACAGTGAGGTTCAGATCTTAGCCAGGGAAAAGAACTGGTTTGAGAGGGGAGTTAAAGAGGCTATTTTTGTCAAAAAAGAGATTCCTTCTTTAAACAGGAATGGGGGAGTCAGACATAATTTGTCTCCCATATACAATTCCATCCTCAAAACGAAATCAAAACAAACAAAGGAAACAATAGGGCTAGCCAGGTCAGGTCCAGAGGTGTGAGAGAAACTGAAAAAAAACAGAAACTCAAAACAAAGAGGCGGGATAGTTTCAGAATAATTTCTGTATAGTTAGCTCCTCCCTGCAGCTAGATATAAACAGTGTCTATTAGCACTCTAACCAGAACTGACGAAGCAACACGGATGAGCTTTGAAACGTTTGACCAAATAAACTGTCCAGTTGACAAATTGAATCCACTCCTTTTATCAAGGAGTGGATTATGCACAAAATTGTTCTCTCCACTCAACTACTTTGACTACCTCCTGAGATTTCTGAAGAAGCAGGAGGAGATTCTTGAAGAATTGGATCAGCTGGAGCCAAACCCTGCAGACAAAGGCCCTGTGGAGAAAGGTCCTGCAGACTATTCAGAGAAAAGGGCGAGGAAGGCTTCCACTAAGTCCACGGTGGGCCAGAAGGACGATCATCCAAGCTGCACTGTCTGTCGAGATAATTCACATGCTGGCAAGCTGTTTGCATGCAAGATATACAGAGACCAAAAGATATTCCCCAAGGCTGAAGGTGAAAACACCAAAGGGAAAAGTGACGGAGCATAGAATTCTCTGCTATGGCCTGGAAAACATTGCGGAAGTGACTCAATCAGTCTCTCCCAAGCAGCTGCAGAAGTTTTTCCCCAATGTTCCCAGAGATTAACTGGTTCGTCCCACAGAGATTGACCTCCTTATTAGTCACCGGGAAGGTCGTCTTGTTCCCCAGCCAATCAAGATTGTGGGAGAACTTGTTCTCTGGGACGGCCCGCTAGGAAAGACTGTTGGCGGAACCCACCCAAATCTCATCGAAACAGTCGACTTGGCTATGCACCGCAAGAAGAGGAAAGGAATGCACTTCCCCAGAGCACCACAATGACCAACAAAGAGGTGTTCGAGTGTTTCTTCCTGAAACCGTGGGTTCTGTCTCGCCAAAGTGGGAGGAGCGAAGCCCCTGTTGACTCTAGTACAAGAACTATACCCGGGACTCTGGTTCTGCCCAACCAAATGCATGGCGGGGAGAACAAAGCACTTGGGGTCGGCTACGAACCTGAGATGGATAAACTTCGGTTGCTGACTTCGTTCAATTTCTCGAAGAAGAGAGGGAAAATGAGAACAGGTCTTAATCTAAACAAGGGAGTGTCTGTTGGCATGCTAACCAATCCACTTTTAGACAGCCCTAAAAGGTCCCATGGCATGAAATTTTCACTTTCTGAGGTTTTTGAACGTTAATGTGAGCTCCCCTACCCTGTTTAGGCCCCCCTCCCATGGCTAAAAGTTGCAAAATGTCTAAACTGAGCATTTGCGGTCCTTTTCTGCGTTACACAAAACCAGTGTTCAAACGGGCGAGTTCGGACAAGGCACCTTTTTGACGTCAGATCGGCAAATGCAGCTCCAGCCCCTCCCTCTGTCTCCGCTCAGCGTCCCTGTATATCCCGCCCATAGAGTTTGGACTGTGAATGCGCTACAATGCGAAATGCGTTTTTTTATTTGCCTGGAGGCACGTCCGAGTGTTTCTAGGCTCACAAGTCCCTTACCCGACCCTCTGGACCTCTGAAATACCAGTGGTTTAATTTTATTTTCTGTGTAAATATGCTTTTGTTCATTGCAAAGTCTCCCATCTGTCTTCCTGTGTTAAACACGGAAGCGAGCAGACAGCGGTGCAGAGCTGCGCTTCCAGCGGGGGAAACCCGCGCTTCCAGCGGGGGGAAACCCGCGCTTCCAGCGGGGGAAGAATACAGCCGTATCACGCAGCACGCTGCCAGGGGAATCCCAGTTACGCACCGGGAAGGGAGTTCCCCTACGCACCGGGAAGGGAGTTCCCAACGTGGTGCGTGATTCGGCTGTATTCTTCTGCACTGGAAAATAGTTCCCACCCAAAATGACCAAGGCAAGCTCTCCGTGTTGATTTGCATATTTATTTGCACTCGATATGAATGCGCACTACACAGACAGTAATTGGGAAACGCATCGAGCAAATTAATTCCTTTTGGCCGAAATCTTTCTCTGGCGACGTTAGACTCCAGTCTAAGGCGGAGGAGCTGCAGATACCGCGGCGGTCAGTGGCGACAGACTCGGACAATGGCTGGGTGAGCAGGAAAACGCTTTCCACCACTTATTTTAGTCTCTGGACTGTGGGGAGATGCCCAAATTTGACCTGGGGGTGGCATATCCCTTTAATGAATGGGTCAAATGCACTGAACAAACAAAGGGCTGGTGTGGCTGCAGGTTTTCTTTCCAACCAAGCAGCAGCACACCAGACTTGACTCATTTAATCAACCGATCTCTTCAGACAGGTGAAGGCGTGGTCTTGGCTGGTTGGAACAAAAACCTGCAGCCACACCGGCCCTTTGTGGAACAGTTTGGACATGCCTGATCTACAGTATATGACATCATTATAACATCGCTGCTGAAGTCTAAATATTTCATTGCTTTTGGTTATATGTCTGACACTAATTTGTCGTTATAAAAATAGTCACAAGTCAAGTATTTTCCTGTACGTGCGATTGTCCCACAACCATAGATAACCAGTCCAGTACATCAGGTATGATGCCTAACCAGCCAGTCCTTTCCACATTCTGTTCAAATGCAGAAGAGACTGGAACTGGACCATATTGCGTGAAAATCCTGTGTCCAAACTTGAGATGATCCAACCACAGCCACTAATTTGTATCATGTGTCTCTCAAAATCAACTCTCCAAAATTCTTTTAACATTCAGAACAAAATGTACTTCTTATATACTTCTATATCCAAGCTGTTTCTCTTTACGTTGTTTTTTTCCCCTTTTGTGTAAGCAGACGTGAACAGACCATGCATCTGTCTGATTGGTTAATCTTGCCTGTCAGTTACGCCCTCTGAAGGAAGACATGACACAGCTCGTGTGAGTGCTCGCCTTTGTTAAATTTGGTCAAAGTGTGTGGTTCTGGCTGGTCTCGTAACCAATTTCTTATTATAAAAATACTTTGTTTGAGTTCCAGTTTATTTTCTCTATGTGCCAATGTCCCACAGTTGTAAATAGCCAGTCCAGTACATCTGGTATGCAGGCTCACTCTGCTTCTACAAATTAAGGTATTACGTAAATAAAGCTATGGATAATGTAGTGCAGCAAAAGCATTTATTTGAATTCCTTTACCTCCAAATCACCTTAATGCGTGAAGTGTTTTCCCCCATGGTCAAACGCATTATTACCAACTCCCCTAAGCAATTAAGTACATTCAACCAGAGTAGAGCACAAGGCTTTCCCGATAATAAACTCATTATTTACAATAGTGGGATAGCAAACACAGCAAAGGCTCTATAGTAAGGCTGAACAGTTTGGGAAGAAAATATAACTTGTATTTGCGATTAGAATAGAGTTGCAATTTATGTTCTAATAATATCATTGTTCATTCAGGTTTTAAAAGGTGCACCGTGTAACATTTCTATTGGAGCATCCGTCATCTGCTCGTCTCCATGGAGATGTTATTGTTTTGTCCAAAATGTTCCAGAGATTAAACCTAGCTATCACGAGGGTGACAAGCATGTTACAGCGCAATGCTACATTACAGTTCAGATCTGTGGAGTCACCCCTATTCACAGAAGAAATTATGGCATTTTTGAGCAACAGAAACACCTGTAATGAATAAATGCTAGATGGATATTTTTAATGTCATACCATGGAACATTCCAGTGAAAGCAATAACATCTCCATGGAGACAAGCAGGTAGTGTACCTCCGCCAGGAAAGTTGTGCAGTACACCCTTACGCAACCCAACACACGTAGAAGAATTGATAAAAACATTGACTAACGCAAGAATCAAATTTCAGAAAATGTACAGATATAAACTACAGGGTATTAGCTGCATGGTGGCAACATATGCGACACCTCTTAAAGCCCCAATTTAGGAACTTTATTTGGAAAAAAAAAAGTATGGGGTATGTCTAATAATGTAAAAATACATGTCTGATTGGAATTTGGCAGCTCTGGTACAAAAAACCTTTTTCTATGCAAGAAAAGGTTCATCTATACTGTGGAACATTCTAGACCAGGGGTGGGCAAACTTTTTGACTCGTGGGCCACAAAGGGTTCTAAAATTTGACAGAAGGGCCGGTCCTGTTACAGAGGTCCAGAGGGTCGGGTAAAGGACTTCCGAGCCTCGAAACACTCGCACGTGCCTCCAGGCAAATAAAAAAACGCATTTCGCATTGCGTAGCTCCTCCGCAGTCCAAACTCTCTGGGCGTGATTTCCAGAGACAGGGGGTGGAGATCCAGACGCTGGTGGAACTGCATTTGCATTTCTTTTTTCGATCTGACGTCAATAAGGTGCCTTGTCCAGAATCGCCCATTTGAGCTGTGTTTTTTTCAAACGCAGAAAAGGATCGCAAATGCTCAGTTTAGACATTACGCAACTTTTAGCCATTGGGGGGGGCCTAAACAGGGTAGGGGAGCTCACATTAACGTTCAAAAACCTCAGAAAGTGAAAATGTCATGCCATGGGACCTTTAATGTGAGCTCCCCTACCCTGTTTAGGCCCCCCCCATGGCTAAAAGTTGCAAAATGTCTAAACTGAGCATTTGCGGTCCTTTTCTGCGTTACACAAAACCAGTGTTCAAACGGGCGAGTTCGGACAAGGCACCTTTTTGACGTCAGATCGGCAAATGCAGCTCCAGCCCCTCCCTCTGTCTCCGCTCAGCGTCCCTGTATATCCCGCCCATAGAGTTTGGACTGTGAATGCGCTACGCAATGCGAAATGTGTTTTTTTATTTGCCTGGAGGCACGTCCGAGTGTTTCTAGGCTCACAAGTCCCTTACCCGACCCTCTGGACCTCTGAAATACCAGTGGATTAATTTTATTTTATGTGGAAATGTGTTTATTTTTCAATGGAACACTTCAAGTCTCTCCCCCCGTGCAAACACAAGGAAATGATCAGAGAGAGCTCAGAGGAGACAGCGGAGCGTTTAGCCACGCCCCCACCTTCTACTATTGGCCAGCTTTTTTCTCCTCATTTGCATTCAAGCAACAACGCCCATTATAGAGTGTTCTGAGTGAGAAAAATTACTCTTTCTCAGCTTATCTCTGTTTCTCATGCACTGAGTGTTGATTTTGAATAAGGATTCATTTACAGTATTAGGGAACCATTAAGGAGCCATATAAAAGCATCAAGAAGTACCATGTCATGGGATCTTTAAAACACAGAAAATTTAATTAATAAAATACAGATTTTTTTTTATTACTAACCGTTACCATTTTAAAGCACTGAAAGTTCTGTTCTCCTTCAGGTTCTTTCGTTCTTTCGTTGACTGCTTGTTAGCATAGTTAGCATGTTTTGTGGCAAAGTGACGGCTGATATTATATTCTTTAAAAACTGCTACAGTCTCTTGGCATATCAGGCATACAGCAGTTGATAAGTATTCGGTGAAAAAATATTTACTTGTCCACTCCTTATTTAACACTCGACATTCTCTGTCCACTTTTCTTTTCTTAGCTCCGCTCATCTTTACAGGAGGGCTGAGGGGTTAAAGAGTAAAGCACAAACGTGGAGCAAAACTCCACACCTCAACAAGCGTCAATGTATGTAGTGCACCAGCTATTAGAAAACGCCAGAATTGCAGGGAAATTAAAACATTAAGGTTTATTAATATAATTTCTTCAAGTTCGGCGGGCCGGATTAAAAAGCTTAAAGGAAACTATGGCCCCCGGGCCATAGTTTGCCCATGCCTGTTCTAGACAAAGCAATAACATCTTATGAAGACGAGCAAGAAAAGTTGTGTAATGTACCTCTAAGGAAATAAAATAATAAAATCTGTGTTGAGTCTGTTATCGTTGATATAGAGCATTGGCAGATACTAAAATCCATAGTATCAGAATATGAAAGTGAACAGAAAAGCTGGATCAGTGTTTCCCTTATTTAGAGCTTTGGGATAACAAATAAAAGCTTATATAGAAACCAGCATAAAAGAAAGATAACGTCATAGGGCATAAGTAGGACTCACCACAGAGGGATAGAGGTCTCTGCTACACCTTTTACACAGACTTATAATTGTACAGACGATGAGCCAAGTCCCTGAATCAAATACAGAGGAGCAGCACTGGGGGTTCGTTAGGTTCCTTTATTAAACAGGCTAATTGCATTTCCCCCTCCCCCCCTTCAGAGTATCATTTGTAGACTCTGCTTTCCAACAAATGACCCCAGCTCAAATGAGAGGTATGATTTATTAATTTGGCCTGGCACAGTACAGTTTCCCCATTAGCAAAACAGATACAGGAGGGTTCTGAGGCAGCTACACACAGGTAATACGGTTGGGCAATTAATCGAGATCTAAATTTCAAATATTTAATGATCACCTTGGGTCTTTTTAATTGAGAAGTTCATGCCCAATCCTCTGTCAGTAAAATCATGCCATTTATTGCTTTGCCTGGAATGTTCCATAGTATTGCTTTTATTATTATAGGTGTTTTCTTCTTAAAGATCCCATGACATGGTACTTCTTGATGCTTTTATATGGCTCCTTAATGGTTCCCTAATACTGTAAATGAATCCTTCTTCAAAATCAACACTCAGTGCATGAGAAACAGAGATAAGATGAGAAAGAGTCATAAATATCTCTCAAACACTTTATTCTGGGCGTTGTTGCTTGAATGCAAATGAGGAGAAAAGAGCTGGCCTATGGTAGAGTGTGGGGGCATGGCCAAACTCTTCGCTCTCGGCTCTGAGCCCTCAGCTGATCCATTTCCTTGTTTTTGCACGGGGGGAGAGATTTGAAGCGTTCCATTGAAAAATAAACACATTTCCACAGAAAATAAAATTAAACCACTGCTGTTCAAAGGTCCAGAAGCTCAGATAAAGGACTTCCGAGCCTAGAAACACTCGGACGTGCCTCCAGGCAAATTAAAAAATGCATTTCGCATTGCCTAGCGCATTCGCAGTCCAAACTCTCTGGGCGTGATTTACAGAGACGCTGAGTACAGACAGACGGGGGTGGAACTGCATTTGCATTTCTTTTTTCGATCTGACGTCAATAAGGTGCCTTTTTCAAAATCGCCCGTTTGAGCTCCGAATTTTTCTAATCGCAAATGCTCAGTTTACACATTTCGCAACTTTTAACCATGATGGGGGGGGGGGGGGGGCGGGGGTAAACAGGGTAGGGGAGCTCACATTAACGTTCAAAAACCTCAGAAAGTGAAAATTTCATGCCATGGGACCTTTAAATACTAATCGTCGGCCAATCCAATCTATACTTTCGAACATTTCAGGCAATGTAATAAAATCTCCAGGGAGACAAGCAGTTGGCAGACATTCCTCTGCCAACTGCGCTGAGAAAGTTACATCTAGCAGCTTTAAAAACACTTTAAAGCTCTTGTAAGCTTTAAGCCATGTTATAACGTTTTGACCTCATCAAAAACATACCTGGAGTTGTGTTTTGTTTCATTCACACATGTTTGAGTAATCCTGCATTATTAGTTTGTGAGATGAGGAAACAACATTATAAAAGATCAGAAAAAACTGCAATATGGGCCCTTTAAGTTTCACCATCACCATTAACTTTATAATTTCCATGTGTGCTTTGTATTAACTAAACAACAACAGCTTTCTGAGACGTTTCACAGAATAATTTTGAATATATCGCAAGTAATATTTCAGACGGACTTAATTGAATGTGGCATAAAGTGCAAAAAGAAGAACTTGACAACATTCAGTGGCGAGACAAGGCGGAGAGGAAACCATTACATTTTCATGCATACAGTTCGACTACAGAGTACGAATTACACTGAGAATTCTATTTGCACCAGAAGCAGGCTCCACTGTCCTTTGAATTTCAAGGCTGAACCAAACTATTTAGACTTTGTATTATTTTACACACAACAAGCTCAGAGTCATTACAGGCAAACAAAAGGTTGAAGGAAACAACAGAACAGCTACGAACCCCATTCTAAGTAATTTGAATGATTAGAATTCTAAGCAGGTTTAATGCTCCAAGGACTATTTTTGCCATATCAATTTTCAGGACAATTAAAACTATTTCAGTCTAATCTAAAGGTTGAAAAAATATAATTAAATCTTTTATTAGTAAGATTATTAAGGTTTGAAAGGGCTGCTCAATTATTGCAAAAAGCCATTTAAGCCTAAACTCTAAATTTAAAGGTGTCTTTTGGTGTTTCTATACATCTGTTCTCTATGTACTTTTTCTCATTGATTGTTAAAGAGCCCATTTTGTGTAATACAGGACCTTTAACTTCCATTGCATGCGGACACATGCTTGAAAAAAACAAAAAAATGCACTCACCACTGGGGTCTTTGTCGGGGTTGTACTCCAGAGCGTTGCGGCAGATGAGGTCCACGTCCCTCAGGAAGTCCTTGGCGGTCAGGTACTGGTGTTTATCAATCTTGGTCATGACAGTGGAGAGGTCCATGGGCTGCCGAATCACCTCCAGGTAGTCTGACACCTGACACACATTAACACAAGCATTTGGAGAGGAAACTAGCCTGATGTTATCATTAGCTATACATTGCATCATATATTTAAGACAAAGTACAATTTGGTAAGAACATTTGTAATGATTTATACTTGCCAAAAGGGGGTAAGAGACAGTTATTAATATTTCAAAATCCATTAATCTGATCATTTATATTATACGGCTGGGAATCCCAGGCTCCTCCACAATTCGATACTCAATAGATGGATATTACCACAATATTATTTTATAGGCCTATTCCCAGCAATTATCCCCCTCTATGGCCTGCAGAGATTAAGCATCAACACCACTGCAATAGTTAATAACTGGTCCATTTACTGTCAACGGTCCCCAAAATGGCACCCACAGACAGGAAGCTAAAACATGCTTAACAAGTCAGAAATGTCATGAAACATGTCAATAATGTTGGGTAGACCATAGGAAAATAGGTCCTTTTAAACTACTGACCTATGTTTCTCAATTTTTGTTGAGCTATTTTTCAGTATCTCAGTCTTTAATATTTTGATTTAATTAAAGGTGCACTGTGTAACATGGTGGAGGGTCCATCTAACGCTTTTCTTCATGGAGATTTGTCTGGAATGTTTCACAGTATGGCAACTTTCCATCTTCATGGAGAACAAACCAAACCAAGTTACAGGTAACTGAAGAAATGTAATGTAAGAGATGTTTAATGTCATACCGTGGAACATTACAGGCAGAGCAATGACATATGCATAGAAACAAGCAGGTGATGGACCCACAACCAAAAACATACATAGTGCACCTTTAACAGACGAGCCTGAAGGACCTAAATGAATACTATGCACTGGAGAGCAAGTTTATAATTATAACGTTTGTTATCATTTGAGTTGTTTCATCAAATCTTATGTGTTCTCCTACTTCAGTCATATTAGTTTCACCTCTTCAATGTCAACAGGTTTGCTGAAGATGTTAAATCTCTTGTCCGTAGCCAGGCGTTTGGTCACATCCCTGAGAAAAAGGCGGAGCTCACGCAATGTGTTCTCCTCCTGCTCAAACAGACGGCGCTGCTCCTCTGCAGACAGCACCCGAGGGCCCGGGGCCGGGGCAACCGGCAGCACCTCCTGACACCGATCTGAGAGGAGAGAGAGAGGAGGGTTAATAATATATGGACAATAGGCCTGTCACCTTATTCCGCCCCACCCACTTTTATCTATAAATGCTCCTAAAACCCATTTTCTTGGGGGGGGGGGGGGTCCCATTCATGTCAATGGAGAATTTGGGAAACATTTCGCATCTTAAATATGACAAAGTCAGTTCATTTGTGTAAAATGCTCAGTGTTCATGTGCACCAAGAAGTCACACTGCACTGATTCTCTGGGGGGATTTAAAACGCCTTTATCGTCTGTATTGAAATTATTTGTTGTTAGGATTGGCAGCCCCAAGCACAATAATACAACCTGAATGATGATGGCATAGCACACAGGAACTTCCGGAATAAGGTGAATACATCGACATTAAACAAGCATTTTGTAATTTTTCTGGTGGAGCGTCCTTCAAATGCCTTTCCCCATGGAAATGTTATTGTTTTGTCTGGAATGTTTCACAGTATGGTATTAAACCTATCATCATCGAGACCAAACCAGACCAAGGTTACAGGTCAGATCTGTGGAGAGGCGACCCTGCTTACAGTCAGAATGCCTGTTTTTGTAGGTATTTTTTAGCTATAAAAGCACTTGTAAATGAATAAATGTAAGTTAGAACAGTTTATTGTCATACTGAGTGCGTTTACATGCACATCAGTATCCCGGTTATTAGCCATATCCTGGTTGTAGTTTACATACACGCTAAGAAGCCGGGATACTCTTATCCCCGTGTACATGATTTCTTGACATAATCTTACAAATGCGCAGCCATGATATCATATTGTGTTTAATGTAGCTTTGTACACATTTGTTTACGTTTTACTTTAGACCACTTGGCTCAATTGCATAAACTAAGTGCTGAAAAAAACAGCTCTCTCCTTGTGCCTGATGCGGTCAGCTGCTGTCGGACAGAACTCAATGGAATATTTGTGTTCTTTCTGTGATGGAGGCATGTGCTGCTGATGGTGAGTCTGCTCTGTGCTTCTCTCGTGTTTGGAGATGGTTCATGTTAAACTTTTCGGAGACCATACGTGTGCAGGTTTAGCTGCTTTATTTTAGTTTAGTTTTATTTAGCAGGTTTAGCTTTATTTAAGAGCAGTTATTTCACACATGTACTGTCACTTTATTTATGTTGGGTAGTGGAGGATGGTGCGCTTGTTGTAGTCCGTTTTCTGGGAGTTGTAGTTTTGATTGTTGTTCCTGCTGCTTGTTAGGAGGATCTGGATCCACCTAAAGCAACGATGGCTCCTTCTGCTCACTGCTCCTTCCTCCTCCTTGGTCCTTATCGCTGACTTCATGATGTAACTGTCAGAGGTCAGTAATAAGGAGAAGGAAGGAGGTATTTTTGCCCATTTTCTGATGGAGCCCGAGCTTCTCTTCGAACTTGCTGCAGCCATGTTTGTGCATGCGTACTCAAATTTATGTTGCCATATTCAGGATACTGCAAAGTACACATACATGTCACACTATCCTGGTTGCTATCAGAATATCCCAGCTACAATATCCCGGTTTCTCATAACCGGCATATTACAGGATATTGGCTTATTCATGCACCATGACAAAACCGTGATATTCAAAAACCTGGATCATAACCTGGATATTTACAGTGCCTCTCAAAAGTACTAATACACCTTGAACTTTTGCACATGTTTACATGTTTACAACCATAAACATGAAGATTTTATTTTGAATTTTTTACTGAAAGTTCACACACAAGTAACGGACAAATGTGAAGTGAAAGCAAAATGATACATTATTTAGTTATTTAAAAAAAAATAGAAAACCGAAAAGTTGGACATGCACAAGTATTCATACAGCATGAGTTAATACTTTGTGGAACCCCCTTTTGCTGCAATAACAGCAAACATCTTTTGGGGTATGACTCAAGATTTGCACATCTAGACACTGAAATTTTAGCCCATTCCTCTTTACAAAACAACTCAAGCTCTGTCAAATTAGATGGAGAGCGTTGACTGGGCCAGTCCAACACATGAATATGTTTTGTTTTAAACCATTCCATTGTAGATTTAGCTTTGTGTTTAGGGTCATTGTTCTGCTGGAAGGTGAATCTTCGCCCCAGCCTCAATTCTCTTGCCGACTCTAGCAGATTTTCCTCCAAAATGTCCCTGTATTTGGCTCCATCCATCTTCCCAACTATTCTTACAATCTTCCCAGTCTCAGCTGAGGAAAAGCAGCCCCATAGCATGATGCCCCCCACCATTTGACAGTGAGGATGGTGCACTCAGGACGATGAGCAGTGTTGATTATGCCATACATAACGTTTTTCATTTGGACCAAAAAGTTAAATTTTTGTCTCATCCGACCAAAGTACCTTCTTCCACATGGTAGCTGTGTCCCCCCATATGACTTCTGGCAAACTTCAAACGGTATTTCTTATGGCCTCCTTTCAATAATGGCTTTCTTCTTGCCAACCGTCCATAAAGGCCAGATTTGTGTAGAGTACGACTGATATTTGTCCCATGTACAGATTCCCCCAGCTCAGTGGCAGTACTTCGCAGCTCCTCCAGAGTCATCTTAGGGCATTTCTGCATTTCTTTGCATTTCTGACCAGTGTTGTTATTCTTGTTCGGTGTGTTAGTTTAGGTGGACGGTAAGTTTGCAGTGCTACTTGAGATGTTTACATCTTGGGAAATCTTCATATAACTTAACGCTGCTTTAAACTTCACCACAACTTTATCTCTGACCTCTCTGGTGTGCTCCTTGGCCTTCATGATGTTGTTGAGTGACCAATATATTCCAACCATAGCTCTGAGGCCCTCACAGAACAGCTGTAATTATACTGAGAGTAGATTACACACAGGTAGCCCCTATTTAATGGTTTGGACAAGGTGTGAACATTCAGCATCATTAGGTATGTTTTAAAGGCAATTTAATGCACTCAGAAAAAGCTGTATGAACACTAGTGCACACCCCACTTTTCACTTTTCCATTTTTAAAATAATAACAAAATCATGTATCATTTTGCTTTCACTTCATAATTTTTACTTGTGTGTGAACTTTCAGTAAAAAAATTCAAAATAAAATCTTCATGTTTATGGTCGTAAACATGTAAAAATGTGCAAAAGTTCAAGGTGTATTAGTACTTTCGAGAGGCACTGTATGTGCATGTAAACTCACTCAAGATTTTGACACATTTTTTATAAAATAAGTTGCAGTTCAATTTTGGCTTCACCAAATTTTCCTGACCTTATTTCATATTGTGCACTCAGTGTAGCGTTGCTTTTTTGGATCCAAAACGTCTTAGGATATGTGACTCACCACCACTTAACCCCTTTTTGTTCACAAGATCATTTTCTTCATGTGCGCACAATCTTGTGGCAATTTTGTCTCATGAGATCTTGTGACCTAGTGTGTACATTTTCTTTGCACTAGTGGGGATTTTTTTTTCTTTTTCGCGATACAATAAGATTTAAGCCGTAAAAGGCTGATTTAAAAACTTTTATTACTTATTATAGATGGAAACTAAGTATTTTTATTTATTGCAGCTCACGGTTTTGTTTTATTTTTTAATAATATTGTAGATTGTCAATGTTAAAAGTTGTTTATTAAAACTGGGCAGGGATGTTGAAATAAATATTTTATAGAATATAGAATATAAATATTTTGTAGAAAAATTAAAAATTTAAGAAAAAAAATAATATTTTTAAGCCTGAACGCTGGCCCTTGTATCCTGAGAGTACTGTATTGTCAGTGATTGTGTGGGATCAGATAAACAAGAGGAATTGTTGTACTGAACAAAACCTCTAAATCTCTAAATCTCTACAAACTGTCAGAACTTTCCTTCAAGCTGAAATCCAGTGACTTTTGTCTTGTACAAACAGTGAAAAATACATTCAGGGTTTTTAATTTGTAATATTCCTGGAGCCGATTTTGATTATATCTAGTTCTAGCGGAGAATTAGCCCTTAGCCAATGGCTATGTGATGAATAAAGGCAGACAAAGGACTCAGCTTTCAGCATCAGCCAGCATGATGAGAGAAAAAAGTGTGATATTCGATAGCCATGATTTGTAACTCCTCCCTTCAGGCAGATATAAAGCAGTGTCCACCAGCACTCTGACCAGAACTTAAGAAGCAGCTTGGGCGAGCTGCAAAACGTATTCGACCAAATAAACTTTTGTGCAGCTGACAAAATTGATTTCTTGTGTTATGTTTTGTAACAACATTTAATACATGCTTAAAGGTGCAATGTAGGGATGCAAATTATTGATTAATTCATTAATCTATAGTTGATTGACCTTATCGATCGATTAACGATTAACTGATAAGCGGCGTTTTTCACCTGAATTTGAGTGTTTCAATAGGGTCTTTAAGAATATAAGCTATAGTAACATAACACTGAGTCAAAAATATATCATAGTATTATTATATTGTATATTCCTCAATTAATTATTCCTTAGTAAAAAGCAGACAAATGTTTTGATGCTGAATAACAAAATACAGTAATCCCTCGCTCTATCGCGGTTCCCAGATTTTTTTTTAAATAGTGTAACATTTTTTTTATAGTGTAACATTGTGTTCTGTCCTGATTGGCTAAGAGACTAGACCAGGACTAAACGTGGACTAACCCTGGACTAAACCAGGACTCGACCAGGTCTAGACCTGGACTAAACCAGGATTAAACCACCACGTGCCGCTGCTGGTTTCATGCGGCTGGTTTGTGGCTCGGGCACGAAACTCGGGGCCAGAGCCACAAACCAGGCGCACGAAACCAGCAGCGGCTCGGGCTGAGACGCATTCCGGGCGCCGCGGTTCAATCTCTCCTCGCGCGTACACCCGGGGCTGCTGAGCAGTGCCGTTGGCGCCTGCGGCCGGCTGTGAATCGAGCGCAGCGCGGTGCGTGGTTGCCTTGTTTCATGACCACGTGCGCGTGTCCGCGATTAGCGATTAATTACAATTAATGCATTTTGATCGACCAACGTCTTAATCGACAATTAATCATTAATCGATTAATTGTTGACATCCCTAGTGCAATGTGTAACTTTCCTTGTGGAGGGTCTGCAAACTGCTTGTTTTCATGGATATTTCTTGTTTTTGTTTTGCTTGGATTTTTCTACAGCACAACATTAAACATATCCATTTTCAAAGCCGCAAGCAAGTGACGCTACAAGGCCAAGTTACAAGTCAGATCTGTGCAGAGGCAACTATGCTGACAATGAAAATGCTTTTAAGGTATTTTTGGGCAATAAAATTACCTGTAATTCACTGTAAGATAGATACATTTTATGGCATACTGTGGAACATTCCCGGCAAAGCAGTATCATCTCCATGTGCACCTTTATCAAAATAAAATCTCAAACTAAACCATTTCAATTTTTGAAATGGTTGGCAGTGCGATGTGGAAGCTGAAATCGCACTGCCGACCTCACTCAGTGAATCTGACCACTCAATCTTTGGATCAGAGGACAATCACTCCACCAGCTAAGCTACTGTTGCTCATACTGATTGTAATGCATGTCTACATTTAGATATTTTTCCTCAAGTTGTTGAACCCTCCTCTAGCATCTGTCAACATACAGAACCGGGCTCCTTGGCTCCGGAGGCTGCATGCAGCACTCACCACCCAAACCCAAGCTGTGATTCTAATTTCACTTAATACCAACTGGGTCGTCTCTTAGCAGCACTGGCCCTGGGTTCCTGCAGGCGGCCCTGTAGGAGGCTGAGGCCGGGAAGGACCCCTGACGAGAGGAGTGCGAGTTAAGCGAGGAACCCCTGCCTGGCATCAATGAGAGATCTGCAGAGAAGCGCGCTGTACAGATGTATTTCCATTTGAAAGCCTTGGTGGACAGTTTCTCTATATTGGAGCAGAGCATGGAGGGAGCAGGGCAGACTGCAGGAGCAGCAGGGGGCAAGAAGGACAGCTGGAGGGCAAGTTATGTGTCTCACTGAGAAGGCAAAGGAAATATGCTGCATCTGAACACCACAGAGGCGAGTAGAGATGTCAGTGTGTTTAAGGTGCACTATGGAACTTTTCTGGAGGGGTTTTTGCACCTGCTTGTCTCCATGGAGATGTTATTGCTTTGCCAGAAATATTCCATTAAACTTATCATGCATTTGTTCAATTATTATTAGTATTATTACAGTAATAGTAGAGTAAGGATGCATGCTTTTTCCATTTTTGTTCGCCGTTCTAAAAATAAACAGTTTAAATGATTAACTTTTTAATTCATGAAGAATTCATAATTCAAGCTGACCAACTTGTTCATTAAAGGGATAGTGCGTTTTTTTTATGTTCATCTGTATGGCTTCCCCTTCAACAGTGTCCTGAGATTTAGGGCGTTTTCACATATAGTCCCCTTTAAGCAAACCGGACTCAGTCCCCTAAAAGTGGACCAACAAGGGGACCAAGAGAACACAAACTCAGTTCTGTTTGTGTTCACATTGTGAAAGAGGACCGAGTTCTCTTTCTGGTCCACTTAAGCTCTGATGGAGCCTCAGTCCTCTTTGTGTTCACACTGTAGCTTCTCTAGAGCTCTGAGTCCTTGGCATTCTCTGTGACGGCCATCCCTCTTAATCATGGCCCCAGTTCAAAGAAAACCCACAAAATAGAACCGGGGTCCTATTCCATTATTCCTAGCTGCAGTATTCAGGCGACCGTGCCTGCCTTGAACACTCTAATTTTTTCAAAGTAAACGCTTCGGACCCCGCGGGACACTCAGCCAAGAGCATCGAGGGGCGCCAAGAGCCAGGGGCTGGGACAGACGGGGGCCCGCCTCGCGGCGGACCATCAGCTCGGACCAGAGATCCAACTACGAGCTTTTTAACTGCAGCAACTTTAATATACGCTATTGGAGCTGGAATTACCGCGGCTGCTGGCACCAGACTTGCCCTCCAATGGATCCTCGTTAAAGGATTTAAAGTGTACTCATTCCAATTACAGGGCCTCCAAAGAGTCCTGTATTGTTATTTTTCGTCACTACCTCCCCGTGTCGCTGTCTACGGGAAGCTTAGAAGGTAATAAAACTGCACAAAAGGCGAAGTGAACCCGGAGCGTTATGTGTACACACTGCGCAGGTTAGGCGAACCGTACCGCGGACCTTTTAGCGAACCGTACTGAGACCACCTCCCGAGATGGTCTCAGTTCGGTTCGTTTTAAAGGGGTCTGAGTGCGCTTAGAGTGTTCACATATAAACCTATAATGCTCAGTTAGCGATCTGAGTTCGCTTTAAACGCTGAAAGGGACCAAGTGTGAAAACACCCTAACAATGACTTACCCATGGCAATGTGATCTGAGCCCAGTTCTCTTCCAGTTCCGTACCTCGTGAACGTAGTTCCGGTAAGTTAGCCAGGACAGTTAATAAAGCTTGTTTTTCTTCTCAAAACAACATTTGTCCTCAGTGATACGAATCTTGAGAAAATATGCAAATGCGAATTACGCTGCTGAATTTTTAGCGGACAACTGTTTGTGATGCAAATATATCACTTTTTGGACAAATGTTTTGAGAAGAAAAACAAGCTTTATTTAACTGTCCTGGCTAACTTACCGGAACTCCGTTCACGAGGTACAGAACCGGAGGAGAACCGGGCTCAGATCACGCTGTCATGGGTAAGTTAGTGTTAATCTCAGGACACTGCTGAAGGGGAAACCATACAGATTAACATAAAAAAACAAAAAACGCACTATCCCTTAGAGGGGTTAGGCCAGGGGTGTCCAAACTACGGCCCGGGGGATCTGGCCCATATGATCACAGGCAGTACTTTTAACTGCATATTTAAGTATTTCTACTACTACAGCTTGAATAACATCACACCGCATGAGGATACAGGCCTAAAATGAATGTTTGTTCTTATTATTATTATTACTAGTATTATTAAAAGCATGATGGCTATGTCAAAGCTGTGTTACATGCATCCATCTGAAAGACTCTTTGGCCCTCAGTAAACAAAAGTGTGGACACCCCTGTACTTACTAAACTTGAACCATTCTTAATAAACTATTTGTTCAGTATGAATTAGGTCTTTCTTTATGCTTTATTAAGCCTTAATTAAGTTGTTAATTATCCTGTACGACCTCAAGCAAATCTTATAGACTGGAGATTCTTGGTCAAAACAGCTGAGATTTCAAGAGGCAAGTTCAGCCATTGAGTTTATCTAAAATCCTGCTATTTTTCAATTAGATTACTTTCAAACTAAAACCTTTAATTCAATCTGGCTCTAAAATAAAGAGTTACAAAACTTTTTTTTTTTTTTCCCCCAAACACGTCATCGAAGCTCATCTGTTCCACTACATTTATCTGCCTCTAAAGAGAAGTGTATTGAGGACAGAGAAGGGCAGAGGAGACAGCACTGCCCTGTACGACTGACAGTGCACATAAATCACATGTTGTAGCGGTGGTTACCTCGATTACGCAGGCGTGGGGGGGGGCGGGCAGCCTGCACCAGCAAAAGGTCCGAGAAAAACCTCCTTCGGTCCTCCTCTCCCGGTGGGCTCAGAGTCACCACCTCTCCATAGGAACGCTGGAACATGCTCCTCACCTGAAGTTGACAAGAGACAAGGAGAGACAATAGAATAAGGCCAGTGGCAACAACAAAAAACACAGGTAACTTCTGAAGAAAGCAGCTTATGTAATGTTATTTGACCCCTACAGATCATACTTCAGCTTTTGTTGTGGTGCTACTATTAGAAAAGCACTGATAAAATTATAATATTGAACAACTGATTTAGAGGCCTACACTGGGTTGTTTTCTGATCTGATGTTATAATGGCCACATTTACATTATGTTTTTCAATTCTGAATTAATTGTTCTAAATTAAACAGTTCAGAATTAAATTATTCTCCTTCCATTTTACATGAAAATAATAATTCCAAATTGAAGTTTACAAGGAAAACACGTCGGCTTTATTTAATTCTGCTCAATGTCTGGGGGTCGGAATTGGACAGGGACATATTTACATCTACCGGAAGAAAACACACAATCAGCTGCTACTGTTTTGTCATCTCAGTTTAGTGTTTATGTTTGTTATGTTTATTTTAGTGTTATGTTTTTTGCCATCTACTCTTTTCATTATTTGTAGTTCTTCCAGTGTACTTATTAAAATATTTTTTTTTGGTTCGAGACCAGCGCCTGTATTTTGATAATACAGGCTGGACCAGCTCTATACTCTCCATCAGGTGCTCGAGGGTTCATGGGAGTTTGCCCGACCAGTCCACATGTGCTTTGTGGATCTGGAGAAGGCATTTGACCGTGTCCCTCGTGGGGTCCTGTGGAGAGTGCTCTGGGAGTACGGGGTTCAGGGTTCTTTGCTAAGGGCTGTTCGGTCCCTGTATGACCGGAGCAGGAGCTGTGTTCACATTGCCGGTAGTAAGTCGAAGCTGTTTCCGGTGCACCGGGGCTGCCAGGGCTGCCCTTTGTCACCAGTTCTGTTCATTATATTTATTAACAGAATTTCTAGGCGCAGTCAGGGGCCGGAGGGGATCCGGTTTGGGAACCACAGGATCTCATCTCTGCTGTTTGCAGATGATGTTGTCCTGATGGCTTCATTGAACCGGGACCTCCAATGTGCACTGGGGTGGTTTGCAGCCGAGTGTGAAGCGGCTGGGATGAGGATCAGCTCCTCCAAATCCGAGGCCATGGTTCTCGACCAGAAAAAGGTGGCTTGCCCTCTCTGGGTGGGTGGAGAGCCCTTGCCTCAAGTGGAGGCGTTCAAGTAACTCGGGGTCTTGTTCACGAGTGAGGGGAGGATGGAGCGTGAGATGGACAGGCGGATCGGTGCGGCGTCGGCAGTGATGCAGTTGCTGTACCGGACTGTTGTGGTGAAGAGGGAGCTGAGCCAAAAGGCAAAGCTTTCAATTTAGGAGTCGATCTACGTTCCTTCTGGGCCCACTGGAGCCTGCTTGTGAACATTGTTTAAGAGTGGCCGAATAAAAGGGTTATGCATAACTGCAAGTTTCTGGAGGATCCTGCACCTTGATGGTCGCAGGACTCTAGAGGCACAAGCAGCTTCAAATACCTGTTTGCTGCTTTGTAATGGCATTTTAGCAGCTGTTCTCTTAATCTGATGTATTTGTCTGGCAGAAGCATTCCTCACTGTGCCTTTATCTGCACCTTGTCCAATGTATTTAACTATTTCACGCTTTTCGGCACAAGAGAGATCCTTTTTCTTTCCCATATTACTTGAAAATGGTGCTCTGCTTAATAATGTGGAACATCCTGCTCAAGTCTTTTTTTCTTTTAATTGGACTCACCGGGCAAACTCATTGGCACAGGTGTGAGATTGATTTCACTGAGACACAAGACCATCCATGTGTTTCACTGGAAAATTAAGACTTGTGACACTTAATCATTGTTGTGTAACCATTGTAGGTATGCTTTACCTACAAATCAATGTAGGTATGCTTTACCTCAGTACAATTTCTTCTAAAAGGTCTGACCCACCTCTGGGCATAAAGTCTGCTCTCTTTGAATTCATAAATCTAATGGAGAATTGTATTAACACAATCCAAGCACTTTCTTTCTTCAGTTAAAATATCGTGTGTCTCTGTGTGGAGCCTCAGGCATGTCTCAAGGGTGCGTCCTAAAGCTGAGTAAGCCTTTCTAGCCCTCTCCATCTGTCTCCCTCATCGATCTGAAACCATGGCATGTTTGTACGTTCTTTCTTTTCATATCACCTTCTTTCTCTCTTTCTAGGTTTTTGCAGCTTGTGGATCATAAGCTTTCTCTGCTCATGTGAGATATAAAATGGTGCCGACGTCAGGCAATAAAAAGCAGAGCAGAAAAATCATACTTTTTTCAAAATGGCTGCAGGACCATACAAGCAGAGGATGCCAAGAACTAGGATGAACAAAAATGCAAGATTAATTCACAAATCCAGCTTTATACTACTGATTTTTAACACATGGGCATGGGACAGACAAAGTTAAAAAGTATAAGTGATTACTTCTTACGCCAAGTACCATTACAGGTTCTATATTAAAGATCCCATGACATGGTACTTCTTGATGCTTTTATATGGCTCCTTAATGGTTCCCTAATACTGTAAATGAATCCTTCTTCAAAATCAACACTCAGTGCATGAGAAACAGAGATAAGATGAGAAAGAGTAATTTTTCTCTCTCTGAACACTCCATAATGGGCCTTGTTGCTTGAATGCAAATGAGGAGAAAAGAGCTGGCCTATAGTAGAGGGTGGGGGCGTGGCCAAACTCTCCGCTCTAGCTGATCCATTTCCGTGTTTTTACATGGGGGGGAGAGATTTGAAGCGTTCCATTGAAAAATAAACAAATTTCCACAGAAAATAAAATTAAACCACTGCTGTTCAAAGGTCCAGAGGCTCAGATAAAGGACTTCCGAGCCTAGAAACACTCGGACGTGCCTCCAGGCAAATAAAAAAAAAACGCATTTCGCATTGCCTAGCGCATTCGCAAGTCCAAACTTGTGATTTACAGAGACGCTGAGTACAGACAGACGGGGGTGGAACTGCATTTGCATTTATTTTTTCGATCTGACGTCAATAAGGTGCCTTGTTCAAAATCGCCCGTTTGAGCTCCGATTTTTTGTAACGCAGAAAAGGATCGCAAATGCTCAGTTTAGACATTTCGCAACTTTTAACCATGGGGGGGGGCTAAACAGGGTAGGGGAGCTCACATTAACGTTCAAAAACCTCAGAAAGTGAAAATTTCATGCCATGGGACCTTTAAACAAAATTGACTCTTGTGAGCTTTACGCCATATTATAATGTTGTTAAATCCACCTTGTGATGTCATGTGATAATACAGGAAGAATCATTTGGATCATTTCAAACATGCCAATCTCTACTGAAAAAGGTAGCTGTTGCCTTGGAAAATAGCACTTCATGACATCACAAGGTGGAACAAACTCAAACATATGTGAATGAAACAAAACACAACTCCAGGTATGTTTGTGATGAGGAAACAACATAACAGATCCGACCATCAGAAAATAGTGTAATATTGACCATATCTGGTTTTCAGAGTAGTACCAGAGCTAAACCAGGGCTACACCAGGAGATTGGAGCTGTAATTCTTCTTGTTATATTTGAATGAACAAAGGGAGATCTAGTATTTTTTTCAGTATAGGTGCCAATATCCGATACCAGTATTTGATTGGTGTTTCCCTAATTGGAAGACAGTTTGAAGCCATTTCACACTCCCACAGTCAGAAACACTGAAATTCAAGAAAATCTGAATGTGGATCTTGATTTGAATGAACTTCTTGCTGAAAATAGAGTGTGGCTGGTGTCTGGACTGGAGCCTGCAGTGTTAGATCTGAGAGGAGAGTGAGGCTTGGAGTAGAGACAGCAGCTGTCAATGTGTCTTCAGCCAAAAAGTGAAGAAACACACCCTGCCAAGTCACTCCAGCAAACAAGAAAGATATGATGCAATTATAACAGGCAACCACAAGTCCATTTAAGAAGTGACTTTATTGATCTCACACTGGAGAAATTCTTCTCTGCATTTCAACCCATCCTATATACTGTATATATACATATATTAGGACCATCTCCATGATCTTCTTGCTTCGGTTTGGTCAGGACCTAAGCTTCGGTTTTGGTGCATGTTTTGGGTTGGTGGGGGAAACCAGAGTGCCCGGAGAAAACCCACCCAGACATGGGGAGAACATGCAAACTCCACACAGAAAGGCCCACGCGACCCGGGGATCGAACTAGGGCTGTCCCTAACGATTATTTTTCTCCCGATTAATCTATCAACTATTTTTTTCGAATAGTCACGATTATTTTTTAAAGTAATGTTTTTTGGGTTGGCGGGTATTACAAACAGGCTTGACACGCTTTTATGAACAGTAAAAAATATTTATTTATTCATTCTCAAACTTAAACGTTTTGCAGTTTAATCTTCAAGAAATGAAGGCATGCCCAAATAAAAATAAAAGGCAAATCAAATAATTGATAAGAATAAATAACTTTATACACAAATTTCAATTATGTTAGTTAGTAAGAACACTGACTGTTGTTTCTGTAGGAGATGTATTGAGGAAGTGAATGAGGTTTTTCAGATCGAGACGCGGGGTAAATATTTCATCAAAGAAATGGAAACGTAATTACGTTTCCCTTTCTTTGATTAGAATAGTATTACTATTTATTTAGACCTGCAGTCGGCACAGACAGTGTTGAATAGCGCAAGGTGCACTGTGCACCGGGGAGGAGAACGGACATGAGACCTCTCTGAATCAGGCGCGCATTCCTCTCACTACACATCTCCCGCTGTTGGCAGGAATATGCGCTCTTCTTTTGTCTTAATTTACTTTTTTACTTTGTATACAAGCTCTTCTACAAACATCCCGACCACTGTCACCCTCAGGTGTTGAATATTCAGTCTATAACGGGCAAATTACGAATCATTGCTTTATCTCCGTGTCGTTGCTATGCACGCCGCCAGCATAGCGACAGGCTATACAAGAAATCAAAGTGCACAGTGCACCTTGCGCTATTCAACACTGTCTGTGCCGACTGCAGGTCTAAATAAATAGTAATACTATTCTAATCAAAGAAAGGGAAACGTAATTACGCTTGTTTTCTGTCATCATCCAGCAGCACACCAGGATGTCGCCGCTTCATGTGCTCATGCATAGTTGTGGTGCTGCTATGGTACGCCAACTCCTTCTTGCAAATGCGGCACACGACGAAGTCTTCGTGTGCCTTCTCTTTAAAATATCTCCACACTTTAGATGTCTTTGTCCGTTTATTGGGCTGATCTTCATCATCTTCGGGCACCCTCGGGCGTGCAGCCATTGTTACCGCTTCTGTTCCAGCACATCTACCGCTCGCGCAAATCACTTTTTTTTTTTTTTTTTTTTGCAAATCACGTAAACGACGGTATGTTGCACACGCCGACTTATTTACGTCTTCGACGTAATCGATTACGTCGAATAGTCGGGACAGCCCTAGATCGAACCCAGACCATGCATACAAACTCCGCACAGAACACACACGGAAAGGCCTGGGCGACCCGGGGATCGAACCCGGAACCTTCTTGCAGTGAAGCGTGAGTGCTAGCCACTCAGCCACCGTGCCGCAATTTGAGAAGCATACGGATGTTGGTTTGTCAGTTTAAAGAAAATCAAAATCTGATTTAAAGTGATGATATTACACCATTTTCTGAACTATGTTAGAACGTAGTTTCCTCATCACAGACACACTTGGAGTTGTGTTTTGTTTCAATCACATATGCTTAACACACCAACCCTGCATGTTTAGGCTCTTCTCTCAAACAGCAAACACTCCGTTCCTTGTAATGTCATGAGGTAATATAGGAAGTGCTCACTGTGTTTTTAAACTAGATACACTTCACAAGAATCAAAAGATTTGCAATTCCAGGGCTGAAATTATCCAAATGATTCTAGTGAAGGTGTATGGAGTTTAAAAACACAGTAACAACTGTATGTTAAACATCTATGAATGAAACAAAACAACTCCAGGTATGTTTGTGATGAGGAAACAACACTATCACTATAACAGATCAGAGAATAGTTTAATATAGCCGCTTTAATTATACGTGTTTGACTCCTTGCTGATCCTTGTTGTTTGCACACATTAAAACAGATCTGTAGTACAACACTGGTTTGAAAACCAGGTGCAGTCTGGTCTCTTTGGCTCAGACTCAGACCTGATCCTGGGCCTGGACAGAAGCTCCACACAGTCCTCAGTGTTCACACTGAGTGTGTGTCTTGAGGTGGAGAAGAGCATCTGCCAAAACCACCAGAGCTAATTAAAGACCTTCTGCTGACCCATACAAGAACCCTCCTTCTTTCCCTCTCTTTCACCCTCCCTCTTTTCCCCTCTCCCACTCAGTCTCTCTGTCTTCTTCTCTTCCTCTCCCTCTCTCTCTTCCTTCCTTCCCTCCCTTCCTCTCCCTCTCACTTTGGATAGAGAGAAACGATATTTGAACTTTTAATCATAAGGACTATTAGCCTTAAGTCTTCAGCACAGGCTGCTGCCTAAAAATACCCATAAACCTTTGTTTAAAAGCATTAGTGCAAAGAGATATCTGCTGAAAATGTGATTACACATCTTACGTTTGTGGTTAAAAACTTGTGGGGGGAGTTTTTAGTCTATTTAAATTATGTAATTTGGGGTAGAAATATCTAAATCAGCCATGAAAAATCCATCTACTTTTGGACAAAAAAAGATTGTGATTAAATTTGTGACATATGTTTAATAGTACATTTCTATTCAGAGTGTATGTAGAATCCCTCAGTCATCCAGGTAGAGTCCATAGCAAAAGGAGCAATTAAATTTGTCAACTGGACAAAAGTTTATTTGGTCGAATTTGGTGCACATTGCGTTTTATTTGGTGCACACTGACTTTTCAGAACTACTATGTTATAGCCGTTTCCCCTTCTTATTTAACCTCTTCAAGCTGTATTTGGAGTGATTTGTGCATGTTTGTGCAATCTTCAATAACAACAACTCCTGTTTTCACCTCCACCAGTACATGCCAACTGCTCTGTACTCACTTCATTCTCTCAATTTTATTTGCATAATCAGAGATACCTGTAGGATTCAGCAGCATTACATAGTCATTTTGTTACAAATATGTTCTAATCAGCTGCCTGCTACTGTGATCTGCAGCCATCCATCAGAGGTGCAGCTACACAACGGCAGCTCCCATTGGGCACTGCAGTTTTCCAACATGGAAGTCAGTGCACTTATTTCTATTATTAAGTCATTTTAAATGAATATTGAGATTTAAAATGTGCAAATTATAACAACGATCCACATGTGTCATAGAATATACACACACATATATATATATTAAACACAAGGACAATATGAGTTCTATGAAGAGGGTGATTATTTTTGGAAATGCTATAATTGGTGAAAACAACGTATTAACACGTTTTATTTCATTTTAGAGAGATCACTAAATTAAATGCATGGATGAAATCTAAAACCTCTTGAGGCATATTTTTGATAAGGGAACATTATATGGTAGAAAGCATGTTTGTTGAGGTCCATGAATTACAGGTACAAGACACAAATAAAAAGACAGGATATTGTGTTCTTTGCAGAGGACAGTCTGTTATCTACATAAGTGTAGTCTTTGAGAATGGATGTGCGCACTCAAACTGGGATTTCGATTAGACTTCAGAAAATAGCACAGCCCTGTTCCAAATAGGTTGCATTCACATCCTAGAATTTTATTTCAAGATGGAGCCTAGAGACAATACACGTAAACTTACATGACAGGCTAGGTTTTGAAAAAATGCAGGTCAAAAATCCACAAAATACTGATTACTAGAGATTACATTCACAGACTCGCCTTAACCTCTGCTACCTCTGTAGAAGGTCAGCATAATATTTTGACTAGAGCCTGACCGATATATATTGGTCGGCCGATATTGCACTTGGAGACATACCCGCTTAAAACTGGCAGATATTGACCGATAGTCCTCGTGGGGATGTTATACCTCTTTATAAAGCTTAGACTCTCTATACTGCGTCCATTTAATACAACTTACAGACAGTTAAATGTCTTAATATGTGGCGCCACATCAGTATTTATCAGAGGAGTAATTTTGTCTATGTCTGACGCCGTAATGCCTCTGAATGTACCCCCTACTTCACGTCACTCACATGCTCTTGTTTTCATCAGTGGATTCTGAGGCTGCACAGAGGCGCTGGCTTTAAATTTTTTTGTAGTCTGATCCACGATACTGACTATAAATAAATGCGAACTTCAGTGCAGTTTAAGCCAGCAACAAACTACTGGATTTTATCAAAGTGCGAGTGCAGAACAGAGAGGACTGTCCCATAGCACTCAGCACTTTAGGACTTGTGCAATATGAACTGTGTAACCCTCCCGAATGTATGTTTTTTGACTATTTTTGATTGTGAATCGCTCCTGTGTGTAATCTGTGTGTTTGGTGTGTATATATAATATATATATATAATATATATATATATAATATATATATATATATATATATATATATATATATATATATATATATATATATATATATATATATATATATATATATATATATATATATTTTTTTCTTGTTTTATTGTATGTGAGACCTTTTAATTGGCACCATCAACCTGTCCAGGGACAACAGATGGAAATTAGCCTGTGGCTATAATCTGGCATATTTACATATATATTATATGTTCATTAATGTGCACTGTCCCTTTCAAATAAATAAATAAATAAATAAAAAATAAATAGACAGAGGACACACACAGCTGCTGTCAACATGCTGGATTATATTCTTTTTACGCATGACGTTTTGAGTTAAAAGGACACCAATTAGTGAAGACTTGTGCCTGTTTTCCCTTACATTGGCCTACTGTAAAGTGACTATAGTGGCAGTGTACATGTTACAGGACCCGCATTGATATGTAAATGAGCTGTGAATAAAGGTGTGAATGGTCTGCATTTATGCATAAAATTAATGCATTTACGATAACCGCTAAAGGCTAATAATAGTTTACTTACTTTGTTTACTGGTTACTGGTGTCATATCAGATCCAAAAAAATATTCACATCGGTCAGGCCTTAATTTTGACTGATTCCAAACACCCTTATCTCCTCAGAAAGTACAGACGATGGTGTATCTTGGACACACACACACTGAATGCTCATGCAGCTCATATGATTGTCTACTTGAACCCCTAAATATCTATAAGCAGTTCTTGACTTCAGTTCAGTGTTCTGTCTGTCAATCACTGCTTCATTTTTAGCTCCAATTGACCTGGGAGCCCATGAAGTCAACATACCACAGAATTCTTAGCCACAACTCAAATCAAATGTTATACTTTCACATGAATGCAACCAATTAAAAGTCTTCTGTTTCCAAACACAAAATCCATCCCTTGTCTTGCCATGTCTCTCCCCCTCTCAGTCTCTTCTTCTTGTCCCTCTCTCCATGTCCCCCTTCTCTCCCCTTCTCTCCAAAAAAACTCAAAATTGAACCCCTAGTCCAGTGTGATTCCTCTCTCTGTCTTCCTCTCTTCTACTCTCTCTTCTTCTCCCCGTCTTCCTCTCCTTCTCTCTCAGGCCAAAAACTCCAAATTGACCCGTGTAGGCCAGTGCGATCCTTCCTGCTCAGATCTATAACCTTGGTGGGGCCCTGGCTCCACATTGGCTTTGGGAAATTTAATAATGAATCCAAAAGGGCGTGACAAGGAGCCAAAAGTAGAATTAACAAAAAGAAAACACCGCCAATGTGCTAAAACTGACCTCATCTGACACTTCTTCTCCACTGTTTAATTCCATAAGAGTGAATTTGTTGGTGCTTTAACCTCCACTAGTGCATAAAATCATATCACTTTTTAAACTCTACTCTTGCAGCTATGGAAAAACGTAGAGTTTCCTCTGATGCCCAGGGTGACTGGAGCCCTCTGGTCCTTCTGTGTTCCATTTGTGTAAAACTGAAAAGCAGTGCTTTGACAGAGAAGACAAGAGGGAGACACAGGGACAGATGGAAAGGTACAGGACCAAAGACATCAAGCATCAAGAGTGAAAGTTAAAAAGTGCCAAGGTGGATAATGTTTCTCAAAACTACTGGCTGCAAGTTGGAGAGTTGGAGAGAACCAGCAGAGGTAGCTACGCAAGTAGACAAAACCATTTTTCTTGCCAATAAAATATCACTTATTATTTTAATAACACTAATGCCAAATATTGAGTAACTTCACAAGCTAAGACATGCAAATCTCTAGTGTGACCTTAAAGGGACAGTGTGTAGGATTTGTGGCGCATAGGTGGTTACTAGCTATTCCACTTCCTCTTTTGGCTACGGCAGACCTCGAGGGTCACCCGGACGCGACGTACCGCCGACATCGCGCGTGCCCGCGCACGAACCGCGCACCGCTGTATACATAAAACGGTCCCCCGTTCACTTTTTTTTTTTCTTTTCGCATGAAAACACACAATCCCGATCATGATTCATGACAATCTACACATCAAATGAAACCTTACAGTCTCCTCTTTTTGACTATGCAATTCATTTCCCTGCAAAACAATCACTCCCCGAGCACATGGGGCTTTTATACAGAAAAGCACAAAACTTAGCTTACTTAGCTTACCTTTGAAGGCTTTGCACAGGTCAAACTCTGTATTTCATCATAAACTTGGTCTCAATCTGTCCATAAGGATCCAGCGAATAAAATCCAGTAAAACAATTTAGTCCAAAATACGTGTTATATCCATTACGATGTGTGATCCGGCAGCATGCTCCCCCTCCCCCCCTCCCCTTCCCCTTCTCTCCTTCGCTCCTGGCTGCATATGGGAGCAGAGGAACGAAGGAGAGAAGGGGAAGGGGAGGGGGGAAGGGGGGAGCCATCTGCAGCGCGGCTAAGCAGCTGTTAGCCGGAGCCGAGGCAAAGGATGAGCCCAAATGTCCTTCTGCGGCTCTCGTATTCAAAATGGCTGCCTCTATATGGGGAAGATCCCCCTTTTATGTGACTATATCTAAGTCCAAAAGAATACTTTGATTTCATGATGGAAGTGAAAAGGCTTGGAAAACAATGTATTTTTGAATGGGTATCTTCAATTTCAGTAATTAACAGGTAAAAATCTTACACACTGTCCCTTTAAATCCATGTATCATCCCACGGGGGTCGTGCGTGAGACTGCGTAATTTCGCCGGGGGGGGGGGGGGGCTTGAATTGCGTGAGAAATGCCGTGTGAATTGCCACGTCGAATTGCGTTGAATTTGTCTAAAGAGCAAACTTAAACTACAAAGCAACTAATGAGAGTTATATAAATGAAGTTATTACCTGATGGTTCTCAGTTTGTTTTATCATCACCGTCAGTCGTTGTGTGCGCTTAGCAGCTGAAACTAGTCTGCCCAACAACAGAACAATCTATTTTCTGATTGGCTGAAACTGACATTTTTTTCCGGAGAGCGAGGCGGGGAGGAGGGGGGAGTTTTTTTCACTGAAAACGCACGGTGCCTGCATAAACTGAGCCACAGACCGATTTTCTGGGCACAAAAAAAAAATAAATTCAGCGTGAGAAATGACGTCGAATTGCGTGTGTCACACTCTCAATGCGTGAGACTTGAGAGCCCTGCCCCACCCTCTGCAGTTAATTCAGATGTTTGCCTATTTAAAGGGACAGTTTGGGTTTTTTGATGTGAATCTGTATGGCATCCCCTTCAGCAGTGTCGTGCATTAACACTGACTTACCCCTGACAGAGTCCTCTGAGCAGAGTTCTGCCCCGGGTCTGGCGCTGACGAAAGTAGGTCCAGCAAGTTAGCCGGGACACTTAATAAAGCTTACCCCTGACAGTGTCCTCTGAGCAGAGTATTATTATTAGCCTGTTCACTTGTAAACATCGCCACTTACAACTGAACAGGGTGTTAATAATAATGGGCGTGCAGTGATACGACTCGAGAGAAAAGAGCACCAAGCGATCATCACTTTTGACTTTTTCGTGGGCAACTATTTTGTGACGCAAATATATCACTTTTTGGACAGATATTGTTTTGAGAAGAAAAACAAGCTTTATTAAATGTCCTGGCTAACTTGCCGGACCTACTTTCGTCAGCGCCAGAACCGGGGCAGAACTCGGCTCACAGGACACTGTCAGGGGTAAGTCAGTGTTAATGCACGACATTGCTGAAGGGGACGCCATACAGAGTTACATCAAAAAACCTGAACTATCCCTTTAATTCCCACTTCTGTAAAAACATAGTGAAGATGTGTCATTGCCATTTTCTCCCCGTGTCTAGGTGGGTTTCCTCCAGTCTTCTCCATCAACCCAAAACAAGACCCTACAGCCAAGATTGAAGCATGAGTCTTATTTAGAATGTATTTAGAATTTATCCTTACCATTTGTATATTTTTACTCTTTGTTATTGTAATATAATGTAATGAGTGGGCTACTGTGTCCAAGTAATTTCCAGTTCTCATCAAAATCCTAAGGACAAATTTCCCTACAGGGACAATAAAGTACCTTTCCTTTTCCTTTCGCGCAACACTGGCCTTGCCTCCAGTCTCCAACAATAAATAACATACAATAATAAATAAAATGAAGGAATCAAGGAGAAGCAAGGAAAGGGAAATGCCCATATCCACTCGTCTCTGTAAGCATATATATATATATATATATATATATATATATATATATATATATAAAAATAAAAGCTACAGTCTATGGCCTAAGCCTACATGAGTGTGTGAGCAGAGCAGTACCTCCTCAGACAGCTGTGAGTAGTGGGAGTCTGCAGTGGCAAGGACCAGGACAGGGCTGAAGGAGGGGATGTCCTGCAGTAGAGACAGGAAGGTGCTTCTGACTGTATCACTCACAGTTTCCCACCACTCTGAGATGTGAGGCATAAACACCACACTGGGCATGCTCCGGCATGCCTCTCGGAAAACCTGTAACACGGACACAAAACTATGGTCAACTCTCATATACAGGGTAGAGACGTGCAGTGTTTGTTTGATGTAACATTTGAACTAGGGCTGGAGCAATTAAAGGGCCTATATTAGGCTATATTCTGAGCCATGTTATAATGTTGATTCATCTCAAACAGACCTGGAGTTGTGTTTTGTTTCATTTACACGTTTAACGCACAAACCCTGCATATTTCGGTTGTGTTCTCTCAAACAGAAAACACACTGTTCTACCTTAATACAGGAAGTGTTCCACTGTGTTTTTTAAACTTTTAAATTCTATACACCTTCACTAGAATAATTTGGATAATTTCAGCCCCGGAATTGCTAATCTCTACAGAACTAAAAGTAAAAAATTTGCTGTTAAGTTAAAAATTATCGCTTCATGACATCACAAGGTGGAACAGAGCACTTTGAGCTTTGAAAATGTAGACAGATGAATTAGAAATGGTTAAACAAAACACAACTCCGGGTATGTTTTTGAGGAAGTAACATCCTAACATGGCTTAAATCTCACAAGAGTCAATTCTGCATAATATAGGACCTAATACATAAATAATAAAGAGACAGCGACATCATCACATTGTAGGATCCCAACTGGGCCCTTTACCTGAGCGCAGGACTCCTCAGGGGTCTTGGCGCTAATGGAGTAGAGGGTGGGCAGGTCTAGACGGTGCACAGGGAGTTTGTCTAGGTGGTGCAGCAGAGCAGGGGCCAGGTGAGAGCTCTGACCTGAACCTGACGGGCCTGTGAGGAGGAGACGAGGTCGATACGTTGTGGGGCGTTGGAGTGCTGAGCTGCAAGAGAAAATTAAGATTTAGGTTCACTTCATTTGAGAATTCTTTTTTTGTTGTTTGCTTTGTTTTTGTCATGTGGATCTTAAAACTCTTACGTCACTAGATCTGAGAACGTGTATCTGTACTTTCTATTCCACTACATTTTAGATCTGGACTGATAAGTAAAAAGTACTTTTCTTTATGGTTTGAGACCTGCTGAAATGGCTGACTTTATCACACGAGCAAACCAAATACGTATTTGTACTTTTACTTAAAGGAAAAGTAACGTTTTTTACAATCAGCCTTATTTCGGTAATAAAACAAGTTGTTTTACTCACCCATAGTAATTTGGTGTCATATGGAGCAATTCCGGAGATGTTTTAGATTTGCGATCTCCATCATGTGAGTTCTCGGGGCACTTGTTTGCGGTCTCCAAATAACACAGACTTTAGCACTTTTCAAATCATAGAAGCCCGATGTCTTAGCCTACGATTTCGTGTGGTCAAAAGTGGCCTGTAATCCGAGATTTAGCCATAGTTTCGAGTAGATGAGGACGCCAGTGCGCATGTGCGGAGTGTGCTCTCAGCTCCCGGGACCCAAACATAAACGCAAAGCTGTAAACTATGGATAAATCTCGGATTACAGGCCACTTTTGCTACAAACGAAATCGTAGACTAAGACATCGGGCTTCTATGATTTGAAAAGTGCTAAAGTTTGTGTTATTTGGAGCCCGCACAGGGCATATTACATGCTTGGGGAATATATTATATGCCCCGAGCATAGGCTAACCGCAAATCTAAAACATCTCTGGAAGTGCTCCATATGACACCAAAGTGCTATGGGTGAGTAAAACAACTTACCGAAATAAGGCTCAGATTGTTAAAAAAAGTTACTTTTCCTTTAAGTAACAAAATTGAGTACTTCATTCACAACTGCATTTTGAGGACAACTGACCACTGAAATTATATACTATTTTTTGTTGATTTGTTAATCACTGTGGCAAGGGTCCTAACATTTCATCATTCTGAAACCTAGGAACAGGAAGCTGAATTGGATGGCAAAGCGTGGCCTTAAACGTCATAGGATCAGTGAGAGAATTTGCACAAGGATCGAGTCTCATACACACCATTCATATATATTTTAGTTTAAAGTTTAAACTTGAGTCACGTTTTTCTATGAACGACCTTGGTGTGTATAAAAAGCCCCAGCAAAGGTACTTTTGAGGAGCATCAAACTGGTCTCATCACAAACAAGAACAATGGAAGTACAGAGGGAAAAGGAGGTTTAGGGGTGACAGCGAGACACCATCTTTAAAATGGCAATCTTTCATCTCCACCTTAGCCGTGCAGTGCTGCTGTTGAGTTTTCATCTTATGCCAAATAAAATCTCCATCTCTTCTTCTTTATTTATTCTGAAGACAATATTAATACTCAAAGTTGCATTGTGTAACTTTTATGGTAGAGGGTCTGTTATGTCCCAAGATGGCAACGTATCAATCCATCATTTACTCAATAACATGGGTTTTTACTGTGAGCGGACTCGCCTCTCCACAGATCTGACATCTAACTTGGCCCTATGGCGTCACTTGCCGTCTCCATAGAGATAAATAAGTGCAATGCCATACTGTGAAACATTCTAGGCAATATCTCCATGGAGACAAGCTGGTGACAGACCCTCACCAAACAAGTTGCACAGTGCACCTTTAAAGCCATACTGTGCAACTTTTCTGATGGAGATGCTTTTTTCTTGTCTCTATCCATAGTTTTCAGAATAATGAATGTCAGCCTTAATTTAATACAAAATACAATAATTTTGGATTGGGAAAAAGTGCGCAAAATGTCACATATCAGAAGCCAAAACCCATGAGTAAAGATACTATGCCTGGAATATTCCACAGTATGGCTTTAATGTCAGTGGAGACAAACAGCTGGACAAGTTGCTGTAGAAAGAGGACCCCTTTTACAGGAACAATGCATGTTTTTCAAGAAGTCTTTGAGCAAAAATTTAAATGAGAAATAGGTTTAATTCCATATTGACATCAGACAAGCACAAGGTGGACTCTAACAAAAAGTGCATAGTCCATCTTTAAATTGTGCATTATAGTTCAAAGTTATTGTGGTTTAAACCTGGTTTAGTCATGATTTAGTACTCTTTTACAGTATGCAATATTTTTACTGTAGTTAACCTGGTTTTAGTCAGGATATAGCCCTCAAAAAGATATTATTTTAAAGGGTAGTATTTGGAGAGAAAAGTTTAAAAAAGGTCATATAATTTATAACAGTAACTTTCCTTCGGGGTAAATAAAGTATGATTTCTATCTCCGTCTCTGTGCGTGTGTCTGTGTGTGTCTACATCTGTGCATCTCTGTGCATCATCTCTGTGCATCATCTCTGTGCATCATCTCTGTGCATCTCTGTGCATCATCTCTGTGCATCTCTGTGCATCTCTGTGCATCTCTGTGCATCTCTGTGCATCTCTGTGCATCTCTGTGCATCTCTGTGCATCTCTCACACAAAACTGACTCTAGTGAAATTTAAGTTATGTTAGAATGTCATTACCTCCTCAAAAAACATACCCGGAGTTGTGTTTTGTTCAAATATGCAGAGTCTGTGTCTTAAACACCACTCCAGATATGTTTGTGATGAGGAAACAACATTATAATGTAGATATAAGATAGTTAAGAACCACACATGTAAAATAACATACTAGTAAACCTACTTGGAGAAGTCTAGAAAGGGTCTGTGAGCTGCAGAGCAGGAGAGTGGACTGTTGGGAGCCACCTGGAGGTCATAGATGGAATTGGAGCCTTCGTCATTGTCTTCATCGCTGTACAAGTCCTCTTCAAGAAGATGATTGTCAACGCCTGGAGGAAAACTAGAATTGAGCTTAAAGGTGCATTGTGTAACTTTTCTGGAGAGGGTCTGCATCCTGTTTGTTTCCATGCAGATGTTAATGCCTTACTTAAAAATATCTTTAAAAACATGCATTCATACTGTGAGCGGGGTCACCTCTCCACGAATCTAACCTGTAACTTGGCTTGCAAGTCTCCAGGGACATTTATGGCCATACTCTGGAACTTTCAAGGCACATCTCCATGGAGACAAGCAGATGACAGACCCTCCACCGGACAAGTTAGACAGTGCACCATTAACTTATATGTAGGCCTGTCACGATAATTATTATATCAACTTATGGCTATATATAAGAATATATTAAATTAATTAATCCACTTCTTCTGAAAATTCACTGTGTTTTTAAATGCAGCTGTTACTCAGAACAGCAGGATATAAACAACAGAAGTGGGTGGTTAGAGCCTCATTAAAACTGTATTATAGTATTTGCAGAAGTATTGGAACTATCCATGGGTTGCATCATTATCTTTGTTTTTAATTGTGTGTTTCACTTTGAGATTTATTGCACCACTTTTTTAATTACAATACTGCCCATTGAGAAAAGGGGTAAGTTAATGGGATAATTCTGCTTCTAGGGTTTTTGTGTCGTTAGAGTCTTGTTGGTTAATACTGTATTATTGTGCTTAAACATTTGGGTGTATCTTCGCTCTAGGGTTGTCAAAAGTATCCAAAATCAGCAGACACTTAAAGCCAAAGAATCTACATCAGTATTGGACCAAAAAAACAGGTATTGATACTAAAAAGTCCCATTCACAGGACAGAAAACAACCCTTCCTGAATAGCTATAGAATGATCTTGAGCTGTATCAGAACAAGTATAAAAGCAGATCAATCAAACAATATTTATAAAGCGCTTTTCATACAAAAATGTAACACAAAGCGCCTTACAGCGGTTAAGGATTAGAAGATTGACTTATTGATTTCACACAGGAGAAGTCGTTTCTACATTTGACCCGGGGACCATCCCCATGATTTTGTGATTTAGTCTTGGTCAGGCCCTAAGCTGGAGGATTTTACCTATGGTGCATGTTTGGGTTGGTGGGGGAAAACAGTGTGCCCGGAGGAAACCCATCCAGACACGGGGAGAACATGCAAACTCCACACAGAAAGGCCCGGGCGACCCAAACCTTCTTGCTGTGAAGCATGAGTGCTAGCCACTCAGCCACCGTGCTGAACAAAGAGACGAACAGACGAACGAACAAACAAACAGACAAACAAACAGACGAACAAACAAACAAACAGATGGACAAACAAACCAACAAAAGAACAAACGAAAAACAAGCAAACAGACGACGGAAGTCAATCAAAGGCCAAGCTAAACAGGTGAGTCTTGAGCCCACTCTTAAAAACATGAACGTTCTCTGCAGCCCTGAGCTCCTCCGGCAGTTCCATAGACGAGGGCCGTAGTACTGAAAAGATGCCTCTCCGTGAGTGTGTGTCCTGACTTTGGGAATGACCAGGAGCTGCTGGAGGAGCGCAGGGCCCGTGAAGGTTTGTAAGGTAAAAGCAGTTCTGAAAGATAAGAAGGCCTAAGACCATTAAGACATTTAAAAACCAGTAAAAGAACTTTAAAATCTATTCTGAAACTCACAGGGAGCCAATGCAGAGATTTTAAGACGGGTGTAATATGATCCCGCCCTCCGGTCCTAGTCAGGACACGTGCTGCTGAATTTCGTAATAATTACAAACCTGAAATACTCTTTTTGGGAAGACCAGAGAGCAGGGCATTACAGTAGTCTATACGGCTGGTGACAAAAGCATCATTGTCTCTGTATTGGCCTGAGAGAGAAT
>JAVJIX010000031.1:1892500-1995000 GCA_036785185.1 Paratrypauchen microcephalus | reverse complement strand
CAAAACCATGAGCCTTGCCGAAGGCGAAGGCGGAGCCCAAATGTCCTTCTGCAGCTCTCGTATTCAAAATGGCTGCCTCTACATGGGGAAGATCCCCCTTTTATGTGACTATATCTAAGTCCAAAAGAATACTTTGATTTCATGATGGAAGTGAAAAGGCTTGGAAAACAATGTATTTTTGAATGGGTATCTTCAATTTCAGTAATTAACGGGTAAAAATCTTACACACTGTCCCTTTAAGTACATTTTAAAGTGGATACTTTATACTTTCTACTCTACATTTTTCCAATTGAAATGTCTATGTATTTATTATTATTATTATTATTATTATTATTATTATTATTATTATTATTATTATTATTATTATTATTATTATTATTATTATTATTATTATTTGACAATTGCTGAAAAGCCTAAGGGTTATTTTTAACACATTTGAAGTGTGAACACAAATATACAGAAAAAAACACTTCAAACTACATTTGAAACTTTACTAGATCTCAAAGTCAAGTCAAAGTCAGTTCTGCCATATGTGTTTGATATACAATGAAATTCCATTTGTCTCTGGCCAAGCAGTGCAAAAAAGAGTGTACAAAATACAAAAACTAAGGACAAAAATCTAACATCTGAAATGTACAAAATAGTTTTACCTTTTACTCTTTAAGTAGACTTTTAAACTGGTGCTTTAATACTTTGATATTTTATTATTATTATTATTATTATTATAATTATTATTATTATTATTATTATTATTATTATTATTATTATTATTATTATTATTATTATTATTATTATTATTACTTACTTACTTACTTACTTACTTACTTACTTACTTATTACTTTTACTTAAGTAACAAAATTGAGTTCTTCTTCCAGCACTGGGGAAAAGCATGATGAAGCAGAGTGCAATGCAAAGGGTGGAAGGCAACTCCAAGTATTCCAAATTTAAAATCGGCACTTCAAAATCAAACCATGAAACTGTGCCATATTCCGTAACCATAAGCCAATGATATAGGCCAGCTATAGCACCCAAATATCCACAAACATGGAGGTTTTGGTCTAGAACAGGGTTGGGCAATTCATTTTTCTAGGGGGCCACACAAGAAACAGAAAATATTGTGAAAGGCCGGGTCACAATGCCTAACTCAATTCTTCATAATATTAACTGTATTTATTTATAAAAAGCAGTAAATGCCATTGTTTTGAGGCACTGGTAAGACTGGTGAGAGTGTCTGTTATGTGAGGTTGCCTTACAAAAAATGTCATTTAAAAAACACATCTAAAATAAAAGCAATGCAACTTTAGGCCATGCATGAGGTAAAATGATAAAATATGTTTATTTTGTAATTCTAAATGAGCTTAAACCACCAAATGTCCAGGTCTGGCCTACAGAATGTTGTGATCAGTCAGTTAAACCCAACCTATAGTAGACCAGAGGTGAGTTAAATTTACTTTTTTTTCTTTTTCTTTTTAAGCTGACCTGGCCTTTTTATGTAGTCATGATAAAGTGTATATGGTCATTTCTAAAGGAAACTACAGAATAGACAACAGTCTCAGTAAAATACAGTGTGTGTGTGTGTGTGTGTGTGTGTGTGTGTGTGTGTGTGTGTGCGTGAGTGCGTGCGTGCGTGTGTGTGTGTGTGAACTATTGGTGATTTTCAGAATGGGGCAATGTCAAACTACCAGTTAGGCAAAAGACAGTCTTTTGCATTTTGTCATGAAATATACCAAAGGTAAAATCACAAATGTTGACCCTGATCACATTGTGACTAGATCCTAGAACTTGCTGCATTGCAAAGAAAATCTGCATTTTAACAATATTAACAACATTATTGATCTATAGAATGTAATCTGTCATGCCATCTGAACCACAATGTTAAGTAAAAGTCATAGACCATGATCATTACTGTAATGAAAATATTGCATTCATTGTTTAATAAAGTGGACTGACTGTATTAGCCCTCGTACTACTACTACGTACTACTACTACTGTGTTGTGTAACATCTGCCCCAGGACCAAGGTGAACCTGAACCTTCACATTCACTGGAAATGCATTTGACTCGTGTATAGATTTGGCCTACACAACCAAAAATTGAAAAAGACAATTCCATTTTTCTATTTCCTGCAGCATTTTCCCATCCAAAGAGACAATCTATATATATATTTTTCCCATCCAAAGAGACAGTGTAGGTGACCGGCTAAGGCTTGTAGCCTTTGGCAGTTTTGAGTGCTTCAGGTATGGACATCTGGCTGTACCTCTTGGGTACTTGCTTTTTCATTGCATCTTTCCTTGCCTCTGACAATTGTCTCTCTCTCTCTCTCTCTCTCTCTCTCTCTCTCTCTCTCCATATATATATATATATATATATATATTATTAGATATATATAGACACACGTCCTATATGTTCGTGAAATTGTACACACACTTGTACAAGAAGTACTATAGTTTAGAATCTAGCCAGACTTTGCTAAAAACTAGTGCTGTCAGGCGATTAAAAATGAATCTAATTAGTTAATTGCATTTAAATCGCATGAGAGAGAGAGAGTGAGAGAGACAGAGAGAGACTGAGAGAGCGATTAAGAGACTGAAAGAGAGAGCAATTGAGAGAGTGAGAGAGAGAGATTGAGAGAGAGAGAGAGAGAGATTGAGAGAGTAAGTGAGAGAGAGAGAAGGAGGCAATCCACTGTGCGATTGAGTTTGTCAGTTTTTCTGTGGTCACTTTGCTCATTTGTTTCCCAAATTCTGTGAGTGTGGTTTGTTGAAGAGCGCTCACGCTCGCTCTATCACCAGTAACAATGGAACTTGTCCGGACGTGTTTATCGTTCAAATGATCCGTCAGGCTGAAGCAGCTTCAGTGTTCCGAAAATTCTTTTTGACAAAAGCTACAAATCACCGCATTCTTTTTGATAGTCCCGTCTTCGTTCTTTTTATAAATAAACTGGCCGTTCAAAGGCCCTAGCAGAGATTTGCTCGCCGCACGCCAAATATAATAATAATAATAATAATAATAATAATAATAATAATAATAATAATAATAATTCATAGCATTTATACAGAGCCTTTCATGACACCCAAAGCACTTTACAGTTCATTGTTCATTCACTCCACACTTGGTGGTGGTAAGATACTTTTGTAGCCACAGCTGCCCTGGGGCAGACTGACGGAAGCGAGACTGCTAATCTGCGCCATCAGCCCCTCCGACCACCTCCAACAGTCACCCACACTCCACTTTCATACTAGGCAATGTGGGTGAAGTGTCTTGCCTAAGGACACAACAACAGTTTTTGCGACTGGCGCCCCCCTGTGGCACCTGGAATTCCCAGTGTCTCCCACCCAAGTACTAACCAGGCCCTGCCCTGCTTAGCTTCTGAGATCTGATCAGGCTTTGACAAGTAGGTATTAAAATTTGCATGCATTGAATTGCCACTCATAATTAATTTTTATAATGTGTTCATTTGCAGTGTAATTAATTCATCTAATCAACGTGTTAAACTGACAGCCGTAGTAAAAATGCATGTTGTTCAGTATTTTTGCTCAATATAAAAACCTGTAATTTATTTATGTTGTTCCATACTGTACAACATTCCATTCAAAGAAAAGATATCTCCATGGAAACAAGCAGGAGGCACATGCTCACCAGAAAAGTTGCATGTTCATCATACATCTTAAAGAAGGGCCTTGTTGCTTTGCTTAACTAAACAAACACTATTGAGGCTTGTGTTTAGGAAGTTTGAATTGCTTGTTATTAAACTTTAAAACACTAGAGGGCAGTGTTGATCATCTCATCCTCCTCTCATCTACAGAAAGCTTGACATATACTGTACTAAACTATACTGAACTATAGTGTTTCCCAATCTGGGGTATGGGGACCAGTTCTAGCCATGATTTCATGGCTACCAGTTCTTGGAATGATTTCAGATCTAAAAAAGTATTTGGATATAAGATGCGTGAAGAGTCCCTCAGTCGTCCAGGTAGAATCCATGATAAAAGGAGAAGTTCAATTTGTCAACTGGACAAAGTTTGTTTGGTTGAAAACGTTTCGCCGCTCATCCGAGAGGCTTCGTCAGCTCTGGTTCTAGTGCAGGTTAGACACTCCCTGCAGCTAGATATAAGCAGTGTCTAACCTGCACTAGAACCAGAGCTGACGAAGCCTCTCGGATGAGCGGCGGAACGTTTTCAACCAAACAAACTTTGTCCAGTTGACACATTGAACTTCTCCTTTTATTATTTGGATATAAATTGCAATTTTCAGGCTCATAAAGCTGCACTGGGTAACTTCTGTTGGAGGGTCCACCACCTGCTTGTCACCATGGAGATGTTTTTGCTTTGCCTTGATTATTTCACAGTATGGAAGTAGACTTTGTTGTCACCATAGAGGGAAGTTAATTGTCAGCTCTATGGAGAAGCAAACTTGCACATAGTAAGAATGATTTTTTTTTCAATGCAGTTTTGAGGCGTAAAACAGCTTTAATTGAATAAATCCAAGGCAGATATGTTTAATGCCATACTGTGGAACATTCCATGCAAAGAAAAAACATCTGGACACAAGCAAGTAACAAACTCTCCCCCTTAGAATTTACATAGTGTACCATTACAGGATGGTTCTGTAGGATAATTTTGGCATAAATGTAATTTAAACAATGCAATATTAGTTATAATTGGCAATACACTAGTAAATATGTTTTATAATGGCTATGGTACATAATACAGGGAGGACTGCAATGCGAGGGGGCCCCCAATAGTTCACACAAAAAGGATGATAGAAAATTGAGTTTTGAATTCAGCTTTACATAATATATTAGGTCACATTTACTACTTTATATTAGTATTAACTCTACAGGTATCATTGTATAATTTTAACATGTATTAGAAAAAACATGGCATTTTCTATTAAATGTAGGGTGAATTATTATTAGGGGGGTTCTGTGGAATCTTTGCATCGATAGGGAAGCCGTGGCACTGCAGACTTTGGGAATGACTGTCACAGAAATACTAGAAATAGAAACACAACTTTCAATTAATTTATCTATGAAACAGATTTAATAGTAGCCATGTTTCAGCATTTTCAAGCAAACAATACAGACTTGTTTGATAACGGTGACAACTAAAACAAATAGCCCCAGAATGTTCCAGTGATTTGTGATAAATTTAGTTTCCATCTGTGTGAGTAAAAACACCCTTGACAGCAGCAGTGTTTTAACAGGGGCAGTGAAGTTTAGCTCCACTAAAAGCAGTTTCTTGTATTTCCCTTTTCACTACATACAACTCCCAGGTCTAATCACAGTCTGTGCACAAAGGGGTTGCTTGTTTAATCATTTTGGAACTGGCAGAGCTGCTTATAGACGACCTGGACACAGCTACAGGTCTGTGTGGTGTCAGCACATTCACGTCCTCTCTTCTAGCTTTTTATATGTTTGTGTTTCTGTGTTTTTTTGACAGGACAGTGCAACGGGGAATGGGGACAGAGTGAGAAAAGATGTTTGGGAAAATGTTGAAGACCAGACGAAAACTTAGAATGCAGAGGTGAGGTGCTAAAGTGCAAGTACAAACATAGTATTCACACACACGTCCATGTACATACGGTTCCCATGTTTCTTGGGGGCAGGCCCGTCAACAGAAATTTTGGGGCCAGGGGCAGGAAGCCTCTCATGGGCCCCTCTCTAATATGAATTAAAGGAGAATTAACATTTTTTACAATCTGAGCCTTATTTCGGTAATAAAACAAGTGGTTTTACTCACCCATAGCACTTTGGTGTCATATGGAGCATTTCCAGAGATGTTTTAGATTTGCAATAGCCGTAGCGCGAGTTCTAGCCGTAGCTCGGGGCATGTAATATATGCCCCGAGTGGTCTCCAAATAACACAATCTTTAGCACTTTTCAAATCATAGAAGGTCGATGTCTTAGTCTACACTTTCGTTTGAGTCAAAAGTGGCCTGTAATCCGAGATTTAGCCATAATTTACAGTTTTGCGTTTCATGTTTGGGTCCCGGGAGCTGAGAGTGAAATAAACTGTGACTCCGCACATGCGCACTGGCGTCCTCATCTACTCGAAACTATGGATAAATCTCAGATTACAGGCCACTTTTGACTCAAACGAAAGCGTAGACTAAGACATTGAGCTTCTATGATTTAAAAGTGCTAAAGTTTGTGTTATTTGGAGACCGCACGGGGCATATATTATATGCCCCGAGAACTCGCGCTACGGCTAATGCTAATCTAAAACATCTCCGAAAGTGCTCCATATGACACCAAAGTGCTATGGGTGAGTAAAACAACTTGTTTTATTACCGAAATAAGGCTCAGATTGTAAAAACGTTAATTCTCCTTTAATAGGCAGAGGTTCCAATTGTGGGGCCTGAGACAACATTTAGTTCCCTGCTTGGAGATAGTGCAGCAGGGGTCTTTCTGTGAGCTACCTTCACAAAAAGAGCTACTCAAAAAAAGTGCATAGAAAAGCCTTAGATGGGGAACAGTTAAATATCTATAAAACATGAAGTCCATGTCCTTTATTGTCCTGCAGTGCCGCTTACATATGCACAAGCTCTTCACAGCTGATCGGCGTACAGGGGAAGCCCCTTCTGCGCTCCTTGCAACGGGACTGACAGAGGCACGAGCGTGGGAAAATTATGTTGATTTATACACGCCCTGTTTCTTTCCCAAAAACAAACCCTTTTGAAATTAAAAATGTATGTTTTTACCATCACTAATGCTGTTATCTGAAACATGGAGAGGCTTCTTCATGATCTCAACTAGCACATTCTGCAAAAAAATGAAAATCACAAATTTTGAAAAAAACAAAAACAAAAAAAAAAACCCCGCATTTTCTCAGGATCTGTAATGCCGACATGAGGGCCTGAAGTCCGTGGTGCGTCACAAATGATCTTGCTGGACAGATAATTTCACTACTTTTAAGTCATTTTCTGATAGATTTAAAGATCCCATGACATGGTACTTCTTGATGGTTTTATATGGCTCCTTAATGGTTCCCTAATACTGTAAATGAATCCTTCTTCAAAATCAACACTCAGTGCATGAGAAACAGAGATAAGATGAGAAAGAGTCATAAATGTCACTCTGGAACACTCCATTATGGGCGTTGTTGCTTGAATGCAAATGAGGAAGACAGAGATGGCCTATAGTAGGGGGTGGGGGCATGGCCAAGCTCTCCGCTCCGCTCTGTGACCCACTTCTGTGTTTTTGCACGGGGGGAGAGATTTGAAGCCTTCCATTGAAAAATAAACACATTTCCACAGAAAATAAAATTAAACCACTGCTGTTCAAAGGTCCAGAGGCTCAGATAAAGGACTTCCGAGCCTAGAAACACTCGGACGTGCCTCCAGGCAAATAAAAAAACGCATTTCGCATTGCCTAGCGCATTCGCGGTCCAAACTCTCTGGGCGTGATTTACAGAGACGCTGAGTTCAGACAGACGGGGGTGGAACTGCATTTGCATTTCTTTTTTCGATCTGACGTCAATAAGGTGCCTTGTTCAAAATCGCCCGTTTGAGCTCCGATTTTTTGTAACGCAGAAAAGGATCGCAAATGCTCAGTTTAGACATTTCACAACTTTTAGCCATGGGGGGGGCTAAACAGGGTAGGGGAGCTCACATTAACGTTCAAAAACCTCAGAAAGTGAAAATTTCATGCCATGGGACCTTTAAGTGTTTATATCTCAAATTTTGAACAAGCTTTTTGCAGTGCATCGTTAAATGTTCCTATAGATTATAATAAATACTTGGCAATGCAGTGTGTACCTTTCTTGTATTTTTACATCTTTCATCCTAAAATCACTGTCACGAAAGTAGACTAACTGTAAACCAGCAGAACTATTTCCAAACCTAATTAGGTCTAGTGTAAAACGTCTAGTCATTACCTTCAATTTTTCAACTGCACCAGCCTTAAGACCAACCGAAATCTTAAAACACCCTGACCCCTGTTGACATAGACTCAAAATGACTGTATTCAACAAACACGTAGTCAGCTGGACCTCTCTGGGGACTTGTACAAACGCCTGGCTTCTGTGTACACTTTAAATATGTGGGGGAAGAGTGGAAGGATCAGATGTCCCAAGGATCAAACCAAAAAAACCTGCTCAACTCTGTGAAGAAACATTAAAGTGGCAATTATGATTACTTACGTCCTGCTGAATCACTGAAATTGCTGTGAAATTGGCCCTATACTTGGAATGCATCACTCACATGGACAATAATTGGATTTCCGGTAGTCGTCTTTATCTCTCAATACACGTGGACCTTTTCCCTATGTACATGCTTATTATCATGCATTGTTTTATATTTCAGTAATACTATAATAACTATACTGTAGTAATCTGTTTAATAATGTTGTTTTGCCATTAAAAACATATTTAGAGTTATGTTTGTTTATGTTTTGTTCAATCTTTTGTTATTAGTTTGTCGACATCTCCAAAGCTCAAAATGCTGTGCTCCACCATATGATGTCATGTTGTGGTCATTTTCATGTTAACAGCTACTCTACCTTTAGTTCAGTAGAGCAATTGGCACTTCCAGGGCTGAGATCATCCAAATGATTCTAGTGAAGGTGTGTGGAGTTTTAAAACACAATGGAGCACTTCCTTAGTTCAAAGAGGTTAATTTTGGTTTTCCATTATTATTATTATTTCCAAATATAGGTTCTTTTTAACCTTAACATGTTTTGGATTCCTGCTGGTCATGTGGTGTGTCTAACCAGATTTATACAGATTTTGGCATAATTCCTTCCTGCACTGGTCGGGGAATATCACCATCTGCAGTCCGACTTCTCCAGGAAAGTCCTTGAAAGTTGACAGGCCCCCTCATCCGTCTTTACAGTCCTTAAAGGAAAAGTAACGTTTTTTTTACAATCTGAGCCTTCTTTCGGCAATAAAACAAGTAGTTTTACTCACCCATAGCCGTTTGGTGTCAATTGGAGTGGTATCGTAGAACTTATGTTGTAGTCGTTCTGTTCTACTAATGATCCCGTATCCGTTAGCGTGAGTGCTCGGGGCATTACTTTGCGGTGTCCAAATAACACAAACTTTAGCACTTTTCAAATCACAGAAGATCGCTGTGTCAGGGTAGACTTTTAGTGGATTCCAAAACGGCCTGAAACCCGATATGCAGCTATAGTTTCATTTGATGACGTCATCAGAGAGGACAGTGCGCATGCGTGAACTCAGCTGTTTTGTAAACACCGCTAGTCCGAAAGAAGCTAACACCGCTCTGAACTTTACTTTTCTGTTGCGATATCGGGTTTCAGGCTGTTTTGGAATCTACTAAAAGTCTACCCTGACACAGCGATCTTCTGTGATTTGAAAAGTGCTAAAGTTTGTGTTATTTGGACACCGCAAATCAGTGCCCCGAGCACTCATGCTAACGGATACGGGATCATTAGTAGAACAGAACGGCTCAACATAAGTTCTGCGATACTGCTCCAATTGACGCCAAACTGCTATGGGTGAGTAAAACTACTTGTTTTATTGCCGAAAGAAGGCTCAGATTGTAAAAAAAACGTTACTTTTCCTTTAACTGATGGTTGTGTTTGTTCTGCAAAAATATCAAAATATCGATATGTCATGATACTAAATTTGGTGATACAGCATCGATATCATGGGCTGCTGTATCGATATATCGCTAAGAGTATTTTATTTTTTTTGTATATCCTCCTGGGACCTGAAGAAAAAACATGTGTTTCAGTTTGTTTGTTTGTTTGTTTGTTTTATTTTCTATTTGGAGGTAAATGAACAGCTTATCATTTACATTTTGTTCATTTTATTTTTATTCCTAATGTTGTAAGGTGTCCTCTGTAATGGACTGTAATAGTGTTAAATCTATGTGACGTTAAAAACCTAAAACCTAAACCTATAATTTCTTATTTATTTATTTATTATATTATTATTTATGTATTCATCTGGTTTAGACCTGGTTTAATCCTGGTTTAGACATGATTTAGACCTGGTTTTCTCCTGGTTTAGTCCTGTTTTGTCTTGGTTTATTCCTGATTTAGTCCTGGTTTAGTCCTAGTTTAGACCTGGTTTATTTATTTATGTATTTATTTATCATAGTGCAGCCACAAACTAAAGTGTATCTCTAAACACTTAAAAGATAGACTGGTTAACTCAATGTCCATTATAAAGGACGCAAAATAATGGGCCGGGTCTCAGGAGGATATTTTAGCAAATTTTTTGTGGCCGGATTAAAATGTTGTTATTTTTTGTCTGTTTATGCAATACACTTGATATATTCACTGTTCTGATGATAAAAATAGATGGATTTCATATTAACTTTGCACAACTAAACATAAGGGACCCTTTGATTCTCAGCCAGAGTTTGTCGTCCTCCATCCCAGTTATTTTGTGCTTTCCCAGTCCATGATATGTCTGATTTAAATTTCAGGTTCTCATATCAATAACATCTTCATGCAGACAAGCAGGTAGACAGCGGACCTTCCACCAGAAAAATTACACCATACACCTTATGGTTTATTAAGACAAATTCAGTTGTAGTTATTCATTGAAATCTATATTATATGACATTGTTGGTGCGTGACAGAAGAGCTGATGTTATAGTAAAGACCTTTCCGAAGGCCCCCTAATAGCCACAAGCTGTGAGAACAAGAGAACTCCTCCATGTCTCGTTCGATAAAGCTGAGCCCTGGAGCGGTGCCACGGCTCTGGGTTTGGCAGGATGTAGCGGCCGACTGAGGTTTGAGACCCCATTAAAAATTGTCACTTTATTTTAAGCAGCTGCCACACGCTTGCCTCCACATCCTTCTGGAAAACCAATCAGAGACTTAAATCCTCCTTGGTCCTGTCCAGACAACATTCAAACTGCGATTGTCTGCACGGTTAGAGTTTGTTTTCTCTGGATAACTTCACGCAATAACAGCTTTTCATTTTCTTGTCAACTCAATTAAAGGGGCACTGTGTAACTTTTCCATCTGCTTGGAGTTGAATGGAGCTGTAACTGTTTTGGAATGTTTCGCAGTACAGTATGGCAAATTAAACTTGGATCATAGCTTTAATTTATCGCAATCTGATCAGCGCTAAAGCTAGAGCTAAAAAAAACAACAACAAAAAACAGAATTTATTTTTTCAGATGCCTTTGATCAATATGAGCGTTCAGGATTCTGTTTAGGAGTTTCATTTTCAACAAAAAGGTGAGAGCGAGCACAAATCATCTCATCTGTCGTAGTTCCAGCTAAGACAGTTCTTTATGTGAAAACAAAGATCAGATTAAAGTCTAACAAGCCTCAAATAGAGAAGTGCCTGCAATTAGCATCACAACCCCAGGGAATGTTGATGGCAGCAGCTGCAAAGTATCAATATTACAACATATACTAGGCAATTCCTTTACCAATTAACCTGGGTGACTGAGGAACTGCGTAGACATGGTATGTGTATTGTATCATAATTGTTTCTTTCCTTCATTTATTTCATGTACACACAAAATGAAGCAGAAGGCACAACCTCAATATGTAAACTATTTATATGTTATATAAACAGGCTGTTTAGAATGTTCACATAAGAAACTGTCATGCAATTATGAAAGATTATGTATGGAAATTAACTGTGAATAATAATATGTTTATTTTCCATTAAAGTTTGAGTGAAATCGGCCAAAGTATGCACGGATTATCACTCGTCGAAATTTGATGGCGAGCTGCAAAAACAAACCTGAAATTTGTGGCGTTTTCACGGAAATGCCGTTCAGTCTTTTATAACTTTTATAACTTTTAATGTCCTGCTTGTCTAGATGATACAGCACAATTCTGGTGAGTCTGGGTCAAAAACCCGAGGAGGAGTTCATTAAAATACAAGGACAAGAAAATTTGCCTTCGGCGCCGGGTCACGTGCTCGGTCCAATATGGCTGACTTCCTGTTGGTTGCGTAGCAACGGAGTAATATACTTTTTTGTTCCTATTCCCATGATGCAGCTGTGTACCAAATTTGGTTTGGCTACGACAAAGTTTTTGCCGTGCGTCCCATTGGTGAGGACAGATGGTTGGCCTGTTGCCATGGCAACACGGGTATAGCTATAGGCACAATGTATTTTGATTTTCCAGGGGGCGCTGTCGAGCCATTTAAAATTTTTTTTTTTAATACAGATTATTTGTAAATTCCTTTTTTGGTGTTCTTAAATTTTGTGCAAAAGAGTTTTGGTCAGTGGGAAGTACCCGAACCCTGCAAAAAGTGTATAGGAAAATAATAATAATAAGAATAATAAGAAAAACCAGAATAATAACAATAGGCCCTACGCTTTAGCGCTCGGGCCTAATAATAATAATAATAATACTCACACACTCAAAGATGCTTTACAGAGCATTATTCGTTCACTCCACACCCACAAACATCTGTACCACACCTGCCCAGGGACAGACTGACGGAAGTGAGGCTGTCATTCTGTGCCACCTGACCACCACCAACACTCACACACACACCATTTTCATACTAAGTGGGTGAAGTGCCTTGCCTAAGGACACAATGATAGATTTTTTTTTGCCACTGGTGCCCCACTGTGGCACCTGATTTTCCCAGTGGTTTCCCATCCAAGTACTAACCAGGCCCTAACCCTGCTGAGCTTCTGAGATGTGACCGGACTAGACCACATCAATACACAACAAACCAATGCAGACATTTTTATAATAGCTTTAAAGTCCTATATTACGTAAAGTCATGTTAAAATGTTGTTACCCCCTCAAAAACAGACCTGTAATATTATTATTATTATAAAAAGTTACATGAACACCTTCTAATGCAGGAGGTGCGCCTTGTCTGTCTCTCTGTTGGCCACAGAGTTCTTTATAGTATGCAGATGGTTGGTGTCTCTCCAAGATAAACTCCAGCTCTGCCAGACAGCGTGCACCCTCGTACCTACTATGCTCCAGTAATACCCAGCAACCCTACTCTTCACAGTGCAAATCCACATCCACGGTCCAGTTCCTGTTTTGCTTCTGTGTTCAAATGAAAGATGAGTATAAACACGAGTCTAGACTGTTTATTGTTAAAGGCAGTCGTAGAGGAGTCGTAGCTACAGGGGGCTCTGTTTATTTTATATTGTGTTCTGAAGTGTGCGCTGAGACACAGACGACAGGATGAAAAACAAATTTAGTTGGAAAGAAAGGAGAAAAAGCAAAATAATCAAATGCTCAAGCAAAAGAAAGATAGTGGGGGAGTGCGGCGGCGGTGTCTGGCAGGATTTTGCAAACAGCAGCAAAGTTGGAAAATGGACGAAGTTGGAAGGAAAAATGATCTGAGAATTTAAATCCTACTTGGGATGATGCTTTTGTTTACTCTGGATGAGTAAAATGTTCATTTTCTTGTCATGTCCATTAAAGGTGCTAGGTTAGAGAAAAAGGACTTGTGAGCTTTATGTCATGTCATCCAAAACAGACCTGGAGTTGTGCTTTGTTTCATTCACAAATGTTTGGATAACTCTTTATTATTAGTCGGTCTACATCTCCAAAGCTCAAAATGCTCTGTTCCACCTTGTAATGTCATGAAGCTGTAGTTTTCACGTTAACTGCTACCTTTTTACCTTTAGTTCAGTAGAGATGGGCAATTCCAAGGCTGAAGTTATCCAAATGATTCTAGTGAAGGTGTATGAAGTTTAAAAACAGAGTGGAGCACTTCCTATATCACCATATGACATCACAAAGTGGACCAGATTGTTTTCTGTTTAAGAGAAGGACTCGACCTAATTCTGCAGGGTGCGTTAAAGGGAAATTTAAGTTTTTTTACAACCTGAGCCTTCTTTCGGCAATAAAACAAGTAGTTTTACTCACCCATAGCAGTTTGGTGTCAATTGGAGCAGTATCACAGAACTTATGTTGAGCCGTTCTGTTCTACCAATGATCCCGTATCCGTTAGCGTGAGTGCTCGGGGCACTGATTTGCGGTGTTTAAATAACACAAACTTTAGCACTTTTCAAATCACAGAAGATTGCTGTGTCAGGGTAGACTTTTAGTAGATTCCAAAACGGCCTGAAACCCGATATCGCAACAGAAAAGTAAAGTAAAGCTTCTTTCAGTCTAGCTGTGTTTACAAAACAGCTGAGTTCACGCATGCGCACTGTCCTCTCTGATGACGTCATCAAATGAAACTATAGCTGCATATCGGGTTTCAGGCCGTTTTGGAATCCACTAAAAGTCTACGCTGACACAGCGATCTTCTGTGATTTGAAAAGTGCTCAAGTTTGTGTTATTTGGAGACCACAAAGTAATGCCCCGAGCACCATGCTAATGGATACGGGATCATTAGTAGAACAGAACGGCTCAACATAAGTACTGCTCCAATTGACACCAAACTGCTATGGGTGAGTAAAACTACTTGTTTTATTGCCAAAAGAAGGCTCAGATTTGCCTGGAAGAATCCATGACTCATCGCTGTAGCAGCGGTGACTCTGGTAACGCTTGGTCCATAATGCGCGTAGACAGACAGCTAAGTGAACCAATCAGAGATTGCGCCATCTTGATTCAAAACTGAGGAGGAACTTCCGCTGCCTAAGAGTGACTTTGCGGGCAAAGGCGGGTGCACTGACGTCACCTTCTTTGAACGAATCAGAATCGCGGAGTCCGTTTTTAACCGGAGGAGCGAGGATGGAGCGAGGGTGTCCAAATGGTATCGCGCTGTATAGGAAATACAGAGAGATATCATTTGGCTGGCCAGGTAAGGCTCAGATTGTAAAAAAACGTTAATTTTCCTTTAAACATTTGAACGAAACAAAACACAACTCCAGGTTTGATTGGTTAATCCGCTTGTCAATCACTCCCTCTGGAAATATTGCGACAGGATATGATTTAATGCGATACTGTGGAACATTCCAGACAACATCTCCATGGAGACAAGCGTCAATCTGCCAAAAACATCAGCAGAAATGGACAAAGTTAGAAGAGGCATGTCGGCGCCTTGCTTTAGATAACATAGAATATTGTTGAAGTAGTGGAAATGAAGCAAAAAGCGAAAAGGTTTTTTCTACGAAAGCTAAAATGTTTGAGTAGGCTTGGTTCCAGCGTGGAGCCCAGCCAGACGTAGTTCCCTGTTCTCGTGGGCGGTGAAGCAGGGGTCAGTTAAGTCTGCTGAAATCAAATCCACTGTAACCCGCCCTTAACAACAATGTGGCAGAAGGGCCTGGGGCTGGGGCTGTTGTTGTGTTCTGGGGTAATTCTAACACAGAGTTTGAGCCCAGCTACGCCTGTCTCTTTACATTACACAGACATACACGTCTGCCCGAGCTAACGCAGGAGGATTATCCCTTCACCTTGTGTGGCACTGAAGACGCTGAGTTCTGCTAAAATGAGATCTGGTATCGTTTTCCATGTTTAAAACCTGTTCATTGTCAAACTGGCTTATGCACTGTACAGTATTTAAGATGTTTGTGCCACATCAAAGAAGCACCAAATCAAATAGAACTGAGCTCTTTATTATTCCAGCAAGGCACAATGCTTTGACTAAAAAAATAGAACTGTTTAAAATATATTTTGAAAATTAATTTAGTCTTTTTCATATAGTAACTTTGTGTTTTCTTCTAATAAGACAAAGGTAGCACCTGGGCCTTCGTCATAGGTGTCGGCAGCTGTGAAGTGTATCAGCTGTCGCTCAGTTTGACTAATCAGATCGATCAGACTGACCGCTGCCCCGTGTGGTGTCTCTGGAGAAGCGAGTCCCATGTGTGAGCTAGGGATGGGCGGATCGATACCAAAGTATCGATATTTCAATCCTGATGGGGTATTTAATATGGATCGATCCTGGTATTAAATTATCGATACCAAGTCATGTTTTCTTACTGACTTAACTTTCAGTTTATTTAGTTCAAATTCATATGTGTTTTGTTCATTCTTCAACCATTGCCAGTTGTCAGGCACTACTTTTCCTTCCGCGTTCTCACCAAACGTGGGGTAGAACGTCATCCCGCGATAGACTCACTGCTGTGAGATTTCAGTCAAAGCGGCGCGGGGCTGCGGGAGCCGTTGCAGATACAAGAGAAATGCAAGAGAGCAATGATACAAGTGCAAGTTTTATTACGTTCTGCACGATCATAATTGTTTTGTCTGTGTAAAAGAGTAAGAGGCACTTTTTTTGTAATTGTGTTGTTTGTGGATTCGTACGCCTTAAGTTGCCATTAGTATATGTTAAAAATGGGAGAGCTCATCAGCCAAGTCAGAAATATTAAGTCATGTTTGTGAGTGCCATTGTTATGTGAAAATAAACATTCTGATATTTCATAGGCTGCAAGTGCCCAACTTACAATAGTTTTGATGTCTGCATTGCCATTTTCATCAAAGATTTTTTTTCAGATATCTGGTGTTAGAATGTGTGGAGCTAAGCCCCTGGTGGAGCTTTGTGAAGCCAAGGTATCTAGTTAGAGCCAGGTTAGGGTTTTTCTGCAGTATTAAAAAATATATATATGAAAGTATCGGTATCGATATCGGGATTCTAACCCTGGTATTACTTGGTATCGTGTCGAAACAAAAATAACTGGTATCACCCATCCCTAGTGTGACCCAGCGCAGACGCCCCCTCATCTCTGTTGATGTTCCGTGCCCCTCGCTTCCTGATTCCAACAGCCACTCGTGTCCATCTTTTGAATTTACGCTCCTCTGTTCCCATTATTTTGACCCTGGTCCAATCCATGGCATGTTTTTTTTTTTTCCTTTTACAGTGTGATACAGATGTTGCGCTTTAGGTTTTCCTGCTGATCAGACACACAGTAGTGAGCTGACTCTGACGAAGGCTATTTTAAGATATTAAGATATTTTTGCTTTTTACACACATTTTCTAGAATAGTATAAATGCTGTACAAGGCCCAGTTTAACCTTTGAGCCATGTCTTCCAGGTGTTTTCTGTAATTCTAACAAATGAGACTTGGCTGTAACACTCTATAGCGGGGGTGTCAAACTCACATTGGTCCGGGGGCCGTATCCAACCTACTTTGATCCCAAAGGGGCCGGATCAGAAAACTCATGGCAAATACACCCCAAAAATAGCAATAAGTCAAAATATTTCTGCAGAGAAACGCAAATCTATTACAGACTGCCGTTTCTTCAGTCCCAGCAATAATTAGTTTATCTTCTGTCTTCTCAGTTTTCCATTGAAGTTCTTGTATTGTTTGAAATGCCATGTTTTGTAGTGATGTTTAAGATCATATTCCTTGAGCACCGCCACTTATTGCAAACACACCGAGCGTACAGGTTTCCCATTCACCTCCTGAACAAATAGGAATTAGTCAATTTTTCTTGGAAAATCCTGCACTCGGCGTCCACTTTTCTCATTTTTGACATTTTGCTGATGAGGGTGTCACGGTCGACAGTCAGAACAATGGTCCACAATGGAGTGTTTGGAAAGAGGCGAGTCTTCATTTGTGCTGCTCTGGTGGGAAAAGCAGAAAAGTGGGGCAGAAAATTACCAATATTGTAATAGAAAATTTAAATATAATTAAAATATTTTAATAGAAAATCAGCCGAGGGCCAGATTAAAGGTCTTGGAGGGCCAGATCTGGCCCCCGGGCCGCATGTTTGACACCCCTGCTCTATAGTGTCATTTTAGCAGCCAAGTCCATGTCTTTCTAATGTGCCTTGACAGTGACTCTGATAAGGATCACATTTTACTTTTTTTTTTCTATCAAGATCACATCTTATAAATACGATCTTGTATTTTCAATTTCATTAGAAGCAATTCCAAAACAAAGAAGCAGCCACTTCTTCCTGAACCATGGAATGTTGCAGTCATCTATTTTACTGTGCCATTTTTTTTTAAGTTACAGCTTCATTCCATTTTTTTTTCTCTGATGATTCTAATCTGTCGAGAAACTCAATCAGAAAGCAAGCTGCAGTATATATATAAGTTAAAGGTACACTGTGTAAGATTTTTACCCGTTAATTACTGAAATTGAAGATACCCATTCAAAAATACAGTGTTTTCCGAGGCTTTTTACTTCCATCATGAAATCAAAGTATTCTGTTGGACTTAGATATAGTTGATTTCACCTGCATAAAAGGGGGATCTTCCCCATGTGGAGGCATCCATTTTAACTACGAGAGCCGCAGAAGGACATACTGTATTTTGGGCTCCGCCTTCACCGTTTTATTTATAGCTGTTGGCACGCATTTGGATAAACAACGACAAGCATGTTGCCGGATCACACTTACTCCGCACATACATCGCAGGAGCAAGCACCTTCATCTAAGAGGAAAAGAAGAAGGACATAGTACCTACCGCGGCTGGGGCTTTGTTGCAGCGCGGGCCCGCACCCCAGGTTCAGACCGACCTCCGCCCTCCGCGGTCCGGTTCCCAATTCCCCCCACCCGCACACAGCGCCGGCCGGTTTGGGCGCGGCTGCCGGTGAACCCACCTCCGGGTACGCCGAGCTGTCCGCGTTACGGCACGCCGGGTGACCTTCGAAGTCTGCCGTAGCGAGAACTGGAATTGCAATACCCACCATCCACCAATGCGCCACCATCCTACACAGTGTACCTTTAAAGGTGCACTGCGTTACATCTCTAGTGGAGGGTCTGCCACCTACAGCACTTGTCTCCATGGAGATTTTATTGCTTTGCCTAATATGTTCCATGGTAAGACATTAAACGTGAAATGTAATGTAGTGTAGTGCTGTAGCCTGCTTGTCTCCTTTGTGATAGACAGGTTTAATCTATACTGTGGAACATTCTAGACAAAGCAAACACATTTCCATGGAGACAAGCAGGTGGCGGAACCTTCACTAGTAATGTTACGCATTTTTAACCACAGAAACCCTTTTTTTTTTTGCTTTGACTGACTTGTAAAACATAGTATCCGGGCACAAAGCCAGGTTTAAACGAAATCTACACTGTTGAATTTCTTTTTCACATTACCTTTTCCCACTACATGTACCTTTTAGTTCCGCATCAGAGATTACCTGGAGAAGACAGTGTGTCCTTTGGAGTTTTGCAGGATCCCGGGCCTGTGTTTGGGTTGGATACCAGTGAATAACATTGTATAGTGAGAGGAAATTAAAAATGCAGGCCTGCAATTTAAGAGTGGAACTAGATGCTGTGTTTTGCTTTCCTGAGCTTCCCGAAAATGCAACATGTGAGTGTGAATGTGGCTTTGTTGTGTTGGCAATAACAAGCCAAAAAATGTGCCCACTTTTATACTGTGTTGTGGTGTTTTTACTTGACTTGGCAGGAACCAGTGGTGGGACGTAATAAAGTAAAAGTACTTAAGTATACATTTTAGGTATCTGTACTTTACTTAAGGACACTTCTTACTTCACTACATTTGAGAACAGGTATCTGTACTTTCAACTACAATTTTTGAACAAGACTGAAAAGTAAAAGTATATTTGTGACCGACCGCAGGATTTCAGGACATGTAGGCTCCCGGAGTTATTCACAGATTCTGAAAGTACAGATTCTAAGCTTTCCAATGATGTCTTACACATGAAAGTCTGACCATATTTAAAGAAGTTGTCGCTATTTGAAAGCAGGCACAGTAGATTTTTGAAAGCTCTGAAAAAAGCTCTCAAAGTTTTGCTCTCTTCAGCCCTCCTTGCATGACATTAAGCTAAGCCCTCCCCCATCATGACTATCAGTGTGGTGTGGTGTTAATGTCCAGGCAGGTCAGAATCATTCAATAATTTAATAATACACAGGATATGTTAAGTCAAAGTTTACTACAAAATTTACTTATAGTCAGGAAGTACTAATAGCACAGCAAAGTAACCAATATAATTACTAAAAGTAATAAAATATGTCATAAAATACCAAGGTACAGGTATTTAAGGAGTATTTCACAGGAGGTAATACTGCTCAAATGAATTTTGTATTGCACATAATATAGCATATTATATATATATATATATATATATATATATATATATATATATATATATATATATATATATATATATATATATATATATATATATATATATCACATCGATTTCGTACTGCACGTATTATACATTGTATTATACAATGTAAAATAAAAAAGATCAATAATGGAAATACTTAGAATCAGTCTATACCTATAAATAAACTTTTTGTCACATCAAAATAGACTTTAATAACAATTCAATAATTTCAATAAGCTAGCTTTAATTCCAAAAACAAAGTAAAGTGCACTTTCAAAATTCTTTCAAAAAACTTCGGCTAGAGTGAAGATTCTGGAAAACTACGGTTTCACATTTGCATGTAAAGTGAGATAAACTGAGATTTAGGCAGCTGATGCACCAAAAGTGCAATTCTGATTGGCTTGCAGAGCGTTCGTTTTCGGAGGCAAATTCACTGTTTGCGTGTAAAAGATGGGTACAAACAAAGGGAAATGTCTGTTTTTAAAATACCAGTGTAAACGGGGCCTTATTTTGGAAAACGGAGGGAGAGAAATATTTGTTTATCAACATACCCGGCTACATGTCAACATAACCTGTTTAACTTTTCTGGTGGAGGGTCCGTCAAATGCTTGTCTCCATGATGATGCTTTGTCTGGAATGTTTCACAGTATGGCATTAAAAATTTCCACCATCATGGAGACCAAACCAGACCAATGCCTGTTTTTCTAGGTATTTTTGAGCTATAAAACCACCTGTAATTGAATAAAAGTAGAGCTGTTTAATGTCACACTGTGGAACAATCCAGGCAGAGCAGTGACATGTCCAAAGAATCAATTAAATGACAGACCCTCACCAGAAAAGTTACGCAGTGCAAAATCAAGCAACAAAATCAAGTACTTCTTCCACCACTGGCAGGACCTACGCTAGCGTGCATTTTCATAGAATCCTAAAATGCCAGTAACATTTTACATCTCAATTAAAATGCACACTCAGGCCAAGTAGCTGTGTTTTGGTTCTTTACTTTTGCGTCTTTCTAAAGCTGTATTACTGGAGCTGCTGTGGTCTCTGTGGTTGGTGTCCTGGTGAGAAGCAGGTAATGGCACACTTTAACGGAGCTGTAAATCTCACCTCACACTGTTGTTGCACATTCTTGGGAAAAACGTGAACCAAATTATTTCCCCGTTTTACTTTTAAGTGGTCAAATCTTCGTATATTAATTGTCCAAGAGTAAAATTAAAAGATTGTCCCGGCTAGCTGCTGCAGTGAAGGAAATTGTGCAAAGTTTTTTTAAAGGTCCCATGACATGGTACTTCTTGATGCTTTTATATGGCGCCTTAATGGTTCAAGTTCAAAGTTCAAAGTCAGCTTTATTGTCAATTCTGCCATATGTGTTCAACATACAGTGAATCGAAATTTTGTTTCTCTCTGGCCAGGTAGTGCAAAAGACAGTGTACAAAATACAATATGAAGACAAAACACAACAAAAAACTATCTAAGACAGAGATCTAAAGTTAAAACTAAAGTCTACGATCTAAAATCTTAAAACAGTGCAACATAATAAATAAACTATACTATATACAGATTTCCAAAGTGTGCAGTGTGCATCAAAATGTGCAATGGAAGATACAGCAGTGACTTGGTCATGTGCAGTAGAATGTGCATTAAGATAAAATAAAAATAAATGTGCAACAGTAGTAATTCTAGTGCAGTAACAGGAGTAAACAACAGTACTAAAATTCCAGTAGTCAATGTGCAATAACAGTAGTAAACAACAGTGCAACGGGGGTAAAATTCAATAACAGGAGTAAACAACAGTACTAAAAATTCCAGTAGTAAATGTAAATGCGCAATAACAGTAGTAAACAACAGTGCAACAGGAGTAAAATCCAGTAGTAAATGTAAATGTGCAACAGTGCAACAGTAGTCCTTAGCAGCAGTTTTTTAAAGTGTCTAGAGTGATATGTCTTTTATGGAATACAGGTTATGCCAATATGGGGGGTGGGGGGTGGGAGATGGGTAAGGTGGGAGTTCGGGTGTGAGTTCGGGTGTGAGTTCAGCCTCCTGACAGCCTGGTGGATGAAGCTGTTTGAAAGCCTGGTGGAGTGGGCCCGGAGACTCCGGTACCTTCTCCCCGAGGGCAGGAGGCTGAACAGGCTATGTGCGGGGTGGCTCGGGTCACCCACAATGTTGGACGCTCTGCGGGTGAGCCGGGTGTTAAAAATGTCTAGGAGGGAGGGGAGAGAGACACCAGCGATCCTCCCAGCTGCATTCACTATGCGCTGCAGAGCTTTCCTGTTCTGTTCAGTGCAGCTCCCGTACCACACAGTGATGCAGCTGGTCAGGACGCTCTCAATGGTGCCTCGGTAGAAGGTGGTCATAATGGGTGGGGGGGCTCCAGCTCTCCTCAGTTTTCGGAGGAAATAGAGGCGCTTCTGAGCCCTCTTTGCCAGTGATACAGTATTCACTGTCCAGGAGAGGTCCTCACTGATGTGCACCCCCAGGAATTTGGTGCTGCTCACCCTCTCTACAGCAGCACCATTGATGGACAGTGGGGGGTGCTGGGTGGGGCCTCTCCGGAAGTCAATAACAATCTCCTTGGTCTTTTCAACATTAAGGAGGAGATTGTTATTGCTGCACCACTGGGTCAGAAGGCTCACCTCACTCCTGTAGTTTGTCTCATCGTTATTAGAGATGAGACCCACCACAGTCGTATCGTCCGCAAACTTCACTATGTGATTGGTGCTGAACGCCGGTGAGCAGTCGTGGGTCAGCAGAGTGAAGAGCATCGGACTGAGCACACAGCCCTGGGGGCTCCTGTGCTCAGTCTAATGCAGCTTGAGGTGTTTCTGCCGACCCGCACTGCCTGTGGCCTCTCACTGAGGAAGTCCAGCAGACAATTACAGAGTGAGGTCTGAAGCCCCAGGTGGTCTAGTTTGATAATGAGCTGCTGTGGGATTATAGTGTTGAATGCTGAACTGAAATCTATGAACAGCATTCTCACGTATGAGTCTTTATTGTCTAGGTGGGTGAGAGCCGGGTGAAGTGCAGAACAGATTGCATCCTCGGTAGAGCGGTTGGCCCGGTATGCAAACTGGTATGGGTCTAGGGTGGGGGGGAGGATGGATTTGATGTGTGCCATGACTAGCCGTTCAAAGCACTTCATGATGATGGGGGTCAGTGCAACAGGGCGATAGTCATTAAAAGTGGCCGGAGTGGGCTTCTTTGGCACGGGAACGATGGTAGTGGTTTTGAAGCAGGAGGGAACCACAGCCTGGCTCAGAGAAGCATTAAAGATGTCTGTGAAGACATCCTTGAGCTCCTCTGCACAGTCTTTCAACACACGACCAGGAATGTTGTCCGGGCCTGCAGCCTTGCAGCCTTCCCTAATACTGTAAATGAATCCTTCTTCAAAATCAATACTCAGTGCATGAGAAAGACCCATGAACACAGTCAGTCATAAATATCTCTCTCAAAGACTTTATTCTGGGCGTTGTTGCTTGAATGCAAATGAAGAGGACAGAGACAGGCCAGTGCAGCGGGTGGGGGGGGGGGGCAAATGTGCCGCTTTTTCCTGGATTAGCGGTGCGCTGGTGCACTGTCACCACGTCCGCGTTTTATGCGTGAAGGAAGATAGGAGAGGCGTTTCAATGAAAAAAACACATTTTCACAGAAAATAAAATGAAACCACTGCTGTTTCAGAGGTTCAGAGGCTCGGATAAAGGACATCCGAGCCAGGAAACACTCTCACGTGCCTCCAGGCAAACAAAAAAGCGCATCTCGCATTTCGTAGCTCGTTCGCGGTCCAAACTCTCTGGGCGTGAGCTCCAGAGAGTGTGGGTAGAAACACAGACGGGCGGTGGAACTGCATTTGCATTTTTCCTGGAGTGTGACGTCAGAAACTTCCCTTATTCAGAATCGCCCGTTTGGGCTGTCTTTTTTTCAAACGCAGAAAAGGATCGCAAATGCTCAGTGTCCACGTTTCGCAACTTTTAACCATGGGGGGGGGGGGGCTAAACAGGGTAGGGGAGCTCACATTAACGTTCAAAAACCTCAGAAAGTGAAAATTTCATGCCATGGGACCTTTAAATAGCTCTCTCCTTTTTATAAGCTTTTATATTTTGTTTCGGGAAACTACCACAAAAGTAAGTAACATCTGATTTATAATGTGAAGTTAATACAGTTGGAAAGACAAAAACCTAAAGGTGCATCACAGTATGGCATTAAACCTTTCTATCTTCATGGAGACCAAACCAGACCAAGTTACAGGTCAGATCTGTGGAGTGGCAACCCCACAAACAGTCAGAATGCCTGTTTTTTGTAGGTATTTTTGAGCTTTAAAACCACCTGTAATTGAATAAATGTAACGTAAAGCAGTTTAATGTCATACTGTGGAACATTCCAGACAAAGCAATAACATCTCCATGGAGAAAAGCGTTTAACAGACCCTCCACCAGAAAAGTTACACAGTGCACCTTTATGTAATGTAAAACCTGGTATTTTCAGATCACAAAAATGACAGAAATCGTATCTGAACCACAAACATTGAAATCATTTAATATTTTCAACACAAAACTAGACACACTACTGAAGTGAGAGTACTTCTACCTCTAACTAAGATATTGTCACTTCAAAATATTACTCAAGTAGAAGTAAAAGTGTACAAACTGAAAAGTACTTCAAGAAAACTATCCATATATTAATTATGCAAGAGCTCGTTGAGGCTTGCTGTTGAGATGAAGGAAAATGTCCAGAGATTTTCTTGAAGCTCTCACCTTTTATAAACTTTCACGTTTTATTCGGGGGAACTACCACTAATGTAAGTAACATCTGATTTTATCATTTGAAGTTAATGCAGTTGGAAAGACAAAACCTTAAGTCATGTCAAACCTGGTATTTTCTGATCACAAAAATGAGAAAAATGAAACTGTATCTGAAACACAAATGTTCATATCATTTCATATTTTTAACACAAAACTAGGCTAATACTTTGAAAGGTAAAGTGCGAGTACTGTTACTTAAAACTAAATATAGTAGATATAGTAGAAGTAAAAGTATACAGTACAATCCGAAAAGTACCTTAATAAACTCTCCTTATATTAATTATGCAAGAGTAGAACATGTTTAGGCTTGCTGCTGAGTTGAAGGAAAATGTCCAAGGATTTTTATGTAGCTCTCCCCTTTCATAAACCTCAAATTTGCTGCTGGGTAACTGGAGCACTTCCTGTACTTCCTGTGAGATCAGGCAGTCAAACAGGGTGAAGCCAGGCAGAGCAGGGGCTACTGTGGGCACATACACTTGGAACAGAGCGCACCTTAGACTGGCACCTGTGGGTGGGCATCAACACTACAGGCTAAGTTAAAAAGAACTCCTCCAGATCCCACACTGCAAAAGAGGAGCGCATATGAGTGAAAAGTACTTAAGTTCATAATCTTTTTTGAGCATTTTAAACATCCAGGGGCAGGACATAGAGACTGTGGACAGTTTCAAGTACCTGGGTGTTCACCTCAACAATAAACTGGACTGGTCCAACAACACCGACGCCCTGTACAAGAAGGGCCAGAGTCACCTCCACCTCCTGAGGAGACTGAGGTCCTTTGGAGTGTGCAGGCCTCTGCTCAAGACTTTTTATGACTCTGTGGTGGCCTCTGCTCTCCTCTACGCTGTCGTCTGCTGGGCCCCGAGCAGCACAGAACGGGACAGGAAGAGACTTAATAAGCTGGTCAGGAGGGCCAGCTCTGTCCTGGGCTGTCCTTTGGACTCTGTAGAGGAGGTGGCTGAGAGGAGGGTACTGGCCAAATTCATGTCCATCATAACACCTCTCACCCTCTGCACCGGACTGTAGAGGAGCTGAGCAGCTCCTTCAGCAGCCGACTAAGACACCCCCAGTGCAAGAAGGAGCGCTACAGCAGATCCTTCATCCCCATCGCCATCAGACTGTATAACTCCACTATATAGTCCAAACGTGCATTTTTCTCTACATTCTCTTATTTACTTATTTTATTATTATTATTATTATTTGCTTATTTTATTATTATTACTTATCTGTCTGCATGCACTTCTTTTCTTCTAAATTTCTTTTGCACTAAACTGCCTGGAGCTAATGTGGCAAGAGAATTTCTCCTGTGTGAGATCAATAAAGTCTTATCTTATCTTATCTTATCTTATCTTATTTTGTTTTCATTTGATTCCTATACACTCTAAGTCTTGGTATAATGTTACCTCATCAAGAACATACCTGGAGTTGTTTTGTTCCATTCAAACATGTTTAAGTAATCTTGATTTATATTATCTTGGTTGTCTACATCTCCAAAGCTCAAAAATCTCTCTTCCACCTTGTGATGTCATGTAGTGCTGAATTTTGGTCACTTTTAATTCAGTAGAGTTTGGCAATTCCAGAGCTGAAATCATCCAAATGATTTTAGTGAAGGTGTGTGGGATTTACAAACACAGTGGAGCACTTGCTGTATCACCACATGGCATCACAAGGTGGAAGAGTGTTTTTAGTAGAAAAGAATGGGTTTGTGTGAATGAAATAAAACAAAACACAACTCCAGAGGGGTATTCCACAAACGCGGCTAAGCGCAAAGCCCGGCTTTATTCGACAGTTCGCGCTAGTTTTAGTGAGAGTTCGGTTCCATGACTCTCGCTAACCTTAGTCCCCGCTGAGTTACTGGGGCAACATGGTTTCAGCGGCTAGCCTGGTCCGGGGCAGGCTAAAGAGGAGGCGTAAACAGGCCGTGTTGCAGAGAATACGTACCGGAAGTAAACAGTGTCTAAAAACAGTTCCGCACACCTCCCGCATGACTATCTGTGTTGTCCGAAAACAATATCAGCAAAAAAAAAAAAAAGTACGTTCTTGGTCAGTTTTGACAAATTTCCAGTAATTTAAAAATATTCTTTTGAGCCGCTGTCTTTATGCCATTATCAAATTAAAGAATTCTAGAAGCAGCACAGAGAAGGACTTTGGTTGAGTGGTTAAGCACTGTGTCTTTCACGTGGGCGTCCCCGGTTTGATTCCTCTTACTGACGTATTCATGCGCAAGTCAATTATGTGTTACATTTTCACGAATTTACATTTGCCACACATTACACAAATGTGAATTAATTTAACCTACAATTATTCATATCATCATAGATCAGCTGGGCCTAACATCACTCTCACTTGACGACATTGACACTTTATATTTTATGTGACATCTCTATCAAAGAATACAGTTAAAGGTAAACCTTTACTTTTAAAACAAAATGTAGACAAATAACAGGCACGCTCCATGATGCAACATTTCAATGATTCAACAAATTTGCTTCAGAGATGCTGTGCAAGCCTCTTTAATGAAATCCTATTTATCAATTTCCATCAATAGACATAAAACAATAAAAGACATTAGGTATGACATTCTGGTGTGAGGCCACTGCTGGAGGACTGCTGAGGGTCAGGCAAGGCACTGCTGGAGGACTGCTGAGGGTCAGGCAAGGCACTGCTGGAGGACTGCTGAGGGTCAGGCAAGGCACTGCTGGAGGACTGCTGAGGGTCAGGCAAGGCACTGCTGGAGGACTGCTGAGGAGGGTCCAAGTGTACGCCATCTTCAGTAACTAGAACACAAACATACTATTAAAAAATACAAATGCTTGGATCACAGCTGAGGCAAGCATTAGTCTAGAGAATACCTTGAATATACTCTTCACGAGAACTCGCAGGAAGGATCTTTGATGGGGTCCCTCCTTCAATTACCTCCACCAGTGGGCGACCCCGGTTTAGGGCCAGTGCCAGCTCCTCTGCAGGTGAAAGGTTTTGAGGGGGGCTCCCACCTCCTGTGGCTTGGTAGCTACTGTTCATTTTAAACTAAATTAAGGTACCATTTCAACAGTATTACTAACTTCACTGAATAATAATATTAATATTAGCCTACTTACCACTTTGCAAATTTTTTTTAAGCTTTGTCTTTACCTGCAAAACAGTCCTCTTCACATTATTCCTGCTCAAAGACAAGATAACACAATTTAACGTATTAGTTGGAGCAAATACTTTTACACAGTAAAAATAAATTACAACTGACAAGACTGATCTACAAATATGAATATAGATATTTTATGACATCAACTGTTCTCCCTGAGAATCAAACTCATGTCTCGCACGTGACAAACCGTAGCATGTCCTCTGCCCCATGGATTTGTCTTGACACTGACGGTGAAAACATACTTAAAAACCTCAACATTCAGCACTGTTATAGGACTTAACTTACGTATTTAAAGGGATATGCCACCCCCAGGTCAAACTTGGGCATCTCCCCACAGTCCAGAGACTAAAATAAGTGATGGAAAGCGTTTTCCTGCTCACCCAGCCATTGTCCGAGTCTGTCGCCACTGACCGCCGCGGTATCTGCAGCTACTCCGCCTTAGACTGGAGTCTAACGTCGCCAGAGAAAGATTTCGGCCAAAAGGAATTAATTTGCTCGATGCGTTTCCCAATTACTTTCTGTGTAGTGCGCATTCATATCGAGTGCAAATAAATGTGCAAATCAACACGGAGAGCTTGACTTGGTCATTTTGGGTGGGAACTATTTTCCAGTGCGGAAGAATACAGCCGAATCACGCACCACGTTGTGCAACAGGGGAACTCCCTTCCCGGTGCGTAACAGGGATTCCCCTGGCAGCGTACTGCGTGATTCGACTGTATTCTTCCGCACTGGAAAATAGTTCCCACCCAAAATGACCAAGTCAAGCTCTCCATGTTGATTTGCACATTTATTTGCACTCGATATGAATGCGCACTACACATAAAGTAATTGGGAAATGCATCGAGCAAATTAATTCCTTTTGGCCGAAATCTTTCTCTGGCGATGTTAGACTCCAGTCTAAGGCGGAGGAGCTGCAGATACCGCGGCGGTCAGTGGCGACAGACTTGGACAATGGCTGGGTGAGCAGGAAAACGCTTTCCACCACTTATTTTAGTCTCTGGACTGTGGGGAGATGCCCAAATTTGCCCTGGGGGTGGCATATCCCTTTAAGCGCTCGGCGATCTTCTGCCACGCCATGTCTCTCGCCTTGGTTATTGCAAATGTGTTGTCGTGTTCCAAAAGCAAATTCTGTTCTGATGCACTGAAATAAGAAATAATCGGCCCGAATCTTCGACATGATTGCGTTTTCGACAGTCGCTTGTTCAGGGCTTCTTATGTCCCCCGTGCATGCGTCTAGGCCAGGACAGGATGGGCGCGGCTGAAGTTAGAGCCGCTGAGGCGCAGCTGAAACGACTTCAGGCTTTAGTCTAAGTTGCGGCTACTTCAGGCGAGGACTAACAAACAAACAAACAAACAAACAAACAAACAATATTTATAAGGCGCTTTTCATACAAAATTGTAACACAAAGCGCCTTACAGTGGTCAAGGATTAGAAGATTGACCTTTATTGATCTCGCACAGGAGAAGTTTTTTCTATATTTGACCCGGGACCATCCCCATGATTTTGTTTTGTTATTTAGGCTTTGGTCAGGCCCTAAGCTGGAGGATTTTACCTATGGCACATGTTTAGGTTGATGGGGGAAACCAGAGTGCCCGGAGGAAACCCACCCAGACACGGGGAGAACATGCAAACTCCACACAGAAAGGCTCAGGGGACCCGGACCCGCAAACAGACGATGGAAGTCAATCAAAGGCCAAGCTAAACAGGTGAGTCTTGAGCTACTCTTAAAAACATGAACGTTCTCTGCAGCCCTGAGCTCCTCCGGCAGTTCCATAGACGAGGGCCGTAGTACTGAAAAGATGCCTCTCCGTGAGTGTGTGTCCTGACCTTGGGAATGACCAGGAGCTGCCGGAGGAGCACAGGGCCCGTGAAGGTTCGTAAGGTAAAAGCAGTTCTGAAAGATAAGAAGGCCCAAGACCATTAAGACATTTAAAAACCAGTAAAAGAACTTTAAAATCTATCCTGAAACTCACAGGGAGCCAATGCAGAGATTTTAAGACCGGTGTAATGTGGTCCTGCCGTCTGGTCCTAGTCAGGTCCTAACCACTTAGGCGCCGCTATGTTTAGCGACGTTCGTGGAATACCCCCCAGGTGTGTTTGTGATGAACAACAACAATGAAACAACATTATAACAGAGATCAGAAAATGGTGTAACATGGGCCCTTTAAAGAAACACAATAAATTATTTACAAGACACATATTGTACATTAATTCCTGTGTGTTTATTGCCAGTATTATTTTTTTTACAATGTACAGCTGAGTGAAATTCTAACCCACATTCAGTTAAAGACAGTTAAGAACAAAGCTTAATATCGTCCCAAACTGTAAACTGCATTAAACTGTTAAATTATTATTATTTTTAGATAATTATTGTGTCCAGTTCAATTACAGTCAACCCGCAGAACTCAGAGGCGACCTGCAGATGGCGCTGTTGCCCAGGCTACACCAAATCGATGCGTGAGGCCTGTTTTTCCTAATCTGAGACTTTTACAATCCTATGCAAATATCCACCCAGAGTTTAATGGGAAAAGAAGGAAAACTAGAATGATTTTAAGATGAATTGATGGATATTAATGAAGAAAAAAAAAAAAAGCAATTGATTTACCATTCTATTTGTTCAGTGTTTCTTTCTCAAACCTCTGCAAGGGCTCCTCTCTGGCGTTTCTTTCTTTCTTTCTTTCTTTCTTTCTTTATTTATTTCTTTATTTCTTTATTTCTTTCTTTATTTATTTATTTATTATTAATGAAAAAGTAACCCCAAATTTACCTTAACCAAAATTCAAAAACTATAAACTGTACTAAAGAGTCGCCTGAAGTCTAGAAAAGCTTTAATTTCTCATGGTTATTAGAAGACATATGAAACATAACTGTCCTAAAATTAAGATTAAATGAGAACAGTGCAGAATAAAAAACTCAAAAGTCTAGTCAAAGTCTCAATAAACCAGTATAACACTTGATCACGCCACTTGGTACAGAACGATAAGAAAGATTTCAACTCAGCAAACTCAAAGGTGGGTGGAGTAGCTCAAAATGGTAATAATGTTACTTCAAATGAATATTACTAAAACATGATTAATAAATTAGTAGTATTAGTATTGTTAGTAAAAGTATACAGTCTGAAAACTCGTTCACTTGGCAGTTGTAACTCAGTAAATCTAATGTACCAGTGGTGGAACATAATGAAGTAAAAGTAGCAAAGTAGGCCTACTACACTGACAAATACAAATACTGTACTTTAATTAAGTACATTTTAAAGTGGTTGCTTATTATTTTTACTACACTACATTTTTGAACAGGCCTGAAAAGTAAAAGTATTTTTATTATAGTTTGAGACCTGCTGAAAAAAGAGGGTTCAAACAAAAATATACAAATAAAAGCTGCTAGAAATTTCAGTTGTTTCTGCTGACCAAAATTCAGCACAAATCTGTATAAAAAATCACTACATTTGAATCTTTATTAGATCTTAAAATCGGCTTTACTTTTACCTTTTACTCCTTAAGTACATTTTTAAACACGTACTTTAATACTAGATTTTTTTCATGTGATACTTTTACTTTTGAGTATTACTTTGCCCTTGTATCTGTACTTTTACTTAAAGGAAAAGTAACATTTTTTACAATTTGAGCCTTATTTCGGTAATAAAACAAGTTGTTTTACTCACCCATAGCACTTTGGTGTCATATGGAGCATTTCCGGAGATGTTTTAGATTAGCGTTAGGCTAACGCCGTTAGCCTAGCGCGACTTATAGCCATAGCTCGGGGCATTCCCCGAGCATGTAATATGCCCCATGCGGGATCCAAATAACACAAACTTTAGCACTTTTCAAATCATAGAAGCTTTAGTCTACGATTTCGTTTGAATCAAAAGTGGCCTGTAATCCGAGATTTATCCATAGTTTACAGCTATGCGTTCCACGTTTGGGTCCCGGGAGCTGAGAGCACACTTTTGACCAAACGAAATCTATGATTTGAAAAGTGCTAAAGTTTGTGTTATTTGGAGCCCGCACGGGGCATATTACATGCTCGGGGAATGCCCCGAGCTATGGCTATAAGTCGCGCTAGGCTAACGGCGTTAGCCTAACGCTAATCTATAACATCTCCTGAAATGCTCCATATGACACCAAAGTGCTATGGGTGAGTAAAACAACTTGTTTTATTACCGAAATAAGGTTCAAATTGTAAAAAAAAAAAACGTTACTTTTCCTTTAAGTAACAAAATTGAGTACTTCTTCCACTATTGCTGAGTACTACCCCTCTCTGATCATGATACCCCTGACATGTTGTTTAGTAAAAGTCGACGTGTGTATTTTTATTGATGGACGAGTGTAAAAAATGACAATTCTGCGAATGTGTGGTACAATGGAGTCAGTGTGGCCACATCCCTCGCGCCTCATCTCCATCACCACACACATGTTTACTCTGCAGCCTTTCCCCTGTCTCCAGGACGGCGGACACTCTCCGCGCTTTTGTATATGATAAACTATGTGATATGAACCCCTCTGACCTCTCCTCCACCTCTCCTCCCCCCCTTCGCATTACTTTCTTTTCTTTTTTTTTGCCTTCTTTCTTGTCTTTAATAACTCCCATTCTCGAATTTCCTCGGGCCTAGCTTCTGGGCCTGAGTGCCCAGCGACGGAGCTTGATCCCTGGGGAGAGAGGGCCGAGCAGGAGGGTGGTCAGAACGCATGCTAAAGGAGTCATATTATGCAATTTTCTATGTTATAATATTTTCCTCATCACAAACAGACCTAGAGATGTGTTTTGTTTCATTCACACATGTTGGACACAAAAAACCCTGCAGATTTAAGCTTCTTCTCTCAAACTGAAAACACACAGTTCTACCCTGTGATGTCATGTGGTAAACAATCAAGCTCTGTTGTGTTTTTAAAACTCACCATCACTAGAATCATTTGCATAATTTCAGCGCTGGAATTGCCATTCTCTACTGAACAAAAGGTAAAACGTAACTGTTAAAAGAGAATTAACGTTTTTTACAACCTGAGCCTTATTTCGGTAATAAAATAAGTTGTTTAACTCACCCATAGCACTTTGGTGTCATATGGAGCATTTCCAGAGATGTTTTAGATTAGCAATAGCCGTAGTGCGAGTTCTCGGGGCATGTAATAGATGCCCCGAGCATGTAATATATGCCGTGCAGTCTTCAAATAACACACCATAGAAGCTGAATGTCTTAGTCTACGCTTTCATTTGAATCAAAAGTGGCCTGTACTCCGAGATTTATCCATAGTTTCGAGTAGATGAGGAGGCCAGTGCGCATGTGCGGAGTCACAGCTTATTTCGCTCTCAGCTCCCGGGACCCAAACATGAAACGCAAAGCTGTAAATTATGGATAAATCTCGGATTACAGGCCACTTTTGATTCAAATGAAAGCGTAGACTAAGACATTGAGCTTCTATGATTTGAAAAGTGCTAAAGTTTGTGTTATTTGGAGACTGCTCGGGGCAGATATTATATCCCCCGAGAACTCGTGCTACGGCTATCTCTAATCTAAAACATCTCTGGAAGTGCTCCATATGACACCAAAGTGCTATGGGTGAGTAAAACAACTTGTTTTATTACAGAAATAAGGCTCAGATTGTAAAAAACGTTAATTCTCCTTTAACTTCAAAACTACAGCTTCGTGACATCACAAGGTGGAACAGAGCATTTTGAGCTTTGGAGATGCAAGCAGACAGATAAAGGGTTACTCAAACATGTGTGAATGAAATAAAACACAAATCCAGGTGTTTTTAAGAAGGTAACAATGTTCTAACATGGCTTTAAGCTCACAGGAGTAATGTAGAACCTTAGGACAGTGAGTTTTGGTGAATTTATGTAAGTATTTATCGTGTGTACATTTTCTTTGCACTACTGGGACATTTGTGGTAATTTTCTGTCTATATGATGAGATTTGACCCATAAAAGGTTGAATTTATAACTGAATTTTAACTTTTAATTCTCATTTTGGTGTTTATTTATTGCAGTAGTTTGTGTGGTTTAAATCTACTTTAGGTTTTTTGTGTCAGTGGCATAAATGAGTTTCAATATATTTGTTTGTCATCTCTATTTACTTGATCCATATATCGCATTTCAAAATGTGTTATCGTGACCGGCCTCGCGGACCTTCCACTAAAAAAGTTTTGTAGTGCATTCTTGATTCCCCCCCCCCCCTCTGCTGCGCCTCTTTCCTTGGACTTAGCTTTTGGTTTTCTGCCCACAACCAAGGGTTCTGAGTGCCCACCGACGGAGCTGGGGGTCCCTGGGGAAAGAAGGCCGAGCAGGAGGGTCGGCCGCTGGTGGTCAGAATGTCAGACTTGTCCCTCCACAGGAAAAAAACGCAGCCAGTATTTGTGTTGTAGCGCCTGAACACTCATTTCACATGTGAATCTACTGTGTCCAGCAGATCCAGTAATAGCAGTAAAGACGTAAAACGCTCATATAGACGCTTTGTTTGTGTCTGCTCCTCAGCCCACAGGCACGAGCTCAGGCCAGCGTGGGGTCACTGCTGTGGATCGCATTATGTCTGCTGCAGTTTTGCTAAGTGGAGATTCAGAAACATACAGATATTCCCTCACTAAATTACATGTTTAGAGAAGGCCGTACAGCTGTGTAGGATGGCGAGTTTTGACCACAGAGTTCACTGTTTTAGGTCAGTAGTGAATCAGATATGTGGAGAGAGGTTTACTGCACTTTTAAATAGAAATCATCTAAATATTTGTACCTTAAAAATGCCATATTAGTGCTCAAAGTCATCTATACTTTAGCCTGGGAATTCCCAGGCCGCTTCCGTTCGTTTCGAACTGGAAGGCGGCCTGGAAACTCATCCAAGCGAGAGTCCCAGATTTAGGGCCCCAATCAGAGAGCGGGGAGGTGTGGCAAGACGGTGACGCGTACTACATGACAAACGGAAGCTTGTAGTTTGAACTGACAACTGACATGATTGGCTATGGACTTACGTATACGCTCAATGATAGACATTCATAACGCCCAATAAACGGCCGTTGGCAATCGCTAACCACACCTCCGCTACGGGATTTTTCGAAGCGAGTTTCCAGACCCATATCTCACTTGTGATATGGTCAGGTGTTAACCAGACTAATCTATACTTACATTTAAAACAAGTAGTTAAATGTGCTCTATGTAACTTTGCTGGTGGGATGTCTGCCAACTGCTTGTCTCTGGAGATTCAAGATTCAAGATTCAAGATAGTTTATTTGTCATATGCAGAATCAACACAAGGTCAACAATGCAATGAAATGCTTAGGATCAGTAGAACCGTTGACTCGCTAAGATAGTCAAGAAGTACTAATAACATGCAATAATAGTACATGGTAAAAAAAGTGTTGCAAAAGTGCAGGAGAAGAGGTAAACAATATAATAAACAATATAATAAACAATATAATAAAATATGTAATAAAATGTAATAAAAAATACAGGGTACAATGTACAAGGTGCAGGTAGGATTAAATCAAAGATCAAATAAGGTGTAAGTATTTCACAGATTGCACATAATATGGTGTGGTGTAGGTGTTGCATGTGGATTTCGTATTGCACATAGTATGATATAAATATTGCACATAGGTTATTGCACTGATTATTGCACAGGTAACAGTAATTTACAGTGAGGTCGTGACAAACGAGATACGTTCATACAGAGCAGCAGCAGTAAACATATTATGCTTAATGAAAAGTACTGTAGTGCAGTATTATTGAGAGTTCAGTATTATTTGGAGTATTACCCAGAGTTCAGTAGTCTGACAGCTTGGGGGTAATAGCTGTCTTTGAGTCTTTTTGTGCGTGCTGGCAGGCTCCTGTATCGTCTACCAGAGGGTAGCAGACGGAAGAGTCCTTGTGCCGGGTGAGTATGGTCCTTAGTGATGCTGCGTGCCTTACGCAGACCCCTGCTGTGGTAAATGTCCTGGATGGAGGGGAAACTGCTGCCAGTGATGTCCTCTGCCACTCGCACCACCCTCTCTAGTGCTTAAACAGAACTGGCTTAAACAGAAACTTTTTTTTAAAGATCCCATGACATGGTACTTCTTGATGCTTTTATATGGCGCCTTAATGGTTCCCTAATACTGTAAATGAATCCTTCTTCAAAATCAAGCCTCAGTGCATGAGAGAGCCTCATGAAGACAGAATCATAAATATGTCTCTGAAACACTTTATTCTGGGCGTTGTTGCTTGAATGCAAATGAGGAGGACAGAGACAGGCCAGTGCAGCGGGTGAGGGTGTGGCCAAATATGCCGCTGTTTCCTGGATTAGCGGGGCGCTGGTGCGCTGTTACCCACTTCCGTGTTTTAAAGGGATAGTGCGTTTTTTAATGTTAATCTGTATGGGTTTCCTTCTAAAAGTTACGTGTGTTGACACTGGTTTACCTCTGACAGTCTCAGCTGATCCCGGTTCAGCTCGCTTTCTGGAGCCCACGTAAGTAGGTCCGGTAACTTCCCTGGAACATGAAATAAAGCTTGTTTTTCTTCTCAAAACAAAACATTTGTTAGAAACGTGATATATTTGCGTCCGAAACAGTTGTCCATGAAACATCCAGCAGCGTATTTCACATTCGCGTATCACATGCACTATCCCTTTAAGCACGGAGGAAGATATGAGATGCGTTGCATTAAAAAAAACACATTTCCACCGAAAATAAAATTAAACCACTGTTTCAGAGGTTCGGAGGCTCGGATAAAGGACATCCGAGCCTGGAAACACTCTCACGTGTCTCCAGGCAAATTAAAAAAAACCCACATCTCACATTTCGTAGTTTGTTTGCGGTCCAAAACTCTGAGCGTGATTTCCAGAGACGGTGGGTAGACATCCAGACGGGGAAAGTTCCCTTGTTCCGAATTTCCCGTTTGGGCTGTCTTTCTTTCAAACGCGGAAAAGGATCGCAAATGCTCAGTTTAGACATTTCGCAACTTTTAGCCATGGGGGCAGGCACTAAACAGGGTAGGGGAGCTCACATTAACGTTCAAAAACCTCAGAAAGTGAAAATTTCATGCCATGGGACGTTTAAAAATGTGAACAGGGTAGCCTCTTCACAGATCTGACCTGTAACCATAGACTGTATAGGGCATGTGACGTCACCCATAGCGTTCAGCTCCAGTCAAATGAAGTCTATGCCTGTAACTTGACTTGGTAGCAACACCTACTTATTGCCATGGAGATTGGTACTTTTAATGTAATACTGTGGAACACTGCAGGCAAAGACAAATCCTCGGGAGACAAACATGTGACGGACCCTCCACTAGAAAGGTAATGTAGTGTTTTTCTATCATCTTCTATCGCATTTTCTTCTTCTCTGAGTCTTAAAGGGCCCATATGACATTATTTTCTGATCTGTGTTCTAATGTTGTCTCCTCATCACAAACACACCTGGGTTTGTGTTTTGTTTCATTCACAAATGTTTAACACACAAGCTCTGAATATTTAGGCCGAGTTCTTCTCTCAAACAGGAGGCACTCTGTTCCACCTTGTGATGTCATGTGGTAATACAGGAAGTATTCTGTAGCATATGTGATGCAGATGCTGTAGTAAAATGGGGTAACAATATTATTGGGCTAGTTTACAGAAGTTCCAAGTTTGGCTCAGGGAGGATTAAGGTTGCATTTAAAAACACACAAACCAGAAATATGGTGCAAAAGTGATTTGTATTGAAGTATTTACAATATTTACAATATTTACAGAAGTGCACTTGTTCATGGACCAGTTAACTGTGTTAATAAACGGATGAGAAAAGTTCATTAATTGAGGTATTTCAAAAATCCAGTGTTTGAGTAGTCCAGATAAACCAACACAGTTTGTTGTGTTTACCCCAGAGGGCAATAATCCATATGAAGAGTAAAAGCCAATACAGTGGTACCTCACCTTACGAAATTAATTCGTTCCAGAAGTGGTTTCGTAACGTGAAAAATTCGTAAGTTGAGTAGCTATTTCAATGGAAAAAGCCTGATTCGTTCCAAGGCCCCGATCCAAGTTTTTTTTTTTTTATAGTGTAACTTTTTTTATAGTGTAACATTGTGTTCTGCGTCCTGCGTCCTTTTCTCACATTTGTCTCTCGTTTAAACACTCAAACTTTCATAGATTTTCAACAAAATTATTAATAGTGAAGTGTGGGGGGAAGGGGGAGGGGGGAGAAGAGTGCGCTCTGACACGTGTGATAGCGCACATGACCCGGCGCGGAGCTGACAGCAGGTCTAGACCAAGGTCTAAACCTGGACTGGACCAGGACTAAACCAGGACTAAACCAGGACTAAACCAGGACTAGACCAGGTGGATTAAAGCGCCGCGTGTGGGTCTATTTCCTGGTTTCGTTTCGAGTCACAGCTGAGGCGAGCCGCTGCTCTAGACCTGCCCGCGTAAGGTGCTCACAGAGCGGCCTGGATAGAACCGTGAGGTCGGCCTCTTCAAGACCTCCAGGCCGGTGACCGGGACAATCGCCGGACCCATGCCCGCTTAGGGAGCTCTTAAGGCGGGCTGGCAGTGTCCCCCTGGGTCCCTGGATGTCTGGGGCTCCGCGCCTGGAGTGGCCCTGGAGAGCAGGTCTAGACCGCGGCTCTTCCATGCGAGCAGCGGCTCGCCTCAGCTGTGACTCGAAACAAAACCAGGAAATAGACCCACGCGCGGCGCTCCAATCCACCTGGGCTAGTCCTGGTCCAGTCCTGGTTTAGTCCTGGTTTAGTCCTGGTTCAGTCCCGGTCTAGTCCTGGTTTAGACCCTGGTCCAGACCCGGTCCAGACCCTAGTCCAGACCCGCTGTCAGCTCCGCGCCGGGTCCGCGCCGGGACACGTGCCAGAGCACACTCCTCTTCCCCCTCCTCCTTCCCCCCACACGCCTCACCACCAACAATCCTGTTGAAAATCTATGAAAATTTGAGTGTTTAAACGAGAGACAAATGTGAGAAAAGTTTAAATCCAGTCTGAGAAAAGCGTATAATGTGTGTGGCTGAGCGTGCATTATTCGAATTTTTGAGATTTCGCGTTTTGTAACTTGAAATTTCATTCGTATCTAGAGACCAAAATTTACCGTGAAGGCGTTTCGTAACTTGAAATTTTCGTTTGTTGGGTCATTCGTAAGGTGAGGTACCACTGTAGTTCAAAAGACTGAATGAGTCTTTGGGAAACAGGGTTTAGTTTTTGTGTGTGGGGGGAGCAGGCTACAGCGCCTCCTACCGCACAGAAGGGAGCAGTGTTTTTTCTTTCTGGATCCTTTTCCTCAGGCCCAACGCCTATGGGTAGCTCGCCATCAGGAAACCTGGCCAGTTCCCGGTGGTTTTCATTTCCACAAAAAGAGTTAATAGCATGTTGAATCCACAGTGGTAGGGCATCTACAATCTGTAGCAGCTCCAAATCTCTCCCCAGTCCCACCCACGCTCTACCAAACAATGGGACGCCGCCATATTTTATTGAAACTAAGATGGAAGTCCCGCAATGTCTCGCGCCAAATCTCGCGAGATTACACACACATACTATGAACGGTGGAGTGAAGGGAAACATATAAGGCAGGGAGAAATAGCCCAAAAACGGCTTATTACAATTCCATACACCTTCATTTGGAGAATTTCAGCTCTGCAATCGCCAATCTCTACTGATCTAAAGGTGAAAGGCGCTGTTAACTTGAAAACTACCACTTCATGACATTGCAAGGTGGGACAGAGCATTTTGAGCTTTGGAGATATAGCCAGAGTAATAATGCAGGATTACTCAAACATGTGCGAATAATAACAGAATAACAAAAAAAAAAAAAAAAAAAAAAATTTGCTTAAAGGTCCCATGGCATGAAATTTTCACTTTCTGAGGTTTTTTAACGTTAATGTGAGCTCCCCTACCCTGTTTAGCCCCCCCCCCCCCTCCATGGTTAAAAGTTGCGAAATGTCTAAACTGAGCATTTGTGATCCTTTTCTGCGTTACAAAAAATCGGGGCTCAAACGGACGATTTTGAACAAGGCACCTTATTGACGTCAGATCGAAAAAAGAAATGCAAATGCAGTTCCACCCCCGTCTGTCTGTACTCAGCGTCTCTGTAAATCACGCCCAGAGAGTTTGGACTGCGAATGCGCTAGGCAATGCGAAATGCGTTTTTTTATTTGCCTGGAGGCACGTCCGAGTGTTTCTAGGCTCGGAAGTCCTTTATCTGAGCCTCTGGACCTTTGAACAGCAGTGGTTTAATTTTATTTTATGTGGAAATGTGTTTATTTTTCAATGGAACGCTTCAAATCTCTCCCCCCGTGCAAAAACAAGGAAATGGATCAGCTGAGAGCTCAGAGCGAGAGGGAGAGTTTGGCCACGCCCCCACCCTCTACTATTGGCCATCTCTTTCCTCCTCATTTGCATTCAAGCAACAACGCCCAGAATAAAGTGTTTGAGAGAGATATTTATGACTCTTTCTCATCTTATCTCTGTTTCTCATGCACTGAGTGTTGATTTAGAAGAAGGATTCATTTACAGTATTAGGGAACCATTAAGGAGCCATATAAAAGCATCAAGAAGTACCATGTCATGGGATCTTTAAAAAGGAGTGGGAAGAAGAAAACTTATTTAATCCCACCTCCTCTTCTAATTTAACATACTGAGCTTTCTTTTGCATTCATCATTTGCATTCATTTTGCATGTGAATGAAACAAACTCTGGTGTGTTTTTGAGGAGTTAACAACATTCTAACATGCCTTAGAGCACACAAGAGTCCATTTCACATAATATGGAGCTTTTATTGCATTTTCTTTTGCAAAGCTGCTGTTTAAATGCATAAGAATGAACCCTGACAGGACCAAATAGTCTGGCGGTACAAAAAGAAAAGGGAATTCTTGCGCTGCATAGTTTTCACACAAGCCCTTGCGTGTGGAGTGCAATAAGGCCTAACACATGGGGAAGGTCTCTGTGGAGTTCGCATGTACAGTGTGTGTATATGCGGTGAGCTGCGCCTCCCTCCTCTCTTCACACACTTATGCTCTGTTTGTTTTTACATTTGCATTGTGGGACACCGATGCCTAGCTGCCCCTGCTCCCAGCTGTCAAACAAGATTATTGCCCCATTTTCTTCTCACCAAAGCAGATAAAAACGACTTAAAGCACAAGGATTATTAGAGTCAGACGCAAAAATGCACCAACTAGGCCTGTCACTGTAACATTTTAAGCACGGTATGTGAAGTGCTGAAGTAAGTATTATAATGTTGCAAGGACAAAGCAATAACATCTCCATGGAGAAAAGCATTTGACCCACCCTCCACCACAAAAGTTACACAATGCACTTTTTAACCACAAAAACTGCTCTAAATGTATAATATTGTCAAAAGATTATGAGCTACAGTAAATAAATAACAGAATGAAACACAATAGTACCGTATTTTCCGCCCTATAAGGCGCACCTAAAAGCCTTCAATTTTCTCAAAAGCCGCCTTATAATCCGAAGCGCCTTATATATGGATCAATACTGGTTAATCATGGCTTGTTGAGCCGCATTTTGTAATAACAGTGCATTTTGTAATAAACGTCCAAAATGTAATAACTTTTTCATTTCATTTTGTAATAAAGCTGCATTTTGTAATAAACTGCTCCAACGCATTTTGTAATAAATTTTGCCGCATTATGTAATAAGTTATTACATATTGAGAAGATTATTACAAAATGCACTTGCAACTTTTTTATTCTCTAGGAAATGTAATAACATGGTGCATTATGTAATAACAATTCTAAAGCATAGTTTGTTTGTTAATTGTATTTTATTTTACTTTAAAGTATTTGTAAAAGCTAGGCCTATTATTAGTATCACTGTATTAGCCTAGTAGCAGTACTTAGCAATTACTATCAGTACACTATTCAAAGGTTGCATTAACAGAGAATATTCTGTAAATTCCAGATTTTCTTTATTGGAAACCAAATCATCAAGACATAGTTATAAACATCCAACCAACCTTATTATGCTTCTTGTAATACAGAACAAAACTCTGGGTATCAAAATTTAATCAATTCGTAAACATATATAACATATAACATATGCACATACAAAATAGAAACGATGAATAGGTAAAGAACAATTTTCGGCAAAATTTATTACAAAATGCGTTGGGGCAGTTTATTACAAAATGCGGCAGCTTATTACAAAATGCGGCTTTATTACAAAATGAAATGAAAAAGTTATTACATTTTGGATGTTTATTACAAAATGCGGCTCAACATGGCTACCGTAGTCAGCCACTACTGTAGCTTCTATTCTATGCGTCTTATAATGCGGTGCGCCCTGTATATGAAAACAGTTTTAAAATAGGCCATTCATTATAATCCGATGTGTCTTATAGTGCGGAAAATACGGTACTTATTTTGCATCTGTAATGAGTCATAGAAGTTATTAAAGGTGCATTGTGCAACTTTTTGTTTCTCCATGGAGATGTTATTGCTTTCCCTGGAATGTTCTAGCCTGAGAAATCCCAGGCTGCTTTGCACGATCGTTCCGATCTAAAAGACAGCCTGGCAACTAGGCTAAGTGAGGGCTCCTGATTTTGAGAGCCAATCAGAGAGCGGGGAGGGGTTGAAAAGACGGTGACGCAACAAACAGAAGCTTGTAGTTTGAACTGACAACTGACATGATTGGCTATGGGCTACGTATACGCCAAATGATAGACATTCGTAACGCCCAATAAACGGCCGTTGGCAATCGTAAACCACACCTCCACTACGAGATATTCAGTAGGTGGACCCAGACCATATATCACTTGTGATATGGTCAGGTGTAAACCAGACAAGGAATGTTCCATGGAATGACTTTAAACATTTCCGTCTATTCATATTATGGTTGTTTCTATTGCTCAAAAATACAATAATTCCTTCTGTGAATAGGGGCGACTCTCCACAGATCTGAACTGTAATGTAGTGTAGTGCTGTAACCTGCTTGTGTCTCTCATGATAGACAGGTTTAATCTATACTCTGGAACATTCTAGACAAAGCAATCACATTTCCATACGAAACATACATTGGCGGAACCTCAACTAGAGATGTCTTGGAGTGCGCCTTTAATTTACTCAAATCTCATCCTTTAGCCAAAAAATAACTTCAAACGTAAATGTAAATGAAATGAAAATGTACACAAAATAAATAGTATAGTTCCATCTTTCATACATTGAAGTCCTCACTGGGAGACTTTACCCCAATCCACAGGTTTGTACCAAAGCAGAAATAAAGTCACATAGCCATAACAAATGGGAGTCTTTTAAACAAAGAGTCCACTATTTGGAATACAAACAAATCCAAAAAAGACTGTTTCCTTTCTTCAATGACCGAGACAAAGACTCTTTTTAAACTGTCTTTTATGGTTTGGGGTTGCACAGAGAATTGGCCTGGGTTTAAAGTGGACTTGCTGAAGGCCTTCCCAGTACAACAAGAGTGAGTTTGAGAGCTTTTGAGAAATAGCCCAAATCTGGGACAAGAAAACATTGTCACTGGGTCACAAGCCATTGAGTTCCATCAAGACCCTGATCTATATTTTTACTCTAAACTCTCCAACTGTAAGCCTGTCCCTCTATGATTTATGGCAAAAAGTTCCTTGGACGGATGAGCTGCCTTCTGCAAAGCACTTTCAGCTTTTAGTAAGAAATCATACTGAGACTCAAGGTTGTAAAATAATCCCTGACATTAAGAAAGAACTATTAGTCCAACAGTCTTATTCTAAAGCATTATAATATTTCATTTCGCCTCAAGTCAGTCATAAATGATGTCATGTCCTATTAACGGTCTCTGCACAGCTCCATTTCAGTTGCGAGTCTGTGTTGTTTTGCTATATGCATACTGGCCTCTGCTCGTCTAGACACCTGTAGATGAGTGAACGAAAGGGAGAGGTAAGGCAATATTTTCTGAAGTCAGAGAAAAGACGTAAAAGGAGGATAATGAACGAGAGGTCGTCTTGAGCTGTAAATCAGACTGTCTCCTGTTTGAGATTTAGGAAGGTGCTGGTGATTTATGACATCTTTCGTGCTAAACAGGGCACTGCGTTAAGAGAGCGAAAGAGTAACAAATGGAGAAGCATTATCCTCTATCTGTGACTGTCAGACCAATATAGATGTAGAGGTTTTGGAGAAAGATGTGAAAGGAAGATGGTAAAGTCTTCAGGGGGGAAGGCCGAGAGCTTTCCACTGTCTTAAAGGGACAGTGTGTAAGATTTTTACCCGTTAATTACTGAAATTGAAGATACCCATTCAAAAATACATTGTTTTCCAAGCCTTTTCACTTCCATCATGAAATCAAAGTATTCTTTTGGACTTAGATATAGTCACATAAAAGGGGGATCTTCCCCATGCAGAGGCAGCCATTTTGAATACGAGAGCCGCAGAAGGACATTTGGGCTCCGCCTTCGCCTTCGGCAAGGCTCGTGGTTTTGGGTAAACAACACAAGCATGCTGCCGGATCAGACGTCGTAATGGATCTAACACGTGTTTTGGACTAAATTGTTTTACTGGATTTTATTCGCTGGATCCTTACGGACAAATTGAGAGCAAGTTTATGGTGAAATACAGAGTTTGACCTGTGCAAAGCATTCTAAGGTAAGCTAACCTCGTTTTGTGCTTTTCTGTATAAAAGCCCCATGTGCTCGGGGAGTGTTTGTTGTGCAGGGAAATGAATTGCATAGTCAAAAAGAGGAGACTGTAAGGTTTCATTTGATGTGTAGAGTGTCATGGTACATGATCGGGAATGTGTGCTTTCATGAGAAAAAAAAAAAAAAAAACGGGACCGCGTTTTATTTATACAGTAGCGGCGCACGGCTCGTGCGCGTGCCCGGGTGACCCTCGAGGTCTGCCGTAGATAAAACAGAAAGTGCAATAGCACCATCCACGTATGCGCCACGAATCCTACACACTGGGGCTTTAAAAAATAAAATGTCTTAAAAATAAAACCTCTTAAATACTGTAGGATTCTCACCAAGCCCTGATGAAGACCGTGTAGAGTGAAAACATGTTGGCTTTTCAGGCCTTTTAACTATTATTTTTCCTTGTGCCACTTTTACTTTTTCTGGAGTGCCTGGATTTTGTTTTTTTCACAGTTCATTACTAGTTCATTTTAAACTGTTTGCAGAGGTCCAAAGTTATTCCTCCCTTATCTTATTGGATTCTAAGCATCCTAATTATTCATCAACATACATTTACTTTGCATAACAAAAGGTGCACTGTGTAGCTTTCATGGGGAGGGTTCGCCACTTGCTTGTCTCTGTGATGACGTTATTGGTTTGTCTGGAGTATTCCACAGGACACAATTAAATGTATCCATCTTGCATTCATTCAAATGAAGTTGTTTTTATTGCTCAAAAATACCTTGAAAAACATGCATTCTTACTTGCGAGCCTGGTCACCTCTCCATAGATCTGGCCTGTAACATGCTTGTTTTTATGGAAATAGATAGGTCTAATACCATATTGTGGCACATTCCAGGAAAAGCAATAACATCTCTGTGACGACAAGCAATGAGGAGACCCTCCACCAGAAAAGTTACACAATGCACCTTTAAGAGACAAATGCTAACCATGACCTTCCTTATTACTGAACAATAAAAAGCTTTATACTTAGATGCAGATAGTTCACAGCAGACTTATTTTGAGCTGCTTAGATGATTATCTGTTCTGGGACACCTCTCCTGGTCAAAGAACACTGCATCACTGGCCAGTAAAGCCCAACAGCGACTCTACTTCCTCCGCAAGCTGAAGAGAGACAGAGCCCCAGCTCCTGTCTTGAGCACCTTCTACAGAGGCACCATAGGTCACATCCTCAGCAGCTGCATCACTGTGTGGTATGGCACCTGCACCGTGTCCTGCACCCGGAAAAAGCTACACCGAGTAGTGAGAACAGCTGAGAGAATCGTGGGTGTCTCTCTCTCCTCTCCCTGCAGGACATCTACCGCACCCGCCTCACCCGCAAAGCCCTCTGGGTGATCCCACCCACCCATCCAACTGCCTCTTCAGTCTGCTGCCATCAGGAAGGAGACTGAGGAGCCTCAGGGCCAAGACCAGCAGACTGAAAGACAGCTTCATCCACCAAACTGTCAGGATGCTCAACTCTCTCCTGCCCTCCCTCCCCCAATCACACTGCTGCTTAAATGACACTTAAATGACCCTGACACTGCTGCTTAAATGACACTTAAATGACCCTGACACTGCTGCTTAAATGACACCATTTGAGTTTTATTACGCTACACATTGTGTGTTTTACTTATTTACTTACTTGTATTATATACAAGCCTTTTGTACTTTTATATATGTGATGTTTTAGTCATGGTGTTTATTGTCTTGTTTATCAGATGTTAAATGTTCACTGTGGGCCTAGGGGGCGCTGTAATTTCAAATCCTGTGTACAGGATTTGAAATTACATATGGTAATTTCAAATGTACATATGGTTTTTGACAATAAAGCTGATTTTGAACTTTGATTTTGCCCAAATACATGGACAAAAATCGGATACAGGGCCTTTACAGGTGATAGGATATTTTTTATTCGTTTTATAACCAAATGATCAAATTACCAATTTTTTTGCTTTGTTGAAAAATATTTAGTACAGTTATTTTACTTTAAAAAAAATTTTTTGTAAACAATTCCATATAACTTGCTTCATATATTTGATGTCTTCTGTGTGTCTAAAATGTATAAAGTAGTAAGAAAAAAGAAACAAAACATTGAATGAGAGGGTGAGTCCAAACCTTATCAGATCAATGATAATAAGCAGCAGAGTGCACCGATCGTCCAAATAGTAAAAAGATTAGAAGTTTCAACAGTGGAGATCTATCAAACCAAAACCGATTCACCAGCATTGCTTTCACATAGCTCTAGTTTAAGCCCATTTGCATTTATTTGTTGTTTCAATTTGATCTCATGCATTTTAATACATCCATTAGCTATAAATATCCTTACGTACACAGCCATGCGTCCTTTATGGGGACCAAGAATAACAAGCTGAGGAAGGCCTGGACAGAAGGGGCTGTGTTCATTATGATATGCAGCATTCATTTACCACATTAATTAAGCAGCTCAAGGCAGCAGTGGCAGGATGACGGACAGGCCCATACTGATACTGTGCCAAATGTCCAAAGTCTGATTTATGGACAGAGGAAGCTGAAAGTGAGGATCCAGGAGTTATATTTTTAGTGGACTTGTGTGGAGCTGCACATGTGTGGACTTGGACTCAGGCTTGGATACGGGACCCCGTTCATCCCTCATCATTGCCATGGCGATAACGTTCTCCTCTAGGTAAAACTCTCTGTAGACGAGCAGTGGACAGTTTTCGATTAGTAGACTCACATAAATATAGCTTGCGTGTTTAAGGGACACTGGCACTGCTTCTGTATTACTTGTGTGATTTTTGTCTCATGTAGATGTCTCTCACGAAGGTTCTTTAGCCCATACTTTGACAGAAAGGCAATTTAAAGTTTTGGGATTGTGTCATTTTCAGTTGAATATGTTTTTGTATAGCTATTGCAAGCATCACCTCATATGGCACAAAAAAGTGCTAAATAAAATAAAAAATAAGATGAATACACATTTACTGTGTCCAAATGTAGAAATTTGTCTTTGGACATCAGGAGCACAATGAAAACAAACACCCATATATATTATAATGCTCAATCCATTCCAGTGATCGAGCGTTACACAATCCACAGAAAACAAAAGGCCATTACACATATTAAAGGAAAAGTAAAGTTTTTTACAATTTGAGCCTTATTTCGGTAATAAAACAAGTTGTTTTACTCACCCATATCACTTTGGTGTCATATGGAGCATTTCCGGAGATGTTTTAGATTAGCGTTAGGCTAACGCCATTAGCCTAGCGCGACTTATAGCCATAGCTCGGGGCATTCCCCGAGCATGTAATATGCCCCGTGCGGGCTCCAAATAACACAAACTTTAGCGCTTTTCAAATCATAGAAGCTTGATGTCTTTAGTCTACGATTTCGTTTGAATCAAAAGTGGCCTGTAATCCAAGATTTATCCATAGTTTACAGCTTTGCGTTTCATGTTTGGGTCTCGGGAGCTGAGAGCACAGTCCGCACATGCGCACTGGCCTCCTCATCTACTCGAAACTATGGCTAAATCTCGGATTACAGGCCACTTTTGACCAAACGAAATCGTAGACTAAGACATCGAGCTTCTATGATTTGAAAAGTGCTAAAGTTTGTGTTATTTGGAGACCGCACGGGGCATATTACATGCTCGGGGAATGCCCCAAGCTATGGCTATAAGTCGCGCTAGGCTAATGGCGTTAGCCTAACGCTAATCTAAAACATCTCCGGAAATGCTCCATATGACACCAAAGTGATATGGGTGAGTAAAACAACTTGTTTTATTACCGAAATAAGGCTGAGATTGTAAAAAACGTTACTTTTCCTTTAATTGCACTCAAATATTTACACAATCCCCCAGAAAAAGATTGTAAATGTCAAATCCATTTTAGGGTCAATATCCATTGCTCTATTTTCTCTGTTTGGTCCTGGTTCGATGAAGCCATCAGGACAACATCGTCTGCAAACAGCAGAGATGAGATCCTGTGGTCCCCAAACAAAATGAACAGAACCGGTGACAAAAAGCAGCCCTGGGGGAGTCCACCCTGCACTGGGAACAGGTCTGCTCCGGTCATACAAGGATTGCACAGCCCTGAGCAAAAGGCTCTGGACCCCAGACCCCCCACTGCTCGCCATGAGGAACACTGTGGAATGCAAATGGACATGATGAAATGTATAAAAATGTTGCTTTTTGTGTGTGATATTCTGGACAGATTTGATTATTTAAATAAACATTCATCAAGAAGTGGGAAAAATACATCACATATAATTAGGTTAGAATTGGATTTTGAATAATGGTTAAATAATTTTGCTCTTTTGTCTACACAGAGTAAAACACCAATAAAACTGAGCTTTCAAATAATAGACCACAAGCTTTTTGGACATATTTTACTGTTTGAATAATCAACAACTGCAAATAAATGAATGGACATATGATTACATTAGTTTTGGTTGGGGTTTAAATGGTTAAATAATGAAGCTCTTTTGTATTTTCCAAACTCTTTCCGTTTGTGGATCACACAAACCTTCTGGACATGAATTAGTATTTTAATAAAAAAATTAAAGGGCCCATATTACTATATTTTCTGATTTACAATATGATGATAATAATGTTTCATCACAAACAGACCTGGAGTTGTTTTGTTTCATTCACACACACACACACACACACACACACACACACCACACACACACACACACACACACACACACCTACACACACACACACACACACACTGCATATATGCTGGGTTCTTCACTCCAACAGAAAACACTCTGTTCCACCTTGTGATGTCATGTGGTAAGTGCTCCACTGTATTTCTAAACTCTGTACACCTTATATTTAATTTCAGCCCTGGAATTGCCAATTTCTACTGAACAAAAGATAAAACGTAGCTGTTAACTTGAAAACTACTGCTTCATGACATCACAAGGTGGAACAGAGCATTTTGAGCTTTGGAGATGTACAGACTAAGTGCAACCTCACCTTATGAAATTAATTCGTTCCAGAAGTGGTTTCGTAACGTGAATTTTTCCTAAGTTGAGTAGCTCTGTAAATGTAAAAGGCCTGATTCATTCCAAGGCCCCGTTCGTTCTTTCGATATCACTCAACCGCATGCCACTTTCATATTTTTTTTATCATCTCCTATTTTACTTCTTCTTTTCACTCGCACTGGGAATCACTTTCTTGGGTTGAAAGTGCCAGCCAAGCCTTCAGCTTCACCCGCCTGCCACTGCGCTGTCTCCGGCGTCTGCGGCGTGCTCTGCGCGCAGGAGGAGCTACAGAGCTCCACCTGCCGGTGTGTGTGCTAGCTCTGTGTGCTCCATGTGCTCCGTAGCTCCTAGCGTGTGCTCCTAGGAGCTAGCTGCAAAGCCAAGCGCGCAACTGAGCGTAGGTATTTGAATTTTTCAGATTTTGCGTTTCGTAACTTGAATTTTCTTTCGTATTTAGAGACGAAAACTTTAAGTGAAAGCGTTTTGTAACTTGGATTATTCGTTTGTAGGGTCTTTCGTAAGGTGAGGTTCCACTGTATTACTCAAAGATGTGTGAATGGAGCAAAACACATTTTTGATGACGTATGACATTATCAAATGGCTTAAAGCTCACAAGAGTCAATTTTGCGTAATATCGGCTCTGTAAGCAACAATTGCGAAAAAATACATCCTCTATGATTAGAATAGAATTGCGTGGGGATGAAATGGTTAAATAACATAGCTCTTTTGTGTTTTCAGGAAAAAAATAAAATAAAAAAATCAGTTTCTGTGCCAGCTGTTTCTTGATGTATTCTAGTCATCAACTCCACATGTGCAAATAATGTTTCTCATGAGTCTCTGACAATATCAGAATGTCTGATTAGGAGACTGGCATGCATGAGCACAACTCCTCACTGCACACAGCCAACTGAACAGGACAGAAAGAAAGAACACATGGAGGTAGTGAATATACTGTGGCATTGAATAGCATGCTTTAATACACATGTTAACCCTCAGTAATCAGAGAATCTTGAATTAATGCTTAACCCACTGTGGAGTTTGTGGATCTGAAGTCACTTGTGTCTTAATTAATGTTTTGTTTCATTATTGCTAGAGGAAACATTGTGCAAAATGGACTTTTAAAGGGTCTTAACTGTACCATAATTGTTTTTTCTTCTCATTTAGCTGTTTTCAGAGTAATTCATGCATGTCTTTGTAATCTGTTCTCGTGCATTCAAGACGTCGTTGCTTCAAAAATTCTCCTTTTCTTCTAATGTAAGCACTTCATTCTCACATTTATTTCTTGAAGATGCACTATGCCGCTTTCCAAGTAAAGGATCCGCCACATAATCGTGTCCGGGATGTTGCTTTGCCTGGAATGTTTCACAGTATTCCATCATATGTATCTGTCTGTCTGTATCTATGAAGTGACTTACAGATATTTTTATTGCTCAAAAATACCTTAAAACTGCATTGCACTGTAACTTGGCCTTGTAGCATCACTTGCTTGCTCCTTTGGAAATTGATGTTTAATGCTAAAAAAAACTGTACAAAAAAAACTGTAGAAAATTCCAGGCAAAACAAAGACATCTCCGTGGAAACAAGCAGGTGACATACTCTTTAAACAGTGATAGGCATTCTGTACATGCATAGCTCTTTTGGTTGAGTTGAAAGATAAATCTTGAACTCCTCCACCTGAGGCTGTACTGGACCGTTGTGGTGAAGAGGGAGCTGAGGCGAAAGGCGAAGCTCTCAATTTACCGGTCAATCTACGTTCCTCCCCTCACCTATGGTCATGAGCTCTGGGTAATGACCGAAAGGACGAGATCGTGGATACAAGCGGCCGAAATGAGTTTCCTCTGCAGAGTGGATGGGCACACCCTTAGAGATAGGGTGAGGAGCTCAGTCACACGGGAGGAGCTCGGAGTAGAGCCGCTGCTTCTCCACGTTGAGAGGAGCCAGCTGAGGTGGCTCGGGCGTCTGTTTTGGACGCCTCCTGGACGCCTCCCTCGGGAGGTGGTCCGGGCATGTCCCACCGGGAGGAGGCCCCGGGGAAGACCCAGGATACGCTGGAGGGACTATGTCTCCTGGCTGGCCTGGGAACGCCTTGGGGTCCCCCCAGAGGAGCTGGAGGAAGTGTCCGGGGTGAAGGAAGTCTGGGCGTCCCTGATTAGACTGTTGCCCCCGCGACCCGGCCCTGGATAAGCGAAAGAAGATGGATGGATGGATGAAAGAAAAATCACTGTTCGCAAATGTGAACTGCAGCTATTCACAGGGCCGTCAGCATTTACAGTGAAGTTGTTTTTAGATAAATATTGCGATTTCCAAATGTTAAAGATATACAAGAATAATTCACAAGTGTTCTCTATACACTCTGTACACTTGATACACCTTCATAAGAATCACTTCTTTGAAAGGTAGCTGTTAAATTGAAAACTACTACTTCATGAGGTGGAACAGAGCATTTTGAGTTTTGGAGATGTAGACAGACTACCCTAATTTCCGGACTATTGAGCGCACCTGAATATAAGCCGAAATTTTCAAAGAATTTTATTTTTGTAGCCTACATATATAAGCTGCAGGCGTTCATGTCTTCAAGAACGTTTTCAACTTCAGAGCATCTGCTTTTATTGCCTCTGAAAGCTTTCGTTGTCTTTTTGCATCAAGTCAGTTCATCACCTCATCGTCTCACCATTGACTCCCTTCACCACACTTTACACTGCAGACACTTTACACTACTGATCTGTATTTATGATGCTTTTTATCTATTTATGATACTTCTATCTTTTTGCTTGTTGTATTTTTATACTTCTGTAGCCGGGAGTCCATCAAAATTTCGTTATGCATAATGACAATAAAGAATCTTGAATCTTGATGTCAAGGTCACGTGCAGCAGCTCTATTCCTTCTTCGACAGCCAGATCGATTGCCTTAAAAGCTGTATCATATGCATTTCTTCATGTGTTTTCCATGAGGAGGGTGTGTGCATGAAGAGCAAAATAACTGTTCAAAACAAAATCAAACTTTCATCTTCCTCGGCACATTGTCTCTTCACCTGTTTGTCTCGCTCTTGCACCCCATCACTTCTCGCTCTACTGCGCATGTCTCCTGCTGTCCTGTCTGGGATCATGTCGGTGTCTGGGATCATGTCAGTGTCTGGGATCATGTCAGTGTCTGGGATCATGTCGGTGTCTGGGATCATGTCGGTGTCTGGGATCATGTCGGTGTCTGGGATCATGTCAGTGTCTGGGATCATGTCAGTGTCTGGGATCGGGTCAGTGTCTGGGATCGGGTCAGTGTCTGGGATCATGTCGGTGTCTGGGATCGGGTCAGTGTCTGGGATCATGTCGGTGTCTGGGATCATGTCAGTGTCTGGGATCATGTCAGTGTCTGGGATCGGGTCGGTGTCTGGGATCATGTCGGTGTCTGGGATCATGTCAGTGTCTGGGATCATGTCAGTGTCTGGGATCATGTCAGTGTCTGGGATCATGTCAGTGTCTGGGATCATGTCAGTGTCTGGGATCATGTCGGTGTCTGGGATCATGTCGGTGTCTGGGATCATGTCAGTGTCTGGGATCGGGGCAGTGTCTGGGATCATGTCGGTGTCTGGGATCATGTCAGTGTCTGGGATCATGTCGGTGTCTGGGATCATGTCGGTGTCTGGGATCATGTCAGTTTCTGGGATCATGTCAGTGTCTGGGATCATGTCAGTTTCTGGGATCATGTCGGTGTCTGGGATCATGTCAGTGTCTGGGATCGGGGCAGTGTCTGGGATCATGTCGGTGTCTGGGATCATGTCAGTGTCTGGGATCATGTCGGTGTCTGGGATCATGTCAGTGTCTGGGATCATGTCAGTGTCTGGGATCATGTCAGTGTCTGGGATCATGTCGGTGTCTGGGATCATGTCGGTGTCTGGGATCGGGTCAGTGTCTGGGATCATGTCAGTGTCTGGGATCATGTCAGTGTCTGGGATCGGGTCAGTGTCTGGGATCATGTCGGTGTCTGGGATCATGTCAGTTTCTGGGATCATGTCGGTGTCTGGGATCATGTCGGTGTCTCGTAGGACTTCAACAGATTTCAGGCTCTCCCAGGGGCGGGGATATTGATCAGGTATGAGTGGATGTCTGACTACTAAAGTTTGAGACGTTTCTTCTTGTCATTTACGCCTCACCTGCATTTAACACATACGGGTCATTAAAGGGATAGTGCGTTTTTTTATGTTAATCTGTATGGGTTTCCTTCTAAAAGTTCCGTGTGTTGACACCGGCTTACCTCTGACAGTCTCAGCTGATCCCGGTTCGGCTCGCTTTCTGGAGCCCACGTAAGTAGGTCCGGTAACTTCCCTGGAACATGAAATAAAGCTTGTTTTTCTTCTCAAAACAAAACATTTGTTAGAAAGGTGATATATTTGCGTACGAAGCAGTTGTCCACGAAACATCGTATTGTCTCTCTCCACTGGTATCACTACGCCCATGTTAACTCTATCAGCCTGTTCACTTGTAAACTTCGGCGTAGACATCCGCTGAAGGTGAACAATCAAATAATCCGTTCATAAATTAGCCACATCGTTATAAAAGCCACAGGGTTCAAAGTGTGACAAAAAAGTAGCAGCTTATAGCCTGGAAATTACAGTAATAATGAAGGGTTATTTGTGAATGAAACACAACTCTAGGTATGTTTTTGAGGAGGTAACATTATAACATGGAGTCAGTTTTACATAATATAGGACCTTTAAAGTCATCATTGTTGTACGTTGCCAACAAACACATTGTATACAGCTTTAGGAGTTGAATTTTTAATATTTTAGCTAGATCATCTGACAATGACTTCAAACTTACTGAAAATTTCCATAAAGGTGACATTTTAAGTTTTGAAAACATTGGTTAAAAGCTGTCTAAATGCCTGCATGCTAATTAGATTTACCTCGTTTTCACATTCAAGTATTCACTGGGTATTGTGACATGTGGTAGTTCTTGTTTCCTTGTTTCTGCTGAGGTTTATAGCACCATTTGGCCTTGTCAGAGCAGGCCTGTATGTCATTAGGAGCAGACACTACATCCTTGGTGGCCCCTTACTGCTTATTTTAATAGGGATTTATGAAAAGACTGAGCACATTTGGTATTGGAAGTTAGATTTCATGGCAAACAGAGGTTCGGGGGTAAATATAAACAAATGAGGATCCTACAGGGCTAGTGGTATTATTTTCTTTATATCTTCACCAGCATTGGTATCAAATACTGTATGATTCATGTACACAGCAAAAAGCAATATCTACAGTAGGTAAGTTAAAGTTCCTATATTAGACAAAATTGACTCTTGTGAGCTTTAAGTTATGTTATATTGTAGTTATCTCCTCAAAAACAAACCTGGAGTTGTGTTTTGTTTCACTCACATGTTTGAGAATTTTTTGTCTATATCTCCAAAGCCTAAAATGTCATGCTCCACCTTGTGATATCAGCTACCTTTTACTTTTCGTTCAGTACAGACATGCATTTCCTGGGCTGAAACCATCCAAATGATTCTAGTGAAGGTGTATGGAGTTTAAAAACAGGGTTTGTGTGTTAAAGGAAAAGTAATGTTTTTTACAATCTAGCATTTACAATCTTTACTCACCCATAGCACTTTGGTGTCATATGGAGCATTTCCGGAGATGTTTTAGATTAGCGTTAGGCTAACGCCGTTATCCTAGCGCGACTTATAGCCATAGCTCGGGGCATTCCCCGAGCATGTAATATGCCACGTGCGGGCTCCAAATAACACAAACTATAGCACTTTTCAAATCATAGAAGCTCGATGTCTTTAGTCTACGATTTCGTTTGAATCAAAAGTGGCCTGTAATCCGAGATTTATCCATAGTTTACAGCTTTGCGTTCCATGTTTGGGTCCCGGGAGCTGAGAGCACACTCCGCACATGCGCACTGGTGTCCTCATCTACTCGAAACTATGGATAAATCTGGGATTACAGGCCACTTTTGACTCAAACGAAATCGTAGACTAAGACATCGAGCTTCTATGATTTGAAAAGTGCTAAAGTTTGTGTTATTTGGAGCCCGCACGGGGCATATTACATGCTCAGGGAATGCCCCGAGCTATGGCTATAAGTCGCGCTAGGCTAACGGCGTTAGCCTAACGCTAATCTAAAACATCTCCAGAAGTGCTCCATATGACACCAAAGTGATATGGGTGAGTAAAACAACTTGTTTTATTACCGAAATAAGGCTCAGATTGTAAAAAACGTTACTTTTCCTTTAATAAAGGATGTTTTCTGATGAGGAAACATCAGAAAATAGTGTAATATGACTTAAATTAAGAACATTTTACTTTATTTGAGTAGATTCTAACTTGAAAAGTAAAATGATCTACCATTGGAATAAGTGTGTTTTTGAGTGTTGCTTGAATTAAGTGCAAAGAGATGTGTTTTTTTTTTTAATCTTAAGTGTAGCAAGATGTATTTTCACATTTAAAGTCCAAAAAGTCTTGTTCCATTGGTAGATTGTTTTACTTGTCAAGTGAAATTTCCCCAAATCCTGACAAAACTTTCTTAACACAAGTAATCTGAACTTGGCTGGATTTGAGTTTTCGGAGCGTAAGCCCAGCATGAGGCAGTTCTAACCATTGTTTACAAAATTATGAAGCCAAAATTGAATCCACCTTGGCAATAATGTTTGGTGAATCTTAATAATACGATTGAATACAGCTTCCCTACTGATGCTGAAAACAGTTGTGGAAGAAGTACTCGTAAGTAGAAAAAATACTTTAACAGTATCACATGAAAAAAGCAAGTAAAGGTATTAAAGTACCCATTTAAAAACGTACTTAAAGTAATTACTGCAGATTTTGAGATATAATAAAATTGTCATTTTGGTACAGATTTGTGCTGAATTTGGTTCAGTAGAAACAGCTGAATTTTGTATAAGTTTATTTGTTGTTATATTTTTGTTCACTCCAATTATGAATGTGTTAAAGGTCCCATGACATGGTACTTCTTGATGCTTTTATATGGCTCCTTAATGGTTCCCTAATACTGTAAATGAATCCTTCTTCAAAATCAACACTCAGTGCATGAGAAACAGAGATAAGATGAGAAAGAGTCATAAATATCTCTCTCAAACACTTTATTCTGGGCGTTGTTGCTTGAATGCAAATGAGGAGAAAAGAGCTGACCTATAGTAGAGGGTGGGGGCGTGGCCAAACTCTCCGCTCTCGGCTCTGAGCTGTCAGCTGATCCATTTCCGTGTTTTTGCACGGGGGGAGAGATTTGAAGCGTTCCATTGAAAAATAAACACATTTCCACAGAAAATAAAATTAAACCACTGCTGTTCAAAGGTCCAGAGGCTCAGATAAAGGACTTCCGAGCCTAGAAACACTCGGACGTGCCTCCAGGCAAATAAAAAAACGCATTTCGCATTGCCTAGCGCATTCGCAGTCCAAACTCTCTGGGCGTGATTTACAGAGACGCTGAGTACAGACAGACGGGGGTGGAACTGCATTTGCGTTTCTTTTTTCGATCTGACGTCAATAAGGTGCCTTGTTCAAAATCGCCCGTTTGAGCTCCGATTTTTTGTAACGCAGAAAAGGATCGCAAATGCTCAGTTTAGACATTTCGCAACTTTTAACCATGGGGGGGGGTAAACAGGGTAGGGGAGCTCACATTAACGTTCAAAAACCTCAGAAAGTGAAAATTTCATGCCATGGGACCTTTAACATAACAGTGATTCTCCAAGGGCCTGTACCTGATTTTTTATTTCCATGCCCCAGTACACATATTGTACTAGCAGCTCTTGAAGTCAAAGTCTGCTCTCTACTATCTGCAACTTGCTTTATTGTCTGAGAATCTGTAAGTGCACGTTTTGCATGCTAGTTGTCGGCTGCACTGTGACGGAAGAAAAGTTCTTACAAACTCATCATGGTGAATAATGAAGATGCTTTGAATTAATAAGAGGGCAATAATTTAGTTGGGGGTCTGTCACCTGCTTGTTTCTATGGAGATGTCATTGCTCTGCCTGGAATGTTCCACAGTATGACTTTAAACAGCTTAAATGTATTCAATTACAGGTGGTTTTATATCTCAAAAATACTTAGAAAAACAGGCATTCGGACTGTGAGTGGGGTCGCCTCTTCACAGATCTGACCTGTAACTTGGTCTGGTTTGGTCTCCATGAAGATAGAAAGGTTTAATGCCATACTGTGAAACATTCCAGGCAAAGCAATAACATCTCTCTTTTTTTTATTTCATTTTTTCACTTTTTAAGACAGAAAAAAAAAAATCACGTTCAGCGTCTTTAAAGATTGTGAGCCGCAAACTATGCAACAATTCCTATACTTGTGGAGTTGGCCGCTTTAAAATGGGTCCATTCAGAGATTATAAATATGGCTAGTTGATGGCTCTGTTATTACGGTGGAGAGGGGAGCTTGGGTTTGTGGCGTAGGTCGGAGAGTTTTTCTTGATGTGGGCAGCTGGTTTGAGTCTCCTGACCACATGCTTCTGTGCTTTGCAACAGGAAAAACACAAGAGATCACTCCCAACTGAAGATGCATGTGGAAACAGGCCATCCACGTGCACTTAATAAAAAATGAGGTGATATGTTATATAATTAGCCTGCCCTTTCACCACACGAAGCAGGAAATTGTGGGGTAAATGACAAGACAGAAGCCAGTTGAGTAATGCCACGTTAATATTAGCTTTAAAAAGATTTACTTCATTCCTTATGGACACACTTATAGTTACTGGTACTATACTGAGCCTGAATGTGAGTTTTTAAAGGTGAACTATGGAACTTTTCTGGTGGAGGGTCTGCCATGAGCTTGTCTCCATGGAGATATGTGACTTTTGTCTTGAATTCTCTACAGTGTTGAATTAAACGTATTAGTTAGAGGTCAAGTCTGTGGAGCGGCAACCCCACTCACTGTAAGAATGAATGTTTTTTGTTGTTGTGTGTTTTAAAACATGCAATTGAGTAAATGCAAAATGGATAACTTTATACACCCATGGAGGCAAGTCAGTAGCGGACCCTGTAACAGAAAAGTTACATAGTGCACCTTTTAAAGGGCTCGTATTACACTATTTCCTGATCTCTGTTCTAATGTTGTTTCCTCATCACAAACAGACCTGGAGTTGTGTTTTGTTTCATTCACACATGTTTAACACACAAACCCTGCATATATACAGTAGGTTTTTTCTCAAACAGAAAATACTCTTCCACCTTGTGATGCCATATGCTCCACTATGTAAACCCCACACCCCTTCACTAGAATCATTTGGATATAATTTCAGCCCTGAAACTACCAATCTCTACTGAACAAAATGTAAATGTAGCTGTTAACTTGAAAACTACCGCTTCATGACATCACAAGGTGGAACAGATCATTTTGAGCTTTGATGTAGACAGACCAACAGACAGTTGGTCCCGATGGCGGCGCATACGGACGCAGTGGCTTACGGCTCCTGCTTCCAGTGCTTGTTTTTGTTGTTTTTGTACGTCTTTCTTGTTTGTTCGCGCACTATCTGTCCTACGAACACAAACTACACCTGCCAGGAACTCATAGACATTGGATGCCAGCTCCAATTATTGGTTTCAAGCGACTATCATTGCACGCACAACATCCCAGACAACATATCGTGACCAGCGGGATCTCCATGGTTTGTTTTGGGGTCCGGGAAGCGGCACAGGCGGAGGAGGGAGAGGAAGCAAAAGCGAGGCTCCAGAGCTGGCCTTTTGCAGAGGCTAAGGAAACAACCACACAAGCCAACTCTACCGAGCCTGTATCTCACCAACGCCAGATCCTTGATACACGAGACAGATTACTTGGAGCTACAACTCGCTGGGGATCGCTATGTTCGGGACTGCTGTGTTTTGGTAATTACCGAAACCTGGCTTCACTTGGGGATACCTGACATTAGCATGCAGCTAACAGGCCGCTCTCTGCTACGCTGGGACAGAACAAACACCTCTGGTAAGGACAAAGGTGGTGGACGCTGTATGTATGTGCAAAATAACTGGTGTAACAATGCAAGAATTATTGGACTGGACGTAGAGTACATGCCCGTAAGATGCCGTCCCTTTTTTCTACCAAGAGAGCTAACAGTAGTGATCATTACCGCTGTTTACGTTCCACCAGACGCCAATGTAAACACTGCACTCTCGCTTCTGCTGAACACCATCAATGAACACCAGCGGGCTCACCCTGATGGTGTTCACATAATCGCACGAGATTTCAATAAGGCCAATTTAAAGACTGTACTTCCAAAATTCTACCAACATGTCAAGTGTTCAGAGGAGAGAACACTTTGGATCATGTTTATTCCATCAAACATGCATACAGAGCCATACCCCTCCCTCACCTCGGACAGTCAGACCATCTTTCCCTCCTGCTCCCCCCAGCTTACACCCCCCTCAGAGGCAGTGCCAGGTCCACCACAAAAACTGTTAAAATCTGGCCCGACTATCCAAACTGCAAGACTGCTTTGAAGGGACAGACTGGGACATATTTGAACACCAGGAGCTGGAGACATTCACAGGGTCAGTACTGGACTACATCAAGTTCTGTATTGACAATGTGACGGTGGATAAGGACATTTGGGTTTTCCCTAACAGGAAACCATGGATGACCAAACAAGTCTGTGCACTCCTCAGAGCCCGCGACTCTGCTTTCAGGTCAGGCCCTTTACAGGGCTGCCTGCGCTGACCTGACTTTTCCAGCCCCTCCCACACCGACACCCCTGACTCTTTCACCTACACCCCTCCCCCGACCACCCATGATTCCCTCACCACTCCACTCACTGTTACAGAGGACGCTGTCAGGCGAGCACTCCTCTCAGTGAACCCGGCTGCTGAGAAGGCTGCTGGCCCAGATGGGGTTCCTGGAAGAGTGCTCAGAGGGTGCACCCACCAGCTTGACTGTGTCTTCACCAGGATATTCAACCAAACCCTGGCCCAGACATACATCCCATTCCTGCCTGAAATCAGCCACCATAATCCCAGTACCAAAAAAATCCCCCGTCAGCAGCCTCAACGACTACCGTCCTGTGGCACTCACAGGACGGTATTACAGCTCAGCCTTCAACACAATCATCCCGGACATTCTCATATCAAAACTGAACACCATTGGCCTCCCTCCTCTTACGTGCGCCTGGATTACAGACTTTCTAACCAACCGACCCCAGACTGTGAGACTCGGCCCCCACCTCTTCCCCATCCGCACACTCAGCACCGGCTCCCCACAAAGCTGTGTGCTGAGCCCCCTCCTGTACTGTCCCTACACCCACGACTGCAGTCCAACCAGCGACAGCAACCTCATAGTGAAGTTTGCTGATGACACAACAGTGGATGGGCTCATCTCAAAGGGTGATGAGTCAGCCTACAGAGAGGAGGTCCTGAAGTTTGCCGCCTGGTGTACAGAGAACAATCTTGCTCTGAATGCCAAGAAAACCAAAGCGATCATCGTTGACTTCAGGAGGTACCGCACAGACCTAGCCCTCCTCTACATCAACAGCGAGTGTGTGGAGAGGGTCAACACTTTCCGGTTTCTTGGTGTTCTCATCTCCGATGACATTTCCTGGACTGAGAACATCACAGCAATCACTAAGAAGGCCCAGCAGCACCTACACTTCCTGAGGGTGCTCAGGAAGTACAAACTAGACCCCAGTCTGCTACTGACCTTCTACCGACTGACCTACCGTGCGTCGATTGAGAGCCTGTTGACGTACTGCATCACAGTATAGTACAGCAGCTGCACCATGGCAGACAGGGAGCGGCTTCAGAGGGTAGTTAAGATGGAGCAGAAGATCATAGGCTGCCCTCTCCCCTCCCTGACGGACATCTACACCTCCCGCTGCCTCAGCGCTGCCATCATCAAGGACAGCTTCCACCCTGGCTCTCAGTTCTTTGACTTGCTGCCCTCAGGAAGGCGTCACAGGTGCATTAAAGCAAGGACTAACAGAGTCAAAAACAGCTTCTTCCCAAGGGCCATAACCACATTGAACACTCACATGCACTGACTCACCCCCACTGCTGTCCTCCATTCTCCTTCCATCCACCCGTTGTGCAATTATTTAACACAGTGCAATATATCTTGTTGGGCAATATTTATTACAGTGTAATAATATAGTTTTGTAGCATATCCACCTGTTGTGCAGTACCTAATGACAGTGTAATATCCTGTGGTGCAATACTTAACACAGTGCTATAGCTTGTTGACAATATTTATTACAGTACAATATGCTAAACTGAGTTCTGTGAAACATCTCTCTCTACAGTGTAGAGACTCTCTAGTGCGTGTATATATGGTTGTATATGTCACTCCTACTGCAATATATGAGCAAGACAATAACCTGGCAACTAATGTGTAGTACAGGACTTTTTTCTTTGCACAATTTTTTTGCGCAATTTTTTATTATTTTTTTCATTTTTTTCTATACTGTGTTGTAAATATCCTGCTGTGTTGTAAATATCGTACTTAAATGTCTGCGCTGATGTGAGATGCTTTCAATCTCATTGTGAGTATGTATGATGTAAATTGTATGTATGAACAGTGACAATAAAAGGCATTCTATTCTATTCTATTCTATTCTAGCCAGACTATCCCAGTGCTATGCTTGTTGGCAACATTTAATACAGTACAATATGCTAAACTGAGTTCTGTGAAACATCTCCCTCTGCAATGTAGAGACTCTCAAGTGTGTATGTATATGGTTGTATGTGTCACCCCTACTGCAATATATGAGACTTGCAAGAACTTGCAAGAACTAATGTGTAGTACCAGCTTGTATATGACGTTTTTTGCAGTAACTTTTTGCACTATTTATTTTCTATACTGTGTTGTAAATTTCGTACTTCAATGTCTGCACTGAAGTGAGATGCTTTCAATCTCATTGTGAGTATGTATAATGTAAATTGTACATAATAGTAACAATAAAAGGCATTCTATTCTATTCTATTCTATTATCTATTCTAATAATAAAGGATTACTAAAACATGTGTGTATGAAACAAAACACAACTCCAGCACCTTTAACAGGCTAAGACAGATAAAACTAATTGCTTCCTTCATTAGCTCATTTTTTTAACTCTTCATTGCTCCTTTAAAAGTGAGTAATACTTCCTATCCATCACATGTGTTTGCTGTTTACCAGTCCTCTCACTGTACTTGTAGGAGGCACTTGTGGCTATGGTCTACACCAGCAGAGGCCGGCAGGAGCTCCGTACGCTCCATAAGTCTTTATTGTCCCATATGTGGAGCATTTCCAGTAAACAGCCTGGTATGGAAGCCAAGTACTCCATTAGGGCCGTGTGCTCTCAGGTCAAGGTTATGAAGTAAATGGTGGACACTACAGGAGCCTTTAAAGGTCCTAGATTACACAAAAATGAACTTTAAAAGTGCATTGTGTAACTTTTCTAATAACTTTTTCTAATAATGCACCTTCCAGTCATGTGATAATGTTGTTACCCCCTCAAAAACATACCTGGGGTTGTGTTTTGTTTCACTCACACATGTTTGAGTAACCCTTTATCAGTGTTGTATAGTAACGAAGTAATAATACTTCACTACTGTACCTAAGTACATTTTGGGAGACTTTGTACTTTACTTGAGTTTTTAAAAAAATGATTACTTTTACTTTTACTTCACTACATTTCCAAATTTAATTGCATACTTTTACTCCGATACATTTTCAATGTGCTGTTTAGTTACTCGTTACAAAAAAACCTCTACTGACTGAAGGAAGTCAGGACGTGCCTGGGCTTGTTCGCTACTTGCGCATGACAATCAGCCTACACCTGTCGGTTTCATGCAGCTAGTTTAATCAATCAACATCCCTGATCGAAGAGGAGACAGCATCCACGTCGGCTACAAATGAAGGGGGAGCTGACCATGAGCATCCCTGGCCGTACTTAAACACAATGTTCTCTTACGCCGATATGAAGGATTCGTCCTATCGAATGAAGTGCCTCTTGTGCCTTCCAAGAAACATGGAAATCCTATCTTACAGAAACTCCCCGTCCAACCTCAAGAAACACATCGAGGTAAGTTCTAGATTCATGAAATTATTAGCGTCTATATTCCAATTTCAGTAACCATAGCATGGACATTCTAGACACCGTTGTGAAACCTTGAGCATAACATGTAGAAATTCACTTTGTGTGACATTGTTTCGGTTACACAAAGCGTATTTGACGATGTCGGAGCTAACAGGCTACCTAGCTTTTTCGGCTCAAGGGAAGGCATAGCTGTAGGCTAAGTGTAACGAATGAGAAAGGGCACACAAGTTCAAAAGGACAAAAAATAACATTAACATGTGCCTACTTTTAAAAATGTAAACAAGCGCTGTGTGTTTGTGCTATCTAAGTAACAAAGCGAGGGTTAGCTTCAGACTGCCTTTGCTTGATACTTTTACTTGTACTTTTAATTACATTACTTGAGTACATTTATTTTTACATTACTTTTCGTACTTAAGTACAAGAAGTTCCAGATACTTTAAGACTTTAACTCAAGTAACATTTCAGTGACTTCGACTTTTACCAAAGTCATTTTTGGGAGGGGTACCTATACTTTTACTTGAGTTTGATTTTCCACTACTTTATACAACACTGACCTTTATTATAGTCTGTCTACATCTCCAAGTTAACAGCAACTTTTTACCTTTAGTTCAGTCGAGATGTCAATTAAAAAGGCTGAAATTATGCTTATGATTCCAGTGAAGGTGTGCAGAGTTTAAAAACACAGTGGATCACTCTTGTATTACCACATGACATCACAAGGTGGAACTGGGTGTTTTCTTCTTGAGAGATAAACTCAATAAATTTGCAGGGTTTATGTGTTAAACAAAACACAACTCCAGGTCTGTTTGTGATGAGAAAAACATAACATAGATCAGAAAACAGCATAGTAGGCCCTTTAAGTGTCTAATTTTAACAAGAACCTTGGGCTGTTTTTCTCTCCCCCTTTTCCTCTTTATTTCCGTTGTGTTTGGGTATCTTCATGTCTTCAGTACTTATTGCTGGGCAGTTGCAGTGAGGCTGACTCAGCCCTCTGTACTATTCTTGTTGATGCAGTCTGTCTGATGGTCACACGCCATAGAAGGGTTTTTCCGGATTTTCCTGGAGCAATGAGACTCAGCTTCATCCCGTGTCTATTTCATAAGACCTAATCAAGCCATTTCAAAACCAATTCATGTGTTTATCTCTGGGTAAATAAGAGCAGCGTCTGGGTTAATTGGGCAATCAGATCATATGCAGTGAGTAATGTTCTGCCATGAAAATCTTAATACCTGAGCAGAAAAACAGTTATACTCATAGACTGTACATACAAATGGACATTGCTAACGTGCTGTTCCAAATAGGAAGTGAGCATGGAGGCGCTTCCAGCTCCACTGACACTGACGCCAATTGAGTTTACCTCCCTGTAACTGCTGCCTTGTCATTTTGGTTTTAAATTATAAAGTATTATGATCCTGGTGTTGCCTGGTGGCGCTTTGCTATTTTGTCCATGGATAAAATCCTATTTCTAATATGGAACTCAGCTCCAAATGTGCTCCTATAACTGCTAGCCTCAAGAGCTTCATTTGGCTGGAGCCGAATGCTGTACGTCTTTACTTCAGTAGGTTAGTATAACCATAGACTGTATAATGTATTTTAAAGCTACGTAACTTTTCTGGTGGCAGGTCTGACTGCTTGGCTTCAATTAAATGTTTTTGCGTTGCCTGGAATGTTCCACAGTATGACATTAAACTTATCTATCTTACATTTAAGAAATTAAAGGTGTTTTTTGCTCATTCTTACTGTGAACAATTCCCTCAGATCTGATCTGTAACTTGGGGTCACCTTCTTGGAAATAGACAAGTGTAATGCCATGCTATGGAACATTCCAGATGTAAAATAACACCTCCAAGGAGAAGCTTGTGAGACCTTGTTAAGAACTTTGCTTTGCCTGGAATGTTTCATAGTAGGGCATTAAACTCCTCTGTCTCGCAGAGGTTATTACTGGTGTTATTGCTAAAGAAGGTGCATTCATACTGTGGAGACATGCCTCTCCACAGATCTGACCTATAACTTGGTGTCACCTGCTTGTTTCCTTGGAGATGGAGTGTAATGCCATACATACTGGAATATTCCAAAAAACACATCCATGGATATAACCTGGTGACAGTAAGAAATGTTCCATAGTGCACCATTAAGAACTAATAATTACTCTTGTCTATGTCAAAAAGTGAAATGTTAATGGTGACATTGCTAGACTTTAAGACAAATATTCTTTGTTTTGGTTTTCCTCCCACTCTCTTCCATTGGTTTATGTCTGGCTTTTAAATCGCCCCATTCCTTGAAAGTCAAATAAATACGGTAAAGACTGCACTTGCAAACTGTCTGTCCTGTCGTCTATGAAGATGTGAGATAAATTTGAGGCATGTCTAATATTAGTGTATGGAGGAAGGGCTCAAATCCAAACCATCTGTCTCCATGTAATCACGCGATGTACAGCGAAGGGAGAGGAAAGGTAGAACGCTCTGTCAAACGCACCAGCAGGTAATTAAATGTGTTGAGAGCGCAGTGTCCTCGAAAATAGCGTAACCGTCATCATATTATCGCATCTGAGAGGCAGTTCAAATCGGCTCTGCTGTCAAAGGTACAAAGAAAGCTTTAAACGCACACAGAAACGAGGAGCTCTGCGTGAAGATGATTGATGGGAGGCCCGAGGACAGTGAACGTAGCGGAGACGCTCTGACAGAAAGTGTGTATCTGACAGAGATCTGGAGGTGCGTCTCAGTCTGACCCACATGGCATGGTGTGCACACAAACCTGCCTCTCATCACTCACCATCTCAAAGACACTGGGGTTTTGATACTTGACATGGCAGCCACCGTCTGGAGATGGAAAAAGCGAAAGGCTGAGAGGGGTGAAATCCTACGCCCCATTGAAATATAACTTCAGCAGATTGTGTGGAATGTTTAAAGTGGAAGTCAATCCTGAAAATAAGAGCCAGTCTCCTTGTATCAGTTATGTAAGGGTACGCCACGCCAACAGCTAATCTAATGATGTATATTATGTGCAGACTTTGTCAAAAGCTTTTATATTGAGGGTGTTGTGATTTCTGCAAATCTCCAGATCATTTTACCTCCTGAAATTGAAGGAGCCTGACTCGCTGGTCATAATAAATTATGTCACATAAATCAATCCAACAGAAAGAACCTGTGGAAGAAAATCTCTCTTCACGATGGAAGAATGAAGGCATTGTCTGGGCAGAGGCGCGTTTACTCTAACTGTACTGCACCCGTGTTAAACAGACAAATCACCCCAGTCCTCGTGACTGATGCAGAGTGGGAGGCCAATGAAGTCTGCTTTCTCCTCTATTTCCCTCTCACAGCAATTAAAGGTCCTATATTATGCAAAAAACGACCTTTAAATGTACTTAATTAATTATGCCTTATTGAATTTTTCACAGTTTGATACTAAACTTCTCTATTTCCATGGAGACAAGCACCAAGCAAAGTTATAAGTCCAAATTGTGGAGAGGTGGGCCCACTTAGACTTAGACTTAGACTTAGACAAACTTTATTGATCCACAAGGGAAACTGTTCTTGGTACAGTAGCTCACTCATCAAATATAATATACAATATAAAACGGAGGGTAAAAGAACAAGAAGAAAAATAGATGGCATAGCAACCAAAGAGCAATAGACCTGTGTCAGATGAGACACAATTACACAATTACAATACACAATTACAATAAAATGCATATTGTTTTACTGCAAAAAACGTAAATAATGAAATAATAACATACATGTTTGAGTTACTCTTTATTATTAGTCTGTTGACATCTCCAGAGCTCATAATGCTCTGTTCCACCTTGTGATGTCATGAAGCGGTAGTTTTCAAGTTAAAGGAAAAGTAACGTTTTTTTTACAATCTGAGCCTTCTTTCTGCAATAAAACAAGTAGTTTTACTCACCCATAGCAGTTTGGTGTCAATTGGAGCAGTATCGCAGAACTTATGTTGAGCCGTTCTGTTCTACCAATGATCCCGTATCCGTTAGCGTGAGTGCTCGGGGCACTGATTTGCGGTGTCCAAATAACACAAACTTTAGCACTTTTCAAATCACAGAAGATCGCTGTGTCAGGGTAGACTTTTAGTGGATTCCAAAACGGCCTGAAACCCGATATCGCAACAGAAAAGTAAAGTCCAGAGCGGTGTTAGCTTCTTTCGGACTAGCGGTGTTTACAAAACAGCTGAGTTCACGCATGCGCACTGTCCTCTCTGATGACGTCATCAAATGAAACTATAGCTGCATATCGGGTTTCAGGCCGTTTTGGAATCCACTAAAAGTCTACCCTGACACAGCGATCTTCTGTGATTTGAAAAGTGCTAAAGTTTGTGTTACTTGGACACCGCAAAGTAATGCCCCGAGCACTCACGCTAACGGATACGGGATCATTTGTAGAACAGAACGGCTCAACATAAGTTCTGCGATACTGCTCCAATTGACACCAAACTGCTATGGGTGAGTAAAACTACTTGTTTTATTGCCGAAAGAAGGCTCAGATTGTAAAAAAAAACGTTAATTTTCCTTTAACAGCTCCTTTTACCTTTAGTTCCAGGCCTGAAATTATCCAGATGATGCTAGTGAAAGTGTATAGAGTTTAAAAATACAGTGGAGCACTTCCTGTATTATCACATGACATCACAATGTAGAGTGTTTTCTGTTTGAGAAAAAAAACTAAATATGCAGAATTTGTCTGTCAAATGTGTGAATGAAACAAAACACAACTCCAGGTCTGTTTGTGATGAGGAAACAACATTAGTACTGAGATAAGAAAATAGCATAATATGGGCCCTTTAAAAAGTTCCCATAGAGAAGAACGCGATAGAGCCTGAAGACTTACACAGAGCTGAACCCTCGCTGTAACTGAAACAAGCCCTGAAGTCTCCACTTATTTATTTCTATCTCTTGAACACATCTCTGATCGTTGTCCCTCTGAGCTAATTGCTACTTCCGGCAGCAGGAGGCCAGTCAATGGGTAGTTTATGAACCAAAGACCTTTAAATCAGATGCTATGCCCTTGTTTTCAGCCTGTAGAATGAGTCTAAAATATGAAAAGAATGAGAGCACTTTCTTGTGTCATAACAATGGGTAAACCACTGATAATTTACCATGGACTGTAAATATTTAAGTTTGATGGGGTGTAAGATTTGTTTCTTTTTGGCCATGTTTTGCGAGGAATTTTAAGTGCATCTCCACTATCCCGTCACGAAATCATTTGTTTGAACATTTTGATTAGGGGTTTTTAAAAATCCACAAATGGCATAAAAAATTCTAAAGGAAGACAACAAAAGCAAAGAAAAGAAAAGAAAAACAACAATGATTCCATGATGGAGTTATGGATGTCAGAGGACCAAATGATCTGACTACAGAGAAATAGAAAGGCTGTTTGTTCATAAATCAGGCTAACAGTAATTATAACTTTAGGGTGCACTCAAAGCTAGCCTTGTTGTTTCCTTTTTCAGCCCAGTTTAGACCAAATGTGGTTTAAACAGACTTGGTCTAGTCTTGGTTTAGTGTTGGTTTAATCCTGGTCTAGCCTTGTTTTAGTTCTGGTCTAGTCTTGGTTTAGTGTTGGTTTAATCCTGGTCTAGTCTTGTTTTAGTTCTGGTCTAGTCTTGGTTTAGTGTTGGTTTAATCCTGGTCTAGTCTTGGTTTAGTCCTAGTCTAGTCTTGGTTTAGTGTTGGTTTAATCCTGGCCTAGTTTTGTTCTAGTCTTGGTCTAGTCCCCGTTTACTATCAGTTTAATCCAGGTCTAATCTTTATTTAGTCCTGGCGTAGTCTTGGTTTAGTCCTGGTTTAGTCTTGGTTCAGTCCTGGGCTAGTCTTCGTTTAGTGCTGGTTTAATTTTGGTTTAGTCCCGGTTTAGTCCTGGTCTAGTCCATGATTATTTATTTAACGGCACGGCAGGACCCGGCCTCTGGCACCCATGGCATTCGGCACCGCCCAGCACCCGCCATGCCCCTTCAGACTAATGACACATCAAGACAGGACCTTCAACAGTTTAGGTTAAGAAAGTAACCCTGGCACTCTGAAAAGAGATGAACGAGCTTCTGGCTTCCTGCCATCTTTCTCATGTGCAGCTGCCGATGTCGTTACTCCCACCTCTCCTCTACTACAGTCTCATAGCTCCCCCTGCTGGGGGCTAAGTAGCATCACCACCAATGGCCGGTAAATATCTTCTGTCTACTGTGCAGTCTTCTCAGCCTGCTTCCACAGACCCCCCTAGAGGGGGCAGGTCGTCTCTCCCCCCAAAATGTCATACCAATGCATTCGATCACTTAACCTGTCTCTACACCTGCACACTATGCCATCTCGGTATTCGACCTCTCCTACCGACTCGCATCTGCCCATTCTAGCTCATGCAACTCATACTAGCTCACGCTATTCCAACACATGCTAACTACGCAGTCTCTACACCCACACTCTGCTATTCTGATATTTCGCACTCTATTCCAGCTCGCGCCGCTCATGCAATTTTGGCATACGCTAGCTGTCTTTACACCTGCTCGCCATCAACTCGTATTGCTGTCTTATGCTAAAATACCTCATGCGGTTCATGTCATTCATTACATGCTAGCTTAAGCCGCCGGTAACCCCGTGTCATGCTATACAGCCCCTCCCAGCTCTGCCCTCACCCTGGGTTACCCCATCTTGACTCACGACCTCTTACCCGATCGAGAAGTCTGCCATCGATATCAGCTTACAACTTCTCCACTGTTCTATCCTTATACGCCTCCTCAGCAATGCTCTCACCATCTCGTCCTCACCTCTCCTTCATCATTGGCGGCATGGTGGCTGAGTGCCTAGTACTCACAGGTGGGTTTCCTCCGGGCACTCCGGTTTCCCCCATCAACCCAAAACATGCACCATAGGTAAAAATCCTCCAGGTCAGGGCCTGACCAAGCCTAAGCAACAAGATCATGGAGATGGCCCCTGGGCGCAGTCATGTGCTTCTTCATTCTCTGCTCTCATGTCACGACGACTAATACTGTCTCCACAGTCACCCTCTCTCATCCATCCAGCGTTCAACCCGTAGACACCCTGCGAACACCCCCAGCATGCACCTCCACCCTGGTTCCCCTTCTCCGCTGACCCACGATGGGTCCCCCTATCCACCGACCCACAATGGGTCCCCCTCCACTCACTCTCTCCTGACCCATGACAGGTTTCCCGACCCTCCCTCTCTCGTGACACACGACGGGTCCCCTGACCCTTGACATGTCTCCCTCTGCTCCCTCTCTCCCATCCCACGACATGTCTCCCTCCCCTCTCTCTCTCCCAACCCACAGAGGGTCCCCCGACCCTCCCTCTCTCCTGATCCATGACGGGTCTCCCTTCCCTCCCGACCCACGATGCTACCTCTCTTCCCTCCCCCTCTTTCAACCCACAACAGGTCTCCCTTTCTCTCATGACAGGTCTCCCTCTATCTCATCATCCCTCTGACGCTCATTCATCTGAACCTCGTTGCATAATTCAACAATTCAAGCCGTGCTTCCTTCACCTGCAGGTTCCCATGCTTGCCAGCCGCACCCATGCTGAAGCACGCACATCAGCATTATCATGGTCACCTGACATCTATTCGTGCCAGTGCGTGCAAACCCAAGATCTCCACTCCAGTGAAGGTCCAGCGCCTCCATCAGGGGAGAAGACTCTCCACATCACGGTCTCTCTACATCACTCCTGACTCATTCTTCTCCATCACACCTTCATGATGCAGCTCCAGTTTCTCCAGTGTTTAATCTCTGGCAGTAATTTGCTTCTGCATAGATTCCAGAGCCCTCGAGTTGCACAATTAGTCTTCAGTTTCACTGGCACTCTGTCCTAACATTCCACCATTCTTTGGGGGTCTGACTAATCCAGAAGGGGCATTCCCATTCATTCTAACCATAATAGATCAGTCAACACGACCTACAATGCAATACCTTTCCTCCAGCAATTGCAATCCTGCAACCCTCTTCAATCTCCTCAAACAATCTGTCATTCAGGAGACTCCAACTCCAGGACACTGAAATCCTATTACCTTCTACCACCTGCTCTTCTGAAATTAAGATTCTTCACATTGAACTCTAACTGCCATCTCATTCCACCCCCGCAGTTTCAGCGATCTCCTTCAACTACGTGTTCCATCATCTTAACAGGTATCTGCCTAGCAGAAAGCCTTACTCACCATCTCACCTCACATCACCATCTTCTCGCAGTTTTTCATGAACACTGGCTCCTAATCCATTTATTCAGCATCAATTCAACCCAGTTTTATGCTCCCTTAGTCCGCATTGTGAACCTTGTTCTCACGCATATTCTTCAAGTTCTCAATTCCCCACGAATTCTAGTAATTTCAACTCCTCCATTGTTCCGAGGTTGTCTTTTCTCTCCTTAGGCAATCTCACTCGACTTCCACCTCCCAAGGACCGTTCTTCAGGCAACATAATTCCTTCCACCAGTCCACACAACCTTGCACTCGTACCTCTCCTCCTGGTTCACATCCGACTCCTCCACACTTTCCGACCAGTCCACTAAAGAGAATCCTCATTCACTAACCTTAATCCATCTTTTGGGGGTTCCGAATAATCTGTGTGACCATTTGTGACACACCACGGACTTTGAGCCCTCATGTCGGCATTACAGATTCCGAGGAAATGCAATTTTTGTATTTTTTTTTTTTTTTCAAAATTTGTGGTTTTTGTTTTTTTGCTGAATGTGCTAGTTGAGATCATGAAGAAGCCTCTCCATGTTTCAGATAACAGCATTAGTGATGTTAAAAATGGGGTGTGTATAAATCAACATATTTTTCCAAGCTCGTGCGCCCGCCAATCCCGTTGCGAGGAGCACTAAGGGGTTTTTCTCTGTTCGCCGATCAGCTGTGAAGAGCTCGTGCATATGTATCGGCACTGCAGGACACTAAAGGACATGAAAATGGACTTTTAACTTCTACTTGGACACATGACACGTTCGGGAGACCTTTGGGACAGGTTCGGGACACGTCCATTTCTCCGGAGCTCGTGTACAGAGTGTGATTTGGCTCCGAAACACACAATACGCGTTCACATGTGGAGATACGCCGAAAACACTGCAAAATGGGGTGAGTCATAATTATGATCATATTTCTGCATCAAATGGACTTTATAGACTTTAGGACATGTTTAAATACTAATTCAGCTTTCGTGTGGTGATCATCTGTGCTCTGTGTGGACCGCGGGTGCTCACTGCATATTGTGGCTCCATTCACAATGCGGCTAAGCTAATGCTAACGCTAGCATTGAAACTGCGATCAGCGCGATCAAAAACAGTCTCTTTAGGTTAATTTCCACTCTATTTTTGTTTATATAAAAGCTGAATGTTTTGCCATAGGCTATAGCGGTAGAGAAATACTTAATTTTGATTCAATTTGACCTGTTTCGGCACTTTTGTAACTTTTTTTGAATTGAGGTTTTGAATGGAAGTTCTTATGGGACGTGCAGCATTTGAACCTTAAATGTTTTCTTTTTTTAAAAACTTTTTTTGAATGAATTGGGCTGCAATGCCAACACTAATTGATTTAATTTAATTTAATAGAATTTTGAAAGTGCACTTTACTTTGTTTTTGGAATTAAAGATAGCTTATTGAAATTATTGAATTGTTATTAAAGTCCATTTTGATGTGACCAAAAGTTTATTTATAGGTATACAGCTAAGATATATGGCATGTATTTATTTATTGTTATTTATTTATTTAAAGCATAGTATATTATACTGTGCTATATTATGTGCCATACGGAATTCATTCGAACTGTGAAATACTCCTTACTCCTTTAGGTTAATTTCCACTCTATTTTTGTTTATACAATTATTAAAATTATATTGGTTACTTTGCTATGCTATTAGTACTTCCTGACTATTTTGGTGAGTCAACGGTTCTTCTTGATCCTAAGTATTTCATTGCATTATTGTTGATCTTTTTTATTTTACATTGTATAATACATTGTATAATACGTGCAGTACGAAATTGACATGCTATATATATATACAGTATACTATTATGTGCAATACGAAATTCATTTGAGCAATATTACCTCCTGTGAAATACTCCTTAAGGGCCTTTTTTGAGCAATTGTCCCTAAAAGGACCTCTCCAAATTAAAATAATTCCTGTTATTGAAGTATATGGATTATATACAAATGTTTGGTCTCTGTGTAAAGGGAACATTCTCTAGTTTTACCCTCAGCATTTACATTCACTCCAAATGTGATTGGAAAAAAGTTACACACCTTGGAACACCAAAAAAAAAGTGTTTTTTTTATCCTCGCCTCATTTTTTTGTAAATATAAAAGGTGTCTATAGCTGCTGTTCATAGCTGAGGCCTAAAATACACTATCTTTCAATACAATAAGTTGTTGACCACTCAAATTTCAAATTGGGAATCAATAGCTGTAAAAATAAACTTTTTACTCCACTTTTTGTTATACTTTGTCCAGGCGTTTTATACAGGGATCATGCCTTTATCCAAACCTATCCAAACCTATCCAAATTGGAAACATTTAGAAAACGTTTAATAACTTTTGACTCATTCAACCTACAGACATCATTGAGGGCTCTACTGAAAGCTTACAACTAGAGGAATCCATTTCTGCACACAAGGTCACTATATTATGTCCCTGAGAATTACATTCTATAAAAAAGTGTTTTTTTCTATCAAAAATAGACCAAACAAGTGCTGAAAATGAAAATATGTATTGAAAAATTCTATAACACTGCACACTGTATACATTTTCGAAAAACCATGGACACTAAACGTTCCACACATATTTACAGGTATTTACACACTAAGAGTCTGGTGTGTTCCACTGACTGTAGCAGTCCCTTGTTTGAATAAAGCAGAGTGCAGTGTCACAGGTAGAACATTTTACAGCTGTCTTTGACTGACATCTTCTACACTTCAGCCTGCCATTTGTGCGCTCACCACTGCTGCCCATCCGTTCTTTGTTGCTCCGGTCGTGGTAGGGCTCCTTATCTGCAGTTGGGCTTTATTGGTACACAGTGATGACACTAGTAAGAAAAACACAAAAATATAACAGGAAATAAGCTCAAAATATGCTTTCTAAAATGTTATTTTCAAAGATCAAAGTCAGCTTTATTGTCAATTCTCCCATATGTGTTCAACATACAGTGAATCGAAATTTTGTTTCTCTCTGGCCAAGTAGTGCAAAAACAGTTTTTGTTTTGTCTTTATTGTATTTTGTACACTATCTAAGACAAAAATCTAAATCTAAAAACTAAAATCTATTCTTATTTATTTTCTTATTTATTTTATCTAAACACCCAATAAATAATAGTAGGTCTATTTTACAAAAAGTGGTCTAAATGCACAAAAAAAATCTAATGTTTATTGTTTTATTTTTATTCAAATACTACATCAAATACATAATAAAATGATACTTACACACCCAGAAGTACATCCTTCATAAACAACGCCTCCTCCACACAGCCCATATCTGTTTCCTGATTCTCCACCTGCTCCAGAGCTGAAATCGACTTGTGCAGTCTCCAAACTTAAATATTTTCTCTTTCCAGTCCTTTTAGCCATATTTTCAATCAAGGAAACTCAAATCAACAGCAAAGGCGCAAGACGCATGGCGCTGTGCGTAAATTACGCACCGTTTACGCACGGACCGCAATTTCGCATTACGCAGCTGTTTCACGTGGAACTTGTTGTGAAAGGCCTAACAAACTATATGTCTCCCTGTTCAGCGCCTCATTGGCTGTTCGCCTGAACTGTCAATCATCCTGTGTAACCTAACTTGTTGACTCAGCAAGCGTGAACGTGGTACTTGATATTTACCGGAGCGTCACACATGATTGGACCTTTATAGGTCTCGCTCAGCCCAGACATCTTCTTACTGGCCGGTTTAGGTGTCATTTTTAAGTATACTCTCGTGTTTAGCTGCTGTTAGCGCGATTTTAGCGAGGAAAGATATATTTTGCTTGATTTAGGCTAAAGAAGTGGAAAAAAAACACTGGCGCTTATGTAAGTTGGGAAGACTTTCGCCATCGTATTGGATCTAAAACGTGTTTTGGACTAAATTGTTTTACTGGATTTTATTCGCTGGATCCTTACGGACAGAATGATACCAAGCTTGTGGTGAAATACAGATGTCTGACCTGTCCAGAGCCTTCAAAGGTAAGCAAAGTAACAAACCTTGTTTTGTGCTTTTCTGTATAAAAGCCCCATGTGCTCGGGGAGTGATTGTTGTGCCGGGAAATGAATTGCATAGTCAAAAAGAGGAGACTGTAAGGTTTAATTTGATGTGTAGAGTGTCATGGGACACGTTTGGGAATGTGTGCTCTTATATGGAAAGAAAAAAAAAAACAGTGAACAAGCCCGTGCACGGGTCGGTCACAGCGTAAGAAGTTAAATACCATATTTTATTATTTTTAGTAATTATATTGGTTACTTTGATATAATATTAGTACTTCCTGACTATAAGTAAATTTTGTAGTAAACTTTGACTTAACATATTATCCTGTGTATTATTAAATTATTGAATGATTCTGACCTGCCTGGACATTAACACTACACCACAGTGACAGTCATGATGGGGGAGGGCTTAGCTTAATGTCATGCAAATTAGGCAAGGAGGGCTGAAGTGAGGAAAGTTCACAAGCTTTTTTCAGAGCTTTAGAAAATCTGCTGTGCCTGCTTTCAAATAGCGACAACTTCTTCAAATATGGTCAGATTTTCATGGGTAAGACATCATCAGAAAGCTTACCTCAGAATCTGTGAATAACCCAAAACGCCTCCGGGATCATATGTGTCCTGTTTGGCCGCGGTGGGTCACATTTTGGATTGGAGACGGAGCCCCCACCCTAAGTCTCCCCCCAGCCATCACATTTACCCACCGTCAAAAAATATATTTATAGTATTTCATTGTCGTGGCATGGTCCTTGCAAGTGAATGCATTTTTAGGATCAAAACGAGTGTTCATGGTCCTGTTTTGGGTGATCTGGTACAAAAACTGCTAACTATTGCTAGCTAGCGTGTGACTGTAATGTCATTTGACTTTTTTCACAGCACAATTCAGCTTGCTTATGGTTCCAGCTAAGTCTATTCTAAAACAAAGCTCAGATTAAAGTCAAACTTGTGTAACATAGCTTCAGACAGAGCAGAGCCTGTAGTTAGCATCACACGCTCAGAGAATGTTGATTACATTAGCTGCAAAGTATACATTTTTTCATTTCTTACCTGTGTTTTGTTTGAAATTCTGGTTGATTTTCCTGTGCGTCAGGTGAGCGGAGAGGAAGGCAGTGGAGTCACGGTCACTGGCTGCCGTCTGCACATCTGTGGACCAGCTGTGTGTGTTTACACCTGACCCCAGGCCCCCGTCACAGTCTGGGTCACCCCCCCCCCCCCCCTCTCACCCCCTTCACTCCTCCCCTCCCCCTTCACCCTGAACACATTTCCTTTTTCCTTCCTTCTCTCGAGGAAACTCCACTGCCCGCTCCACCTCTTCATCGCACACTTCATTGCACACTCCAGTGCCACACATCTAAAGGGCCCATATGACACTATTTTCTGACCTGTGATCTAAGGTCGTTTCCTCATCAGAAACACACCTGGAGTTGTGTTTTGTTTCATTCACACACGTTTAACACACAAACCCTGCAGATTTAGGCTGAGTTCTTCTCTAAAACAGAAAACATTTGGATAATTTCACTCTGCTTGCTGTTAATTACTGAAAACTACCACTACATGACATCACAAGGTGGAACAGAGCATTTTGAGCATTGAAGATGTAAACAGACTCATAATAAACGATTACTCAAACATGTGCGAATAAAACAAAACACAACTCCTGTTTCTGAGGTGGTAACATGGCTTAAAGGTGCACTATGTAACTTTTTGGTTGGGGGTCTGTCACCTGCTTTTTTCTATGGATATGTCATTGCTTTGCCTGGAATGTTCCACAATGTGACATTAAACAGCTCTATAGTACCAGTTCCTACAGTACAGTACAGTGTTCAATTACAGGTGGTTTTATAGCAGTGGTGAAAGTAGTTTTCATTTCTTACAGGTGCTCTAATGTCCAGTGCATCAAAAAAACCCAATCGTTTTACCTGTTTTTTTTTTGTTTGTTTTTTTACGTTTTACACCTTTTTCATAGATAAATAACTTTTTTAAAGGGATATGCCACCCCCAGGTCAAATTTGGGCATCTCCCCACAGTCCAGAGACTAAAATAAGTGGTGGAAAGCGTTTTCCTGCTCACCCAGCCATTGTCCGAGTCTGTCGCCACTGACTGCCGCGGTATCTGGTGCTCCTCCGCCTTAGACTGGAGTCTAACGTCACCAGAGAAAGATTTCGGCCAAAAGGAATTAATTTGCTCGATGCGTTTCCCAATTACTTTGTGTGTAGTGCGCATTCATATCGAGTGCAAATAAATGTGCAAATCAACACGGAGAGCTTGCCTTGGTCATTTTGGGTGGGAACTATTTTCCAGTGCGGAAGAATGCAGTCGAATCACGCACCACGTTGTGCAACAGGGGAACTCCCTTCCCGGTGCGTAACTGGGATTCCCCTGGCAGCGTGCTGCGTGATACGGCTGTATTCTACCGCACTGGAAAATAGTTCCCACCCAAAATGACCAAGGCAAGCTCTCCGTGTTGATTTGCACATTTATTTGCACTCGATATGAATGCGCACTACACAGAAAGTAATTGGGAAACGCATCGAGCAAATTAATTCCTTTTGGCCGAAATCTTTCTCTGGCGACGTTAGACTCCAGTCTAAGGCGGAGGAGCAGCAGCTCGCGCGGCGGTCAGTGGCGACAGACTCGGACAATGGCTGGGTGAGCAGGAAAACGCTTTCCACCACTTATTTTAGTCTCTGGACTGTGGGGAGATGCCCAAATTTGACCTGGGGGTGGCATATCCCTTTAATATACTTAATTATTTCATATTTTTGTGGGCCTACGTAATGTCACAGATTCTATGACTACTTTAAACATGCTATTGTCTTCATCAGAGCTGGTCAAAAATGACATATTGTGCATAGATATGTTTTCTTATTAAACAGCGAAAATGACTAATTTAAGTGTTTTTAGTCAGCATAAACCCTCTCTTACAGGTGCAAGCAGCGCGCCGGCCTTAAATCTTCTACCAGTGCGCAGCACCGCCTCGCAATGGTTTAGGCAACTTTCATGGCTACAGTCAGAGAAGTTTTGACAATCCTTGCTTAACAGACTGCAGATATCTCTGCACCAGAGTTTCGGGGAGCTTTCAGTTATTCTCCAATGGCATAGTGTGGTTGTTTGTGTTTTCTACTAAATAGCGCACCTTACTTTTTTTTTTCAAATGTGGGTTTTGGCCACCAGAATATGGTAACCATATTCTCTTAGCGGTGCTGTGTACCGCCTGTGAATTTTATACCGGTGCTGTGTTCCGGTGCGCACCGCTTTACTTTCACCACTGTTTTATAGCTCAAAAATATCTAGAAAAACATGTGTGAGTGGAGTTGCCTCTCCACAGATCTGGCATGTAACCTTTAAAGCTCACAAGAGTCAATTTTGTGTAATGTTGGACCTTTTAAGTGAAACATATCCAGTGTTTGTGGAAGAGCGTTAACCACCCAGAGAATGGTGGAGAACTGGGATGGGAAGTAGGGGAATTTTGAAAGTAAGTTTGCAATTCATTGTGGCAAATACTGTATGGTTCACTCATGATTCATGCTAGAATTGTAGTTATTTCCACAAAAACATTGACACTGCTTCACTGCAAAACAATACAAAACACACTATCATTCTCTCCAAGATGCTAGTGCCCTTTGTATCCAAATGAAGTCTCCTTGACAGACACTTGTTTACACTCTCACCAGTATGGAAAGTCATGCTTTGCCTGATCACTAAACAACGCTAATCGCCATGATAAAAATGAAGCATTAAAATCAGCGTTTGATAAACACGAGTCTGCAGTCACAAGAGAAAGGCTTTTGATACAAAGGTCTCTGCTCCGCTTTGTTTTTGTTGGTGTGTAGGTGGGCGACCACTGGACTGGGCTTGTGAAGTAGTGACGTTGGTTTAGTTGTCGCTCTGAAGAAATAAACAAATGTCGGTAATCAGAAAGTATGTTTGGATTCAAGAGCTATTCAGTCTGGTCAGTTATCCATGAGATGTTGGGAATTTATATTGTATTTGGGTTTTATTGTGCAGTGCAAATGTTACTGGAAACAAAGTTCACAAATGTAAGTGGATGTTGGCCTATTTTTAGCTTATCAACCATTTATTTTTCTGCTTCTTCAGTGAACAGAACATGGTTTTCAAATAAGCAGTGGTGGAGGAAGTACTACATTTTGTTGCTTAAAAGCGTAGTGTGTAACTATTCTGGTGGAGGGTCCTTCAAATGCTTTTCTGCATTTGGGTGAATTTCCATAATTGCAAATGAAAGTTGTTTAAAGCTGAAAATCGGCATCACAGACATCTACAATATCACTCAGCAAGTAATGAATTTGATTTTTGGATTCAGTGTTAATAGGCCTATGCTGCTCCAAAGATAGACCAAACTAAAGCATGTTGTTTATTGCACTGAAAAACAAAACAGCCATACTGTCAGCAGGTTTGCAACTCCACAAACCTGACAGGTCAGGCTTGGACATACTGTGGAAGACTTGACTATAGTCTGCCACAGTATGTCCTACCCCGATCTATCTACCCCAATCATAAACGTTCTGAAGTATTCCAAAGTTTTAATTTTCTATTTCCCTGAAGCAGTTGTGCACTTGGCTTTCCACTTTGAGAAAGTTCGATATTACCACTTTAACAAGAAAAGGACTAAAAAATAAATAAATAAATAAATAAATAAATAAATAAACTATTGTATTCCTGTGTCCCTGGGGTTAGTATATGGAACATATAAGTACTTTTTAGTTTAGCCTAAACCTTTTCAGTCATGATCCAATAAGGTTGTAATCTATGTAGTTCTGCAAATGACCGAATAAACTCCTGTTACTACTACTATTACTGCTACTATTACTACTACCACTACGACTATTACCACCACTACTACTACTGCTTCCACCACTACTAATACTACTATTACCACCACCATCACTACTACTACTACCACACTACTACAACAACTACTATTACAACAACTACTACTACCACAATGACTACTATTACTGCTACTACTACTACTACCAGTAGTCGAGTTGTAAAATGAAACCAGGGGGGATGGTGAAATTTTTCATTTATGTGACATACTTTCCAGTAGGGGGTGTGGGGACCTCCCCCAGAAAATTTTGTATTTCTTAGATGCAATTTCCTGCATTCTAGTCCATTTTAGTGTGACTTGCTAGACATGGCAAATCCTAAATCCCGTCTGATTCATAGCTTGCATTCTCAGTTTCATGGCCTCCACAAGACAATATTATTTATCGGAAAGAAACAATAACCACTTAACTATGGACATCTAGAGATTATTATGTAAACATAATAAGACATCGCGGTCGCGCAACCGCATTGTCACGGTCCACCTGCTAGATATTCGGTCGTTAGCCGTGGACGCGGACCCGAGAAGAAACACGGTCTCGTACTCGCGGCCCCAGGTGAGACCACGATGAGCAGGTGCACGTGTCCGCGCGCACACTTCTCCGGGTGGTTAATGCGCATTGGGAAATAGCGGCAGTGTTTCCGCAGAACAAACTGGTGGAACCTGGAGTCCAGGCGGTGGAACCAGTCCTGAGAGCTCACGGAAGCGTTCTCACTACAGTTCAGAACCTGCGCGTCCCAAGACGTGGCAGTGCCGTTGGATGTGCGCGGTGCGCCCTGCTCCGTGGATCCCTCTGTGCTCACACTGTGTTTGAATGAGAAGCAGTCCGAGCCGCACCAGGCTCTGGGGCCACCCGCTTTGCATCCTTCTCCGCAAGCCGGTGGAGAAGGACGCACTGGGGCTGGTCGGGACGGACTGAACAGCCTCGACCGCACGTGCCGTCGCTCACGGTAACCTACTATCAAAAAGCCCCCCTAAATGTTCTATTTCCAGCGTTAAATAGAAGTAATTTCCATATGCATTGATAAAATGCTACAAGGGATGGAAGAAGGGATGACTGTTTTAGAAGAGGGATGATTTTGACTATTTACTATACTACTACTACTACTATCACCACTACTACTACTACTACTACTACTACTACTACTACTAGAAAAAGACCTTAGTAGGCTCCTAGTGGCTGCAGGGTGTGTGCAGTTATGGAGTGCCACATGGAGAAGATGAGCAGACTTGTAGGCATTGCTTACTTTAAATTATCGGCTTCACGTGCACTTTGTACAGACCACCAAACTCACCACACACCCACGGAAGAGGTGGACGTACCCCTTTGTCCACACACAACCCAAACACAGAGCCGACAGCTTCACTGTGAGTCTCAACTCCGCACAATACTCACTGTGCATGCCAGAGCCCTCGCCGATTAGCTTCTAAAGTTCCCCTGCTTTTTGCCCTTTGTCTTTCTTTTGGAATAGTGAAACTTGGAATGGGTGAGTATAATCAAGTCAAGAGAAGTTTATTCTGTTTAAAGTTCCACGTTGTTCTGGGAGGGGGGTAATTTTAGTTGCAGTACAGTGAGGCCTGCGTGTACCATCCCACTCCCGGCGGTGGGTGGGGGCGGGTGGAGGCGGGTGGGGGGATTCTCAGTGCAGACACCCAGGCTCCTCTGCAATAGACTGGGAGACTGGTGTTTCTAAACATTGCTGCAGTCGTTCTCCCGTCACTCAGCACAAACTTTGTTCCAGCAAAATGTGTCCTTTTTGCAATTACAGCGGAATCCAAGAGTTTTTTTTTTTATCTGCCCACACCAGTTTCTTGGCTTTCACACTCTTTATTTGATGTTGTAGCACATGTGCAGAAAAATGACACTGTCGGTAGGTTTGAGCTGCTACTTAAACATACAACTACTGCAACTACTACTGCAACTACTACTACAACTACTACTACTACTACTACTACTACTACTACTACACTCTTTATTTCATGTTGTAACACGTGCAGAAAAATTACACTGTAGGTAGCAGGTTTTAGCTGTTACTTAAAGGAAAATTAAAGTTTTTTTTTACAATCTGAGCCTTCTTTCGGCAATAAAACCAGTAGTTTTACTCACCCATAGCAGTTTGGTGTCAATTGGAGCAGTATCGCAGAACTTATGTTGAGCCGTTCTGTTCTACCAATGATCCCGTATCCGTTAGCGTGAGTGCTCGGGGCACTGATTTGCGGTGTCCAAATAACACAAACTTTAGCACTTTTCAAATCACAGAAGATCGCTGTGTCAGGGTAGACTTTTAGTAGATTCCAAAACGGCCTGAAACCCGATATCGCAACAGAAAAGTAAAGTTCAGAGCGGTGTTAGCTTCTTTCGGACTAGCGGTGTTTACAAAACAGCTGAGTTCACGCATGCGCACTGTCCTCTCTGATGACGTCATCAAATGAAACTATAGCTGCATATCGAGTTTCAGGACGTTTTGGAATCCACTAAAAGTCTACGCTGACACAGCGATCTTCTGTGATTTGAAAAGTGCTAAAGTTTGTGTTATTTGGACACCGCAAAGTAATGCCCCGAGCACTCACGCTAACGGATACGGGATCATTAGTAGAACAGAACGGCTCAACATAAGTTCTGCGATACTGCTCCAATTGACACCAAACTGCGATGGGTGAGTTATTGCCGAAAGAAGGCTCAGATTGTAAAAAAACGTTAATTTTCCTTTAAGCATACAACTATTACTACTACAACAACTACTACTACTACACTCTTTATTTGATGTTGTAACACATAGAAGAAAAATGAGTTTTTAGCCACTGGACTTATACAAACAGTGTTGATCCATAAAGGAAATTACCTGGACACAGTTGCTCAGATATTTGATTATAAAAGAGGGTAAAAATTAATTCTAATGAAATGCAAATTCAAAATAATGAAAGCTCAAATATAGACAGATTATTTGTTTATCAACACAGGGGATGCACACGTAGCCTGAGTGTGTCTGTGCAGTTAACATAAATACCTGCTAGTGATGTCTGCGCACTAAAACAAAATAAGTTGCAAAGTATTAGTGAGTGGGATACGTCTTAATGATCCATAAGCCTTAAATGCAGTTGGGTGCGTAAATGACGTGAAGAAATGGCCCATGCTTCAGCGCTCAGACACACATTCATACCTGATGGAGCCTGAAATCTGCTGAAATCCTACAAGACACTGACATGCGCAGTAGAGCAGGGAGGGGCATAGTCTGATAATCCCTCTATACACTTGGAGGCTTATGTGTGCAAGTAGCATAAAATAGTAAACATAAAATATATTTACAGTGGTACCTCACCTTACGAATGACCCAACAAACGAAAATTTCAAGTTACGAAACGCCTTCACGTTAAATTTTGGTCTCTAGATACGAAAGAAAATTCAAGTTACGAAACGCGAAATCTCAAAAATTCAAATAATGCGCGCTCAGCCACACACATTATACGCTTTTCTCAGACTGGATTTAAACTTTTCTCACATTTGTCTCTCGTTTAAACACTCAAACTTTCATAGATTTTCAACAAAATTATTAATAGTGAAGTGTGGGGGGAAGGAGGAGGGGGGAGAAAACTGCGTGGACACGTGTGATAGCGCAGCATGACCCGGCGCGGGGCTGCCAGCAGGTCTAGACCTGGACTAAACCAGGACTGGACCAGGACTAAACCACTGTACTGAGCCGCATCAGCGGGATCAAAGAGCCGTTCGCGGCTCCGGAGCCGCGGGTTGCTGACCCCTGACCTACCCCTTTATCTATATCTTTGTCTTGCCTCTCCATAATGAGCTGAGAGGGCTATGGGTACGAATGTTACCCTAAGAAATGCAACACCACCAGTGACGGACTGGGATAAAACACAGCCCTGGCATTTTGCACCTACAAGCGGCCCCGTCCCCGTAGACCAGGGGTCTTCAACGTTTTTCAGGCCCGGGACCCCCAAACAGATGGCGAACTGGGCCAGGGACCCTCTACTATATATACGGCATAGAATTGTGTTTTATATTAAATTGAGCTTAGTGTCATGTATAAACATTGCTACTCTGTTGTGGTACATCCAATACAAGGAAATAATACACAGATTAATACTGTATTTTACACTATAAAATGAAATTATATTATTTTAAAGTGAAATCAAAAGATTTCGCGACCCCCCTGCAGTACCTCCGCGACCCCCCTAGGGGTCGCGACCCCCCTGTTGAAGACCTCTGCCGTAGACCATGGAATGGAGGGGTCTGACAACGCCAGACATGAAGCATTTATATATTAAGCATTTATGGACATGCGCAATACCGTACATTATGCTCAGATTAACCCATCAATCGTGACTTTAGTCCACAACCACAACATGCCGCGTAGAATAAAATACCAAAACAGTGGGCTACACACACAAAGCACATCAGGTAACAGCAGCAGACGTCAGCCCCATGCATTACATAACTGCATTAAAATCATGGAAATCAATGCTCAACCCAGCCATAATTAAAACCTTACCTTCATGCTGATAATAAAGTGTGAATGTGCCCGCTCTTCTCCACAACCCGATCGATAACGTCATCTGTGTCCAGGTTCCAGTTTTCACACATTTTTCGCCCCCCGACAGCAGTGCTTTCTTAAATTTTTCCCTCTTTTTCTCTGCTCCCCTCTTGTGTCGTTTAGTGCCGTCGTTTAATGCTAAGTATCCGATCGTCCGTCTATCTCCTCTTCTACTTTGACTAACTTGACCACACGACCACAATCTTCACCGTTCTATTTCTCATGAAAGTGATTAAATGTTGCGTTGTACTAACTTCCTTGAAAAGGTTTACTATTGTCTTCCATATAAAGCGTTTTCCACTTCATATGCGAGTGCTAGCAACTCTTGGTGGCAACTAGTGCCATGATTGGTCAATTCTTGGTAATTCTTGTGGCGCGAAAAAAATAAAAAATAAAAAAAGCTGGTGCGCGGGCGCGTGGAGGCGCGGAGCAAGGAATATTGTAATATTATTGCAATATTGTGACCACCAGGGGGTGCTGGAGTGCACTTTTGCTTTCTTAAATAGCTGTAGGCCTACATGGCTATAATGTGAAATAATTGCGCCTTTGGTCTTTTTTATGTTCAAAAACTTTTTTTGTAATTATTGTTTATATTTTTTATTGCAGTACTCATTAAAACTGCACATTTGTTTTTGAAAGTAGTTGTTGTGAATTGAGTTTGTGGACAAGACAAGACGGACAAGACAATGGTCTTGTCCGTCCATCTTGGGGGGGGGGGGGGGCAAGAGTGGCTTTCGCCCAGGGAGTAAATCACTCTAGGAACGCCACTGGTGCCACCGTCACTGTAAGATATATGTAGTTGTAAGTGGTATAAATACCGAACAAATCCTTTCAATTATAGCAATAGGGTGGAATTTTTAAGACGGTGGAGGCACGTAACGACCGAATACCTAGCGGGTGGGCTGCATCAATGCGGTTGCGGGCCCGACAGTGCCCACCGCGGCCCTTCTGGCATGTGCCCAAATGCCAGACCGCCCAGTCCATCACTGGACACCACTCAATTACCATTTGCGTCATCATCCCTTGCCTCTACCTGGCTGCTACGTCTACAGAGGCGACAACATTTGACGCAAACAAATGTCAAGGATTATTGGGTACCTCAGCTCGACAAAAAACTAGTTTGTTTATACATGAAAGTTCAATGACGTCAGCTAAACAGACATCACTACAATTAAAACCACAACAACAGTTCACTAAAAGTAACAGAACATAAGCGCCATAATTGTAAACCTGCTAAACTGGTAATCGATAATTACAACTGCTGAAAATACATTTATGAGACTACTTGGCTGGTCAATGTGACGCTGCCATCCTGATCCCAAAACCTGCCTGAGCTTGTAGGCGTACCCCTTTGTTTCAAGTCTGATCGAGAGCTTACTTAGTTTCAAGGGGTATGTAGCCCTCGGTCGTGGCCCTAGCCCTTGATCAAAATTAGAATCGGGACACCCCTTGCCTTCACATAAAAGGGTAAAACCAAGGGGTAGGGGTAATACTGAAAAGAGGAGCCGTGTCAGTAGTGCTTCGGCTTTAAAAGTCTGATGCTGATCAAACAACCGTATTCTGTAAATGTTGTCGGGCTAAAGTTGTAGCTGCAGGAGGCAACACAAGCAATCTGCTTCACTATCTCATGTCCTGAAATATAAAGAATGCATGAAACTAAGATCTGCATCCTCTCCCACGTCTGCAGGTAACGTTCAAGTTGGCACTGCAACACAAAACGCCACTCAGACGTCACTCAAAGACGTGTTTGCTAAAGGGACCGCCTACGACAAGAAAAGCAAATGGTGGAATGATATTACCAACGCTGTTACTGTCCACTTAGCCAAAGACATGTACCACTTAGTCCTGTTGAGAAAGGTGCTTCAAGGAGATGATTAAAGCACTGGAATAAAGCACTGCAGTAATTATTCTCTAAATTATTAGGAAAAGGGGTTAACACCTAGTCATGCATGAAAAAAAAAATACTGTCAAATACCGTGGCACCGATATAATTTTGAAAAATACCGTGATATTTTTTATGTTTTATAATGTTTCCTAAAAACATACCTGTTTATTGTTCCACTTTGTGATGTCATGTGGTAATACAGGAAGTGCTCCTCTGTGTGTTTTAACGCCAGGCACCTTCACTGGAATCATTTGGATCATTTCAGTCTTGGAGTTGCCAGTCTCCACTGAACAAAAGATAAATGGTAGCTGTTCACTTGAAAACTACCGCTTCACGACATCACAAGGTGGAACGGAGCATTTTGGAGATATAGACAGGCTAATAATAAAGGGTTACCCAAACGTGTGAATGAAACAAAACACAACTCTGGCTATGTTTTAGAGGAGGAAGCACATTATAACATGGTTTAAAGATCCCATGACATGGTACTTCTTGATGCTTTTATATGGCTCCTTAATGGTTCCCTAATACTGTAAATGAATCCTTCTTCAAAATCAACACTCAGTGCATGAGAAACAGAGATAAGATGAGAAAGAGTAATTTTTCTCACTCTGAACACTCTATAATGGGCGTTGTTGCTTGAATGCAAATGAGGAGAAAAGAGCTGGCCAATAGTAGAGGGTGGGGGCGTGGCCAAACGCTCCGCTCTCCGCTGTAGCTCTCAGCTGATCCATTTCCTTGTTTTTGCACGGGGGGAGAGATGAGAAGCGTTCCATTGAAAAATAAACACATTTCCACAGAAAATAAAATTAAACCACTGCTGTTCAAAGGTCCAGAGGCTCAGATAAAGGACTTCCGAGCCTAGAAACACTCGGACGTGCCTCCAGGCAAATAAAAAAACGCATTTCGCATTGCCTAGCGCATTCGCAGTCCAAACTCTCTGGGCGTGATTTACAGAGACGCTGAGTACAGACAGACGGGGGTGGAACTGCATTTGCATTTCTTTTTTCGATCTGACGTCAATAAGGTGCCTTGTTCAAAATCGCCCGTTTGAGCTCCGATTTTTTTGTAACGCAGAAAAGGATCGCAAATGCTCAGTTTAGACATTTCGCAACTTTTAACCATGGGGGGGGGGGCTACTAAACAGGGTAGGGGAGTTCACATTAACGTTCAAAAACCTCAGAAAGTGAAAATTTCATGCCATGGGACCTTTAAAGGGATATGCCACCCCCAGGTCAAATTTGGGCATCTCCCCACAGTCCAGAGACTAAAATAAGTGGTGGAAAGCGTTTTCCTGGTGACCCAGCCATTGTCCGAGTCTGTCGCCACTGACCGCCGCGGTATCTGCAGCTCCTCCGCCTTAGACTGGAGTCTAACGTCGCCAGAGAAAGATTTCGGCCAAAAGGAATTAATTTGCTCGATGTGTTTCCCAATTACTTTGTGTGTAGTGCGCATTCATATCGAGTGCAAATAAATGTGCAAATCAACACGGAGAGCTTGACTTGGTCATTTTGGGTGGGAACTATTTTTCAGTGCGGAAGAACATGGCCGAATCACGCAGCACGCTGCCAGGGGAATCCCAGTTACGCACCGGGAAGGGAGCTCCCCTGTTGCACAACGTGGTGCGTGATTCGGCCATGTTCTTCCGCACTGAAAAATAGTTCCCACCCAAAATGACCAAGGCAAGCTCTCCGTGTTGATTTGCACATTTATTTGCACTCGATATGAATGCGCACTACACAGAAAGTAATTGGGAAACGCATCGAGCAAATTAATTCCTTTTGGCCGAAATCTTTCTCTGGCGACGTTAGACTCCAGTCTAAGGCGGAGGAGCTGCAGATACCGCGGCGGTCAGTGCTAACAGACTCGGACAATGGCTGGGTGAGCAGGAAAATGCTTTTCATCACTTGTTTTAGTCTCTGGACTGTGGGGAGATGCCCAAATTTGACCTGGGGGTGGCATATCCCTTTAAAGCTCACAATTTTGTGTAATATAGGACCTTCACACACAGCATTTCATGCCGCCTACAGTGGAAGTATAATTTGGTGTTTTTCTAAGAAGATTGCAAATGTGCATTTTCTTATAATGACTGAAATTTCGCCACATATGGATTTCCACTTCCACAGTAAATGGAAAACCTGTGTCCTTAAAATTACATCTCTGCAGCTTGCGGAGTTTTGAATTTTATTTGAATTAACTCCCAGTGGCCATTCACTGCCACTTACTGAGGAGAAAGACTCACAGCTGACAGAACAGAAGTTTACATTGAAAATGCGAAAGCTCTCCTCTGCTGTGAAAATGACCAACTCGTCAGTAGGAGTGTGCAAAAATGTCTGAAATATTGATATATCATATGGCTTAATTTGATAATAGAGTATTGATATTGTGAATTCCTGTATCAATATTTTGCCAAGAATATTATTTATTTATTTATTTATTTATTTATTGTGAAGGAGCTTCAGTTGGAAACATTGGAATACATTTTCACTGTTTTGATGAGTAAAATTCTTAAAAAGGTGTTTTTCATGTTATCTTTTCACAAACTTAGTGGTTTAAAGGTCCCATGACATGGTACTTCTTGATGCTTTTATATGGCTCCTTAATGGTTCCCTAATACTGTAAATGAATCCTTCAAAATCAACACTCAGTGCATGAGAAACAGAGATAAGATGAGAAAGAGTAATTTTTCTCTCTCTGAACACTCCATTATGGGCGTTGTTGCTTGAATGCAAATGAGGAGAAAAGAGCTGGCCTATAGTAGAGGGTGGGGGCGTGGCCAAACTCTCCGCTCTCGGCTCTCAGCGCTCAGCTGATCCACTTCCTTGTTTTTGCACGGGGGAGAGATTTGAAGCGTTATTGAAAAATAAACACATTTCCACAGAAAATAAAATTAAACCACTGCTGTTCAAAGGTCCAGAGGCTCAGATAAAGGACTTCTGAGCCTAGAAACACTCGGACGTGCCTCCAGGCAAATAAAAAAACGCATTTCGCATTGCCTAGCGCATTTGCGGTCCAAACTCTCTGGGCGTGATTTACAGAGACGCTGAGTACAGACAGACGGGGGTGGAACTGCATTTGCATTTCTTTTTTCGATCTGACGTCAATAAGGTGCCTTGTTCAAAATCGCCCGTTTGAGCTCCGATTTTTTGTAACGCAGAAAAGGATCGCAAATGCTCAGTTTAGACATTTCGCAACTTTTAACCATGGAGGGGGGGGTAGGGGAGCTCACATTAACGTTCAAAAACCTCAGAAAGGGAAAATTTCATGCCATGGGACCTTTAAAAAGGTGTTTTTCATGTTATCTTTTCACAAACTTAGTGGTTTAAAGGTGCAGTGTGTAACTTTTCTGGTGGAGGGTCTGTCAAATGCTTTTTCACGGTATGGCATTAAACCTTTCTGTCTTCACCGAGACCAAACCAGAACAAGTTACAGGTCAGATCTGTGGAGAGGTGACCCCGCTCACAGTCAGAATGTTTTTTGTTTTTTTTTCTAGTATAAAACCATTTTCATGCGATATAAAACCACCTGTAACTGAATAAATGTAAAGTAGAGCTGTTTAATGCCACACTGTGGAACATTCCAGGCAGAGCAATGACATATCCATCGAAACAAGAGGATGACAGACCACTAACCAAAAAGTTACACAATGCACCTTTAGTAAAGTCTTAGTATCACAGCCATGATTTAGCCTTTGTTTTTTACTGAAGCATATCTTATCAATTTTAAATATATCGTATTCAGTCATAGTGCACTGTGCCGGAAAACAATATCAAGGCCTGTGTATCGAGGTACGTATCCTATCAGCAACTTCTTAAAGCTGCACTATGTCATTTTTAAAAATTGGTTGGGGGTCATTCACCTGCTTGTTTCGATGGAGATGTCATTTCTCTGTTTGGAATGTTCCGCAGTATGACATTAAACAGATCTACCTTTCATTTATTCAGTTACAGGTGGTTTTTATAGCTCAAAAATACCTAGAAAAACAGAAGTTCTGACTGTGAGCGGGGTCGCCTCTCCACAGATCTGTCCTGTAACTTGGTCTGGTTTGGTCTCCATGAAGATAGAAAGGTTTAATACCAGACTGTGAAACATTCCAGACAAAGCAATAGACCCTCCACCAGAAAAGTTACACAATGTACCTTTAACGATACCCAGCCCTGCTCATCAGAGTGGTCCCAGACAAAGCATAAAGGCAGACTTGTCCTGGGTTGGGTTTGCATTACAGCAGAAGGAAAGCTTTTCACTTTTCACTCAGAGCTATAGAAAGTTGAGAGAGCTTGTATACGGCCTCTGAGGGACTCCAGGGCCCAGACCAGGACTAACTCTGCTTAAGAATAACACATCTACTAAGTACTGCTCAGGCTAATGGTTTAGATTTGGAGGAAAAATAAAACTTTCTTTTGTCTGTTTGCTTTGAATGTCTCTCCGTTTACAATGTTTCCTCACTCTGGTGTGTAACACTTTTTGATCCACTCCCATGAAGTTGTTAATAGTGTTACTGCAGTAGAAGCAGTGGACACACACACACACACTCACATACAAATGCATACACACACACATGTACACACACACATACACACAATTACAGCTTTGAGGTTTACTAAACACCTTGTGTAATTGCTGGACTGTAAACATTTAATTAGGTATAAAAAAATATTTAGCTGTTCTCAGCGTGAGCTCTGTTTTCTCTGAGAGTTTCAAGTGAAAGAATCCAAAGTTTCCCTGTGTCCTGTGTTAAAGGAGAAGTAACGTTTTTTTTTGTTTTTTTTTTACAATCTGAGCCTTATTTCGGTAATAAAACAAGTTGTTTTACTCACCCATAGCACTTTGGTGTCATATGGAGCACTTCCAGAGATGTTTTAGATTTGCGATCTCCGTAATGTGAGTTCTCGGGGCACATGTTTGCGGTCTCCAAATAACACAAACTTTAGCACTTTTCAAATCATAGAAGCTCGATGTCTTAGTCTACGATTTCGTGTGGTCAAAAGTGGCCTGTAATCTGAGATTTATCCATAGTTTCGAGAAGATGAGGAGGCCAGTGCGCATGTGCGGAGTCACAGTTTATTTCACTCTCAGCTCCCGGGACCCAAACATGAAACACAAAGCTGTAAACTATGGCTAAATCTCGGATTACAGGCCACTTTTGCTTCAAACGAAATCGTAGACTAAGACATCGGGCTTCTATGATTTGAAAAGTGCTAAAGTATGTGTTATTTGGAGCCCGCACGGGGCATATTACATGCTCGGGTAATATATTATATGCCCCGAGCTATGGCTAGAAGTCGCGCTAGGCTAACGTTAATCTAAAACATCTCTAGAAGTGCTCCATATGACACCAAAGTGCTATGGGTGAGTAAAACAACTTGTTTTATTACCGAAATAAGGCTCAAATTGTAAAAAAAAAATGTTACTTCTCCTTTAAGTAATTGGCCTCTGCTGCATAATCTGTTCACACTATACTTACTGATTTGTGTAATGAGACCAACTGAGCAGTTTAGAAATCTAATTCAGTGCAAATATAGCATTGATTGTGTGATAGTCTTTGGTATTGACCTGAATTATTTGAAGGAAAAGCAGGGGTTGGTCATTAGAATGCCTGTGATTAATCTCCATCTGTAATATTAACAAATGAATGCTCCAATCATATGGAAACAATCTGGCCCCTGCCCTCCAAAAGACAAAAAACAGAGCCAAATGAAGAACATCCTTTCTCTTAAAACCTATAATTTGTTTTTATTACCTATTAGGTGAAACACCTCATTTATCACTGTCAAACCTCTCACAAGATGAGAGCTGTCCACATGTAAATCAGCTAATGGCATGTATGGTTCAGAATTAAGTGGGCTCTTTCTTATGAAATGCTCCACTCTGTCGGCTCAGTGACCCAGCGAAGCCACCCACGACCACATGTGCACAGAGCAGTTAAACAGGCCTGATTAAGCACACACCTCTGCACACAGCCACAGCCAACTACTGCATGTAATACAAGAATCAAGGTTACATTACTATAATTGGACAAAATCTTAATCACTAAAGTTCATCTCTTGTTTCATTAGGATAAATTAAAATGCATTTTATATCCCGGGATTGTGGTGCTGGGAGCAGAAAACTCTTGTGGAAATGTAACATTTGTGTCCACCCAAGGCCTGTGCTGTTATTCATGGCCCTCTTACACTGCCATCATAAGCAGCGTGGACCACTACTTTCAGCAGGGCTACAGCATGATGAATGACAGCTCTCGACTCCACTGTGCCAAGTAACACAACTCAAAATACATGATACGGAACCGTCCAATACTACTGTAGAGAATATGTGTGAGTCTGGCAGCTCTGTGCAGAACAAGGACCACACACTCTTTATTAGAGCCAGTAAAATGTCCCAAAGACAGGCCCTGACGCTTTCTGCCTTGCTCTTATGAACAATAGTAGAATTGTGCGGCTCCTCACTTTTCCTTTTTGTAGGCCTATTATTTTTTCTAACATTTGTTATTCTCACTTAAACTGGAGGCTGGCTCCAGTGGGCCACAGTGTCTCTGAACCGGGCCCGCTCAGGCCAGGAAAAACCCGGTGGAGCCAGACGAATAAAAAGCCCAAGCGCCAACGCCGCGCGCCTCCCAATCTGGATCCTGTCAGGGGGACATCAAGGGAACACCCGCAACGCAATCTCACAACCTCTCCCACCTCCTCCACTCCCCTCCCCCTTTGCCCCTCTCCTCCTTTCCCTCCTCCTCCTCCCCCTTCTCCTCCTCTCTTCCTCTTCCCCTCTTCCCCTCCTCTCCTCTTCTGCAGTGCTCCCTTCAGCGATACGTCTTACAGATGACTGAACCATGGCCAAATGCTCCCAGAAGCTGGGCTCTTTTTCCCCGTCTCTTTTTCTGTCTCGTGTCTCGGATGGAGCCAACCCACATGGATTGGGATCAATTTAGGATGAAATGATAATTACACTGTCATTTTCAATTTTAATGTGATGAAGTGGGAAACAGGAAATGTAATAAACATAAATGAAATTTCAAGCTTTAGATTAGGGGACAGAATCAAATCAGAGTCTACCAATGTCAAACATGGCTGAAAGTGTTCTGTTTTTCCAAAGGAGAAGTTGTGCATTTACTACATGTTACTACAGACACTATCTGGCCATCAAGAAATACATTTATAAACTAAAAATCTGAAGTATAAAGTGCCTTTTCCAAGCCTGAAATCAAACCTGTTCCATATTCTATGAATATGAGCAGAGTTTGGCTCAAATCAAAATCCCACTTTTTATATAAATGCCACGTTCAGAGTCTGAACTTAAGTGCATTTGTCATTTTGAACATATTTGGCATTATAAGATCAGTGATAGTGCAGAGCTAACGGTAGCGCTCGAACCCTGTCATGTTGGCTGTTTCACAGCTGATGTATGGAGCTGATTCCTGCAGGCCGCTGTGCACCGCCTGGATTTGTTTAACCCAGAAGATCAAGCTCAGACAGGAGCATGTGTGCAGGTAATGACTCCCAGATGAGGTGAGGGCCACTCTGAGAGGAGCTCTGAGAGAAGCTCTGAGAGAAGCTCTGAGAGTGAGAGGAGCTCTGAGAGAAGCTCTGAGAGGAGCTCTGAGAGAAGCTCTGAAAGAAGCTCTGAAAGAAGCTCTGAGAGAAGCTCTGAGAGGAGTTCTGAGAGGAGCTCTGAGAGGAGCTCTGAGAGAAGCTCTGAGAGAAGCTCTGAAAGAAGCTCTGAGAGGAGCTCTGAGAGGAGCTCTGAGAGGAGCTCTGAGAGGAGCTCTGAGAGAAGCTCTGAGAGAAGCTCTGAGAGGAGCTCTGAGAGGAGCTCTGAGAGGAGCTCTGAGAGGAGCTCTGAGAGGAGCTCTGAGAGGAGCTCTGAGAGGAGCTCTGAGAGAAGCTCTGAGAGGAGCTCTGAGAGAAGCTCTGAGAGAAGCTCTGAGAGTGAGAGGAGCTCTGAGAGGACCTCTGAGAGGAGCTCTGAGAGGAGCTCTGAGAGGCTGTGGAGGGATGCTGTGGAGGAAGGACTTAAGGGAGGAAGGACTTAAGGACAGGGCACAAACTTAGCCCTGAAAATGTTTGCAGAGACAACTGCAAATGTGCAAATTAAAAAGTCAATATTTATCAGCCTTAGACTTGCGATCTGAGCCTGTGTGTATCAGGGCTTCTTTTGCCCTCAGGCTGCCAGCTGATGACAGTTCCAAATCCTGTCCAGAGGCCTGGATGTTTGTGTGCCCTGAATGGAGCAGCTCTTCTACTGTAGAAAGAGGGCACCAGCTCCTGTCTGGACTTTGGTTTGGAGCTCCGCGCTTTACCAACCACAGTCTAGCATCATGAAGGGCCTCCTGTAATGAGCTTACACTGCAGCTAATAGGGCTTTCCAGTCTGCATACTCATTCACAAAGCAAACAAATAACTGTCAAGATTAAACAAGGCTGGGGCATCTTTGGCACAAGCCAGGGCCACCCACCAGGCCGAGCTGGATTTTGGTGATCTTTTAAATAAATAAACACCTTTTAGTGAAATTGGCAGTGTTGGCAACTTCAGAATTTGTATTTATTCATTAATTTATCTTTCTTTCTTTTTTTTCCCTTTTTTTTTTACACACAGTATGTTTTACAGTAAGTCATTCTTTCCTCTGATCATGTTCTGGGGGCTGTCTGGGTGGCTCACAATTAATTTGTTCCCTTTGCTGTTCAGACAGAAAATGTGAAGAGCAATTTTCCAAATGTAAGTGGAGACCCATCAGTCAAAGCATGAGGTAGTATTATTCTCTGATGAGCCAAATAAATTAAATTAACTTTTATACAGACCATCTTTTCCCCTAACATAATGATTAAAGTCGAACATGTGAGCTAGACATACACCGAGCAGAGAGGGAGGTAAGCTGTGAGAAAAAACACAAAGACGGAAACTGTACCACCCGGACTCTGCAGCCTGTTTTACAAGCTGGTCTCATGTACTTTAAAAAAAATGAATACTGAAGTTGATATTTCGTTTGACCTTCTGCGAGAATATTTATCAACCCAGCATCCACCAGGGTGCTCCCCACATCTCCTGCACTTGAATTTATGACGGCAACACGGCGAGCAGCAGCAACAGGAGAACAAACGAGGCCCTGGGGTTTGATAAAGAAGGCTGCTGATGAAAAGCCATCCACCAGTGTACCGCAACTCTTAAATACACACACACATACGCACCTCACATACATACACATATACATACACATATACATACACATATACATACACATATACATACACATATACATGCACATATACATACACCCAAACTTTCATTCATATATCATATTTCCATCATTCTTTTTCACCAAACTTTTTAGAAGAATGGTAACACTTTAAAATAACGGTCGCTTATAAAGCATTAGTAAAGCATTAGTAACACTTAGTAAATAATGAACTAATTATTACTAAATATTTAACAAAACATTTACAAATATTTGTTAATGAGTAAGAAATATATTAACAAATATTTGTAAATGTTTTGTTAAATAATTAGTTAATTATTTACTAAGTATTTGTTACTCATTAACAAATATTTGATAATATATTTCTTACTCATTAACAAATATTTGTAAATGTTTTGTTAAATATTTAGTAATAATTAGTTCATTATTTACTAAGTGTTACTAATGCTTTACTAATGCTTTATAAGCGACCGTTATTATAAAGTGTTACCAGAAGAATTTCTCTTTTCTATTTCTCTGCATTTGACCCGTCCTTTAGGAGCAGCGGGCAGCTCGTCTTTCAGGCGCCCGGGGACCCGTCTCCCCTTAGGTCCCCTGGTCAGGACCTAAGCTGGAGGATTTTACCTGGTGCATGTTTTGGGTTGGTGGGGGAAACCGGAGTGCCCGGAGGAAACCCACCCAGACACGGGGAGAACATGCAAACTCCACACAGAACACACACTGGGGCGACCCGGGGATCGAACCCGGAACCTTCTTGCTGTGAAGCATGAGCGCTAGCCACTCAGCCACCGTGCCGCCCCCCAGTGTTTGTCCACTGATCCGAAGGTTGGTGGTTTGAATCCCGCTCTCGACATAAACATCACTGTTTGAGTGGTCAGCTCCCACAGATGATTCCAGCTCCCACAGATGAATGCTGCCGTTGTGTCCTTGGGCAAGACACTTAACCTACCTCGACCCCCGTGTCTGAGTGGTTACTTGCTCCATGTAAGGAGCTTTGAGGCCTTGAAGGTGGAAAAGCTCTATATAAAAACGTGACCATTTACCATTAAACTTAGACTTAGACTTAGACTTATATTCATTTAATGGAGACTGATCCTAACCTTAAGCACTTTAACATAACTTTAACATAGTTTAACCCATATCTGAACTTTAAATCATGTTGTTGATCTAATAATAATGGATTTACGTTGCAGGTACCCAATTTTGCCTCTACTTTTGTACCCATACGGACGGCAGGTTCCCTATGAATTCAGCATGCATATAGATTTTGGTCCCTACATTGTGATGAATGAATATTCAAAAGAATATTTTTAAATTACTGGAAATTTGTCAAAACTGATCAAGAACGTAAGTTGTTTTTTTTTTTTTTTTTTTTGCTGATATTGTTTTCGGACAACACAGATAGTCATGTGGGAGGTGTGCGGAACTGTTTCTTTGACACTCTGTTTACTTCCGGTACGTATTCTCTGTGACACAGCCTGTTTAAGCCACATCTTTAGCCTGCCCCGGACCAGGCTAGCCGCTGAAACCATGTTGCCCCAGTAACTCAGCGGGAACTAATGTTAGTGAGAGTCATGGAACCGAACTCTCACTAAAACTAGCGCAGACTGTCGAAAAAAGCCGGGCTTTGCGCTTAGCCGCGTTCGTGGAATACCCCTCTAGTCACTGCACAGGGCCCAAGCTTCTTTCCTGTTCCTGTTTCCTGTTATGACGTGCCCTTTTAATGATTCCTTTTTTGTTGGCGGTGTTTGGAGCAGGTAAAGGGGGCATTCAAGCGTACGAGGCACCTGGGACAGCAGGTTGAGCAGTGCATTATGGGCCAGGGCTCTGGAGCATGTCTGTGGGCTAATTAGTCTGCCTCCACTGATTAACATGGGCAACCTCTCACCTGGCAAGCACAATCTCAGCATGTGACAGGAGTGCAGATGGGGCCCTGACAGCCAACAGAACAGACTTAAAGCTGCACTGTGTAACTTTTCTGTGCGTTATGTGAGATGCGTGTGCACAGAATGTTCCTTAGACTTAAAGGTGCTATTTTACACAAAACTCTTGTGAGCTTTAAGGCATGTTATAAGGCTTGTTACGTCTTCAAAAACAGACCTGGAGTTATTTTGTTTCATTCACACAGTCTGTCAATCTGTCTATATCAAAGCTCAAAATGCTCTGTTCCACCTGCTGATGTCATGACGTGGTTGTTTTTAACTTAACAGCCCCGTTTTAACTTTAGTTCAGTAAACATAGGCAATTCAGGCGTCGAAATCATCCATATTAACCTAGTGAAGCTGAAGCGTTTCCTGCATAACCACATGAGGTCTGCTTGTCACGAGGAAACTACATTATAACAGATCAGAAAAAAGAGTCATTCGGGCCCTTTTAACAAACTTCACTGATCCACAAAGGAAATTACTAGAACACAGCTCACATATTACAAAGAGCAAAACATATAAATGGTAACATTAAAAACAAATTGCTGACATTTGTCAAATAAAGCAAAATTATGGCACAATATGGCATTAAACTTAGCTATATCCACAGAGACATGCAAGTGTTGTTCCAGGTCAGATCTGTGAAGAGGCAATCCTGTGCACAGTAAGAAAATGCTTTTAAGCACCTGCAAGATAGATAAGTTTGATGCCATACTGTGTACATTTTCAAGCAAAACCAAAACATCTCCACGGAGACAAGGTGGTGGAGCCCTTACACCTTTAATGCCATATGTAGAATGTAATAGATGTTCAATAAAAATCAAAATGAAAAGCAGTGATAAAGCAGTTGGCCACTAGGAGACACCAGTGAGAGCCCAAAACTGCAGCCAAGTCACCAGTGGAAGGAAGCAGGGAAAGTCCAGCCAATTTAACCGGTGGTCTGCTCTCTCATCGTCTTTCTGTGTCAGCATAACCCGGGCAATTTTTAGCCTTAAGAAAATACGAACACATGTTTTAAATACACAAAAATGAAACAAAAACATTTTTGAAAGTATGTATCCGTCAAAAAGTCACTCGTGTTTTAACTGAAATGCACATAATTAGCCTAACCGCTCTCTTCCTCTTCTTTCCTCCACTTCTGCTGCCTACACAAGGAACATGTATAGATAATTTATTCTTCTGGCCCAAATAAGCACTCAACTGCATTTCTTAAAATACAAAATACAAAATGTGCAAAGCCTACTCAAAAACATATATCTGAACTGTTTTTGCTGAAAGTAGCACCACAATTTCCCAGTGTTTGCTGTGTAACTAAACCTGTCACAATAAGTACTGTATGGACACATTTTCTTTGCACGACTCTGACATTTTCGGGTTTTTTGGGGTTTTTTTTGGCTAAATGATGCAGTTTAAAGGTGCAATGTGTAACTTTTCTGGTGGAAGGTCTGTCATCTGATTTTTTTTTTCCCATACAGATGTTATTGCTTTGCCTGGAATGTTCCACACTATAGCATTAAATGTATCTATTAAATGCATTCATTCAATTTCAAGTGTTTTTATTTGCTTAAAAAACATGAGCAGGGTCGCCCCTCCACAGATCTGGCATGTAACTTGGCTTGCTGGTATCACTTTTATGTGTCTTTTATGCAAGCATTGCAATGACATCTCCATGGAGATGAATCCACCAGAACACAGTCCATGTATAAAAGTTTCTTTCTTTCTTTAATTCAGCTTTTTTATTTATTGTAGTTCATTATCTTAACAATATTTTAGATTTAGGATTTACATTATTTTTTTTTTTTTAGTTTTTGTGATTTAAATCTGATATAAATATCATACTTTAAAGGAGCATTGTGTAACTTTTTTGGTGGAGGGTCCGTCAGCTATAAAACCACCTGTAATTGAATAAATGTAAATTAGTGCTGTTTAATGTCATACTGTGGAACATTCCAGGCAGAGCAATGACAAACAAGCAGGTGACGGAATCCCAAACCAAAAAGTTACACAGTACAGCTTTAAAATGATCTCGTGACAGGCCCAAGTGTAGCTGCTTGGTTATTGAAAGGGCTCTCTGTGAGCTCTCTGTGAGGTTTTGGCCAGGAGAACATGCATTAGGAGGTTAGCAAAACACTATCAGCTAATACGACCTGTAATTACTCCAGAAGTGAGGAAGCTAGCACTAGTATGGTAACAATCAAACACCACGACCAAGCCACCCTGCTCGCACGCTTGTGTGAGCCCATGGGTGCACCGTCAAATTGGAGTGGGTGGGTGGGAGTAGAGGGAGCACATCTGGAGGGAATTTATTGTATAATTCAGTCTATTATTGCTGTGGTCGATGCTAAAGGAGCACGCACACTATTATGGTCCACTCTGCGAGGCTTCGAAGAGGGCTCAATCCTAAACTAATAAACGGAGCCGGAGGGCGGGGAGATCCTCACAGTCTTCTCTGCGTCCCAGACTGACACTTAGCAGAGTTAAGAGATAATAATAAATATACTAAGAGCACCTTTAATCCAGGCTCAGATTATGTAGTCAAAGAATTAAGAATTAAGCAGGCACATATTACAAGTCTATGCTTCTTTCTGCTCATTTTCATTCGCATTGAAGTAGGAAAGATAATTATTTTATTTTCATCTTAACTGAATGAAACAAATCAAAAGAATGAAACAATGAAATGAAGTCTAGTTCCACTCCACAATCCAGTGGAGGCATCAGGCTTGGTTTATGTTGCCTGGTTTACACCAGACCATATCACAGTGATATATGGTCTGGGAGCCACCTTCGAAATATCTCGTAGTGGAGGTGTGGTTTACGATCGCCAACGGCCGTTTATTGGGCGTTACGAATGTCTATCATTTGGCGTATACGTAGCCCATAGCCAATCATGTCAGTTGTCAGTTCAAACTACAAGCTTCCGTTTGTCACGTAGTACGAGTCACCGTCTTTCCACCCCTCCCCGCTCTCTGATTGTCTCTCAAAATCAGGAGAGCTCGCTTAGCCTAGTTGCCAGGCTGTGTTTTAGATCGGAACGAACAAAAGCAGCCTGGGAATTCTCAGGTTATGGTTTATGGGCCTTGTGTTCCACTGTGGTCATAGCAGGTCCTGTTTAGATCATATACCGTATTTTCTGCACTATAAGGCGCACCTAAAAGCCTTCAATTTTCTCAAACGCCGACAGTGCGCCTTATAATCCAATGTGCCTTATATATGGATCAATACTGGTTAATCATGGCTACCGTAGTCAGCCACTACTGTAGCTTCTATTCTGGAAAACAGTTTTAAAATAGGCCATTCATTGAAGGTGCGCCTTATAATCCGTTATAGTTAGGAAAATACGGTGTATATATATAGACTGTATATTTAAATGGATATTGCTAACCCGTTAGCCGCCATATTCCAAACAGGAAGTGAACATGGGGGTGATTCTAGTTCCATTGACTCTGGCTTCAATTGATCTCTGGAACTACTGCAGTGAGCCTTGTCCTTTTAGTCTTAAAACGTTTGTACTAACTCACTCTACATGATCCTGGTGTTTTTATTTCATTATTTTATCTGTAAATCAGTTCCTTTTCCTCATATGGAACTCAGCTCCAAATTGGCTCCTATAACTGCTTGCCTCATGAGCTTCATTTGACTGGAGCAGAATGCTATGGATGACGTCAAAGTCTTCACTTACCAGAGTTAATAGATGATAACAAAAACACCAAGAGCACCTTTAATCCAGGCTCAGATTATGGTCAAAGAATGAAACCTCATAAATCCCCCTCTAACCCAGTGGAGGGGTCAGGGTGTTTGTGGACCTTGTGCTCAGATGTGGTCACAGCAGGTCCTGTTTAGATGTATTTCTCAAATTTTGGCACTGGACCTGATTTTGTCTTAAAATGTGAAAAACAGAACTATTTTTAAATAGTTTGCAGCGGTGATGGGACTTTCAGCTCTTCTATGAGATCCAAATCTTTTGGAACTGCTCATGTCAAAAAGCCATTCAGAGCACTGGCTCTTTCACTGTATATTTATATTATTGACACAACTCATTTTATCTATAAACTAATCACAGAGAAATAACCAAGACTCAGATGTGTTTAAAACGGTTCAAACTGAGAGTGAAAATGCGTTTAGCCTTGGATATAATAATAATAATAATAATAATAATAATAATAATTATTATTATTATTATTATTATTATTATTATTATTATTTATTTTTATTTTTATTATTATTATTATTATTGTTATTATTATTATTATTATTATTATTATTATATGCTAAATGTTTTGTGTGTGTGTGTGTATATAAAGTTGTCACTTTGGTTGCCTACTCTGCTTCTGTGTTGATTATATAATAATATAATAAATAATGTATAAAAATGCATACAAATCAAAAAAAGAGATCTGGTTCCAACAGTTCACACTACGGAACCTTTCAGAAGAGCCATTCATGAACGTCACATCACTATTTTGCAGTGATCTAAAGTAGGGCTGTCAGTTTAATGCGTTAATTAGATTAATTAATTACATTGCAAATGAATACGTTATAAAAAATAACACAATTAATTCTGAGTGGCAATTCAATGCACATTTTAAATTTGGTGTGCAGTGAGCAAATCACTGCCAGGGCCTTTGAACGGTGAGTTTATTTATAA